>VXAY01002843.1:0-25639 GCA_013399855.1 Oxyruncus cristatus | reverse complement strand
TTTTTTTTTTTTTTTTTTTTTTTTTTTTTTTTTTTTTTTTTGGCTGAGTGATTGTTTCTCCTCTGCATTTTAATTCTGTTTTGGCAGCATAGATCTCTGGTTCTTCCTTCTCCCAGTCACCAAAAAGTTACATGTTGCTGGGTGAAGAGAAGGCATTACCTCACCTGGAGTGCCAAAGGCACAGAAGAGATGCTTAGGTCTGTGATCTGTTTTCAGAGCTTCTGCAGCCAACATTAGGACTAAGAGAAAAGGTGGAGAGGAAAATGGGATCATTTGTTTTTGAAGACTCCTATTGCTTCCCTACTGGCAACATTTTCTGTGCATATACATGTAGAACTCAACTTTTTAAATCACTCTTTTGTTTTCCCCGTGTTCTCTATCTGCTTAAACTAGTCTGAAAACCATAAGATTAACAAATATTGTGCACGGTGTTAATTGCCTCAAGTCGCACTTACTTAAGTTATTTAGGTGTTCATTTTTATTGTACTGAAGGATACTTTATGATACCTCTTCTGTTTGTGGAAATAAAAAGATGAGTAACTACTAGTCTTTTAAAGTAATTATGGGGGTGGGGAGACCAAGTCTTGAATTCACATAATCTGACAAAACTCTACAAAACTTATGATATTTCAAATGTATTTTAATAACTGTTACTGTCATTAAATAAAATACAGAAAACAGAACTATTTGCTTTATTTAGAAGAACACGTGCTAATACACACAAACTCTGCTTTTCAAGATTTCAATCGAAGTGCTGACAATAATTGCCCGAAACTAAAGGAGGCATAGCTATAATTACCTGTAAATGTGAAAAACATGTTTTAAAGTCTTTTACTTCAAAACATATATACTAATATAATACATTTATTACAGAAGAACAAGTAAATTTAGACCTATATGCAAATGTGTGCATAACTACACACAAGGTCACTCAGCGAAGGAATTGTAATTTCATTGGCTGCATAGTTTCATGCCAGCTTCTGAAAACATAGAATCATAAGATGCACACAACCCGAAACCACCCACCATTCCAGAAGATGATGTGCTGCAACACGATTTTCAGTGTTATCTCATTCCCCCTTCCTTCCCCCACCTCCCACCCATTTTCTAAGGGAGGAGACAATATAGGACAGAACAGCAACGACAGTCTTCTGTGATAACCAGCATTACAAACAAGCAAAAGAACCCCACATGCTATAACTAGCAGAGGTACGAAAAGCCATGAAAATGTATCATTACATTAGAGGACAGCCAGTGTGACACCAGCTGAAGTGAAAGCTAGTTAGCAGCTAACATGAAGGGATTTGATTTTTCAAGACAGTCCATTTATTGCAGTCACGAAAATGGATCAGCATAGAGGAAAACGATCCTTACCCCAATGACAACCTCTCCATGTTATTGCCAAGGAAAAAAGAGAGCCTTGGAACTTAGGTACTTTTGTTTTATAAACGGAAAACAGTTACTGACTGAGGAGCTACTTCACGCTTGCTGACCACAGACTTTTCACTGTTAAGTTTGCAAACACCCAGGTAAACCTGGGCTTCTTCTTAATGAGAAACATTTTCTTTTGCTGCCATGTCCCTATGTTATGACATCTGCAGATACAACAGACGGAATGGTTCATTATGCATGTGCAGTGGCAAGAATCCTTAGCTGCAGAAATTCCAAACAGCAGGGGTAGAAGGTAGGTCACCACATGCACTATCACAGCCCCTCAAAGTACTGCAGCTATGGGAGGATTAGGTGCTCGGATCACTCCATCATACTGACATTCATGGCAATTAGCAAGAATCCTTACTCATTTTACATCATGTCTGATGAACACACAGATCTAAAATTCACAGGGAGATACAGAATCACAGAGAATTTTCTTTGGACAGACCTCCAGAGGTCATCTGGTCCAATCCCCCTTTTAAATGAGGATTATTACCAGCACTAAACCAGGGCAGCCTTGGCTATAACTCATCATGGTCTAGAAAGGATGAAGACTACAATCTCTCTGAGCAACCTGTTCCAGTGCTGCACTGTTCTCCTAAAATGTTTCCAGAAGGTCTAAGAAAGTCCACATTTGCACGTTTAAAAGCTCATTTCAGTAGAAAAACAAGTCAAAAGAACTCTGGCCAAAAATTATAGAATCAATGCAAAGGACCTCTGAAGTTCACCTAGACTGAGTCCTTTCCCAAAGCAGGGTCAGCTAAAACAGTTGCTCCAGGGCTTGTTCAATCATGTTTTGAGTATCTCACAAACACAATGTCCACAATGTCTTGACAACCTGCTCCAATGTTTAACCACACTCACAGAGAGGAGTTTCTTTGTTATGTTTAAATAAAATTTCCTGTGTTTCAGTTTGTGCCCACTGCCTCATCAATTCAACGAGCACCACTGAGAAGAGCCTGGCTCCATCTTCTTCACTGCTTTCTATCAGGCATTTATACACTTTGATGAGATTCCTCCGGGCCTTCTCTCCCCTAGGCTAAACAACCCCAGCCTGCCAAGACAGTCCCCATGTTACAGATGCTCCAATTCCTTTAATCTTTTTGCAGCTTTTCACTCCAGAATGTCTATGTCTTTTCAGACACCTGAACATTGCTGTTAGACTCTTACTTATATTCAAATGTTAAAACAAATAAAACCAGGCATCCAAAAAAGGCATCCAAACAATTACATAAGAAAAAAAAATCCATCAAAATTTGTCACACTCACAGAGTTCAAATTTCCAGAAACAGACATTAGAATTAAAATCAACATCTTCTTTTACTACAATATTCAGAGAATTCTAATGGCATCACAGTGCTAACCTAACGCTCATTGAATACCTACTGTTAAGAGTGCACTCACCAACCAAGTGTAGTGCATGCTTTATAATTCCACAGAAAACCTTCAGTAATTTTTTTACATTCCTGAAAAGTAGTTACCATTAATTACCAGAGAAGCTAGGAAAGAGATCTACCTTTGCTAATTTGAAGTCAACTAAAGCTATGCATTAGGAAAAAAACAAATTACCTAAGCTCACAAAACATAAAAAATGTGTGCACTTTCTATTCTGTAAGCACAAAATTTTTCTTAATAAACTACACAATTTCACGTATTTGCTACAATAACAGCTTTGCAGCTCTGAATAACATCAACCATCATGGTTGATGATGGTTTAGAATTTATTACTTCAAGAATATAAAAGCAAGTAGGCAGACAAATTCACTCTGTTTGCATCAGGGACATAGATGCTATTCAAGCTCATAAATGAAGAAACTTAGCAATAAAGATTAACAATCCAATCCTGCAAGATTATGTAATCTTCAAATGCATTTCAATGTAAATCAAGATAAAACAATTCCTCACAAGTTTATTTTCTAAATATCACCACACGCACACAAACCCCTCACAAATCCTAATTCTCTACCCTGACTGCAAGACTGTAGACTAGAAAACAAGATTCAACATTGTTCTTGCCAATAATTTTCAGCTCTGCAGACCTAGTACGCACCTTACTGACACCTGTCTTTCCCTCCCTCCATATGAGAGATGCACATCCAATCCTGTGACAGAGTGGAGACTCCAGAAGATGAAAACAGACTGGATGCCTAACATATATTTTTAATGGTCCTGAGAAATGAATATGATTGCAAGCATACTACATAAATTGCTGTGGTGTCATTTCTGGTTGTTGCCTTTCCAACAGACACAAGCAGGAATCTGTTTGTGCTTCTGCTGTACTGCACATGTGCAATTAGCAACAGTTCTGTCAGAAATGCACAGACCCTGTGTTTTAAAAGTGAGCATAGGACAAGAAAGGGCCTGTAAGAAACATCCCTTATAGTTGAAGCTATACAGCTCATATGGAAAACATGGAGAAAAGCCTGTCCATGATAGGTATTGAGAAAAACAGAGGTACTGCACAGCTAAAGGAATTTGTCTTACAATTCAAATTAAAAACTGTATCCTACAGAAAGAGATCACTTCTGCAGATTTAATTTCTGATTTGTAGCCTACCTTTGCTTCCGTCAGTAAGCAAACTGTCCATTAAATGCCCACTGTTGATTGGTTACATTATCTTTGACTTTCGTTAGTGAAACACCGAAGTGATGCTCCCTGCATGCTTCTCAGTCTTTTTTTGCCATTGAAACTGCAGACTATAATAACAGCACCTGTTTTTGTCAGGAAAAAAGAACCAAACCACGCCACAAACACAACACAGTAAGAGCCCTTTCCCTCAATTACAATTAAACTAGGTTATAAAATTTTAGGTTTAGTATCAAAGAATCTTTTGAGATATATGATGCTTATGTCAGCACTGTTCTGTAACCTACAATTTTGCAACTGTCTGAAATTAAATTCTGAATGAAAAAATGAAAAATAATAATTTTGAGATTAGGGTATGAGGAGTCTGGAGAGTTGGCTCTTCTTCTAAGCTTTTCACATTGCGTTAATTTTAAGCAGTCCACAAAGACCCTCCACATCTTTAGCTTTTGCATGTGAAAGAAAACATACTTCCCATGTCTCTCACATGTTTTACTAAACCCAGTTAAGCCCTGAAGTACATAAATACCTTTAAACAAAAGATGCTGCATAAACAGAATTCTTGGAAGACCAAACTACAATACAAACTCCAGAAATATTTCACAGTAAAGATCCGGGTTGTACTGTGTTTGACTTTTTCTTTATAAAATATTTGTGATATAAAAGTTGCTAACATTTTCTATATCTTTTTTTGAAAAGTACACATTTCCTTCTCTATGTTAGGATAAGAAATATTCTGCTCCTTTACGCAAACACACACACAAAAAACCCCCTGCAACCCAACTTCCATAAATACCCAGTTTTTCTCTGCAGCAGTTGCTTATGCATCAAAAGCCACCCTCAGAATGATGCTGCCCACATATAATGATTACTCATTTAAACCAGAAAGTGAAACTTCAAAATAAGGGTGAACACTATCTTTATAGCAAGAGAAATTGAAACAAAAAAAAGCCCAAAGAGTTAGAGGTTTAAGTCAAAAATTACATTTGTGGTCAGAGCCTGAGAACTTCAGCTTCTTCTTCCTAACTGACCATCAAAGAAAATTAACTGAGGCCTGTGTGCTGAGTACCAAAGATATTAGTGTACATCAGGTTTCCAACCAACAGGATTTTTCCTTCCAAAAGGTTTTGAGTTTCTCTGAAGAGTAATCATGACAGCAACAGATTGTCGTTCACAAAACATTTGACTCAAAATCAGTCCATTTTCATGCTTGAAGTTTAAGAATTTCAAATCATATGTGCATGCGTATCTCCCATTTGAATGCCCAGCTCCCATGCACTGCAGCAGTTGCTTCCTTCATGCTCCAAGACCCCAAATTCAGATGCCATTGGTTAGCCTGATTAGCCCTACTGCCTGCTGCTTAGCATCACACAGCATAGGAGAGGTAATTAGACTGCAGTAAAAGGGAAAAAAAAAAAAAAAAAAAAGAAGTATTACCCAATCTCCACCCTTCTCCACTGCATGAGCTTTGGTGGGGTGTTTTTTTAGAGCTATACCAGTCCCTCAGTTGATTTTCCGCTACTCATAGATGAATACCCTCTGCTCAGCTCAGTCTGCTCCTCAGGCAACCTGAAGCAGCTTGGTTCTGTTTGCATGCACCTTAATGTTTACCTATATATTAAAGTATGTCTCTTTTTTTCTTTTTATTTTGTGTGTATTCATATACATATCTTACTGTTGAATCAATCTGAAAGTACTTCTGTCTTTGTATATTCCATGTTCCCAACCCCCAAACACCAATTCATACCAATTCCTTCCTGCATAAAATATTGGAGACAGAACAACATTGAAAGAATTGTATGCACTCAAAGGTTTTATTTGCTTTTGCTGTGGTAATTACTACAATTTGTATCCAACTACACTTAGTAGAACTGAATTAATACCAAATGATTAAGGTTTGGCATTAATCCTAATTAACATAACATCACTTCCCCCATGTATAATGTGAAACTGATTCACCTGTAGCTTCAAAAGAGCAGACTAGTTACTGTTCCATACCTTGGAACTTACATGGTGAAAAAGCTTGTAAATTAAATTGGCATCCAGGGAATTCCTTGAACATCCAGGCTAGGGACATGTTGCATTTTCTCATCTATGTATCTAACTGAAGTGCTCATCTGGTGACATATCAAAAGGCAGAATTGTTTTTCATTTTGCCTCTTTTCTTCCCCCTCCTGCCCTCTTTTTTGCTTTAATGCTCACTTTTGCTTTTCTCACGATGCTGTTTCAGGTTTCATCAAAACGATTCTGGCTAAGGAGAACACTGATAACCAGGAAAAGAGACGTCTCTCCCTCAAACTCTGAACTTCGGTGTAGTACTAAATAACAACATAAAATGTACAAACTGATCTGAAATTCCTATACTACAGCAATATTTGATCTGCCTCAGAGATTACCATAATTTGCTTTGGCTGCTAAGCAACAAATTAAATACGATTTGGTATATTTAAATGCATTATTCCTCCTACCACTCTTCTGAATGAAAAAATACAGATATAATATTGGTGTTGTCACAGAGCAATAGCGTTGAGGAAAGGTCCTGTATTTCAGCAGGTGTACTAATTGTGCACAGATACATGTTTTTTTGTCTTGAAGTAAAAATGAGGAAATACAGAAAACACAATGTCCTACAAAGTCCTACAATCTATTTCCAGAGTCTCTGATGTTTGGACTGTCATTACAGTTTTGCCTTAAATTAGCCAGCTCTTGGCAAAATAATAGGTAAGACAAACATAAGACGGGTAAGTAATTCCACCTGGGGCTCTCTGTTTGAGATCAACTACTTTACTGGGAATTCAGCACTTCATTCCAAGATTTCACACATGTGGACAGTACATTTCCAGCTGAGAAAAATCAACTGAACAAAACCAACCTTCAGTATCTATCAAAAATGCCCCCTGCCCAGAAATCAGAAGCACAACACTAGTCTTTCAATTACAATATGCTATGACTGTAACAAAGCAGACAGAGACAAAAAATTTAATGTGAACTTCCAGTAAAACTGCAGTGAAATCACAACTGACCTTTGTTTTCCAATTTATATGCACTGTAAATTCATGGATTAACAGGATGGTTTGGTTTGGAAGGGACCTCTACAGATCCCCTACAACACCACCCCTGCCGTGGACTTTCACTAGACAAGGCTGCTCAAAGCCCCATCCAACCCGACCTTGAACATTCCCAGGGACAGAGCACGCACAGCTCCTCTGGACAACCTGTTTCGGTGCCTCACTACCTTCACAGTGAGGAATTTCTTCCTAGTATCTAACGTAAACTCACTCAGTTTAAAACCATTTCCCCTCATCCTATCACTATGTGCCCTTGTAAAGTCCCTCTCCAGCTCTTTTGCAGCCCCCTTTAGGTACTGGAAGGAGCTGTAAGATCTGTCTGGAGCCTTCTCTTCTCCACGCTGAGCATCCCCAACTCTCTCAGTCTGTCTTCACAGGAAAGGTGCTCCAGCCCTCTCTGATCATCACCACGGCCCTCCTCTGGACTTGCTCTAGCAGGTGCACATCCCAAGTGGGGTCACACGAGAGTGGAGTAAAGGGGCAGAATCACCTCCCTCAACTGGCTGGCCATGGTGCTTTTGATGCAGCCCAGGACACAGACAGCTTCCTGGGCTGCAAGTGCTCATTGCTGGGTCACATTGAGCTTCCCCTCAACCAATACCTCCAAGTCCTTCTCCTGAGGGCTGCTCTCAATCTCTGCCCAGCCTGAAACTGTGCTTGGGATTGCCCCAACCCAGGTGCAGGACCTTGCACTTGGCCCAGTTGAGCTTCATGAGGATCAGAAAGACAGTTTCTCAGAAAGCATGAGACCACCCGTATCTATGCACCTTCAATTTAAAACACAAAATAAAATACTGGCAAAGATGGAAAATAACCTTTGAATTTGGAAAAGGAAAGGAATACCCAGCTTCCTTTCACATCTTTAAAACAACTATGCTCAATATGAATTGAAAGCAAGTAACAGCATCTGGTGTGTGGGCAGGAGGAATGCTTTGCTACTACCAGTGTTTGTCATGTGCCTACTGAATATAAGCACTTTAGGTCTTAATGCTGCAGTATTAATTGGTAAAATAGTAACAAAACCATCAGAATCATAAGAAAGTTATTTTGTATACATACTAGTATCTGTTTTCCAGAGCAAAATAATAATGCATTCTTCATATCAGTTGCAGTAACTTTCTGTGCACTCATTATTCAAATTATTTGCTATTACTGTCATTACAAGATGAACATTAGACTGTAGTAACAACTTGGTGAGGAATATTTTCTTTATTTATCCACATCAGTATGATGGATGCCTTTAATTTCAGCTGCAATATTAAAAAGAAATAAACTACTAGATTAGGTTGTCATAAAACATCTTTTAAAATTTTTATGAACGTATTAAGAAAAATTAATTTCTTCACACACAAATCTATCAGACCTCATTCCTCCCCTTCCTGTTCAAATTGTATCTTCAAAAGAAACACTTAACATGATAAGAGGCTTAGTTTGACCTCATTATTTATGTAAAAAGAATCTCAATATTAACAGTATTAATCAAAACAAAGTATGACAATAATTGTGTTTGAAATACATGGGTATAAAGCAGGCTTTACTGCAAATATGTGACTGTAACATTGTTTTTAACATATCTGTTCATTTTTCCTCCTTTGAAAACTGCTGATGTTTACAACCCCAAAAAGCAGGTATTTCTTCATTTATTAAAAAGATTCAACACAGATGGACAGTGTCCTGAGGTGACATTCATGAAGGCCAACACAGACTAATACTATGTTAAAGTGGTTGTATAACCACTGTTGGTGCTACTGCTAAGAAATTCCAGAATTTTCACCACTGTACAATTGTCCAGTAGCAACAACTTCTCATCACTACAAAGATGAAAATTAAATGAGACATACTTCTTTTCTTGTTACGAGTTTGGAAATTTGGCCTTCTTCTTTAAGATACAAATCTAAAGAAGCCCTTCAAGATGTTAAGGGCTAATTTTTTTTCACTTTGCCAAGTCCTTGAGTCCTGAGTCATCTTTAAATTACCACAGATTGTAACTCGAGTTGTACAGAACATCCAGCTCTGATCCTGTTTTGACTTGCTATTTAAAAAAAAAAAAATAAAATCCAAACAAACAAAAAAGCCATACAGAACTCCACACCCAAACTCATCGAATAATAGTGTAAGAAACGACATGGAAAAACTTGAGGAATGAATCATCTGAAACTCTGAAGTACAACGAGGTAAGGCTGACAGGTGACTGGCTGAGTGGTAGCCCTGCTGATTAGGACCTGAGGGTTGCAACAGACCCTAAGCTGAAGACAAGGTAACATGGCTTTTCCACCATGGGTAAGGCCAATGGCACACTGGGCTGTACTAGGAAGAAAAAATAACGAGACAGAAACAAGAACAAACAAAAGAAAAGTTACCATCCCACCTCTAACTCAATGCTAGTAAGGAAATACTGGTATTTTGGGTTCTGATTTCAAAAAGACTATTAAGAAGCTGGAGAGGGTCCCCCTGGATGGCAAAGGGCTGAGAACTCACAGCCTCCAAGACTAGGCAAGCTAGATCATTTCAGCCAAAACGACTCAGGAGCAATTTAATAGCAGATGACATAGCTCTGACTTCAGCAGGGAGGTCCCTAGTCATCATGACTATGGTTTTATCTTATGAAAAGACTTTAAAACTGCTAAGGGATTAAAAGAATAGGAAAAGGCAGATAAGGAAAAATTAAACAATTTTTCCTAGTGTTATGGTAATTATCTATGAATTATAGGACTAGCTCCCCTTAATTCAATACAAAATGAAACAGGAAGGAAGTCTGGAATTATCTCTAAAATAAAATGTGTCCCATCACGAGAAGCATATAATATACCAAGAAATGCTCTGAACTAAACCAGTCCTGATGATGTATTAAAGGATTACTTTGTGAGAAGAGCATAATGTAAAACAAACTCACCCCCTCCCCCAAGCATTACTTTAACTTTTTGCAATAAACTATGCATTTAATTCTTCTGGAAAAATAAACAATTACAGATGTCTGTCTGACATGGCATCAGATTACTGGTAACTTACTTATGCATGCAAACTGCTTATTTGATTTTAGAACAATCCCTACTGTCTTACAGAACTGATAGCATATTTACTTATTTCACTTTAACTGTCACTGTTACTGCCTATTTTATTTCAAAATCCCTCATTCCCAAGTTCATTAATAAACCTTCTTCATCAATAATGTCATATTTACAATTAAGAATTTAATTTTAAAAATTCACCGTTTGAAACAACTATTTACCAGAATTATTTTCTTCTGAAAAACAGTCCTCATTTCAGAAGAATAAGGACCAGTTACAGCTGTGATTTTAGAAAGAACACTCAGTGTAGAATACTCATCAGAATTATTTCTGACAAAAGCCCAACTGATATGTGAAGGCCAATTTAAAATCTACATAGATGCCCTATTTTCTTACTCTGTTAGTTTAAAACTAAGCATACTGTGATGAAAATGAAAAAGACTACTTCTCTCTTGAAAGAGAAACCCAAGGAATTCCCTCCAGCCACTCAGCTTAAGCAGTCTGCTAGTTTTTAGAAGAGGCTTGATTCTATTGAAATCAATTGCAAAGTCCCCTTGATTTCACACATGCAGAAATAGATTTGATGGCAATTCTTGGAAAAGTTTGGCATAAATCTGCAATGAATACTCAAGTAATAATCTGACAACCACTTTTTAAGCAGCACAAATAGAAATCCTGCAGTTTCGTTCCATGTGTTTCTACTTTGAGCATGCAGGTAAAACTGTCTGTAAAGAACAAAATATTAAGAACAGAATATTAATCCAGCAAACAAAACCAAAAAGACCTTGGATGAGTACCCAATTCTGCATACTATAAGACCATACAACTGCAGGTTGCCTAGAATGCAAGAACCATCAGTAGGGACTGCTTAAACAAAATTGGTACTGCAAGAATCCTTGACAATCTACATTCTTACATGCACATTTCTGAAACTCAATGAGCCTACTTACAATATTACATCCATATAAAATCCACACTTTTTTCAAAACAGACATAGAGACACAGAGACAGGGTCTCTGCCTCAAGTTCAGCATCAACAGTGCAAGAATTTTATACAACATATTAGCCTAAGTTAATAATGAAATTTCAGACTGCATAATGTTCTTAAAACCAGACACTGCTGAGGCTTTGTGCAGGTTGTTAACATAAGGCACCGAAGCCTTATAGTCACACTGAAGTACCTGGCTCTCCAAAACCTTGTGCTGCTATCTCTAAGGAAAAAAGCATCTGCCAGAAGGTAAAATGAAAAGCTAACTGATATTCTAAGACTGTAGGATACATGACAGTGGCTAACAAGATATTACTCTGTTGTAAGATTGTTTGTAAATTCAGGTGTTTTTCTTTCCTTAAGTAAGACCCTGCATTTTGTTCCTCTGCATCCTTAGTATTTTTGTTACCTTTCTCTGCTTACTTCTCTCCCTTCACTTCTGTTTTCAATCATATTTTCCACCGATTTTGTTTGTGTACAGGATTTTATTTCCCAGAAGAAAGGTTATTTTCCTCTCCCTAACTGCTGTTCTCTATTTCTTCTCAAATGTACACATCCGCATGTTAGAGCTTTCTTCCAAAGCTCCTTCACCTTTCACTTTTTTCCTAGATTCTTAATCTACACACCAGATTTATCTTCCTTCCCCCTTTTCCAGCTCCCAGATTCACTTCCTCCTCCTAGTATGTCTTCTATCATTTGATTCCTCTCCACAGTACATACCATCTATATCTATATATATAAAGATATCAACATTCAATATATCATTAAAGAAAACCTTGAGAATTTTACTACCAATTTCAAAAGGGTGGGGGCTTTAAATAATTTAGGAGAAAAATGAGCAGTTTTTAAAGTTAATTTTCCTAAGGGAGAAATCATACAGAAGCCCCCAATGCCCTTCAAACTTAGTAGGCATTTGAAAAAAAATCGCAAACGCCTGTTTTTTTCTATTCCATCTGACTCCTCTTTACAGTTTCTCGCTGCACTGCTTCACTCATCTTGGTGATTAACTTCTGTGCCTTCACAAATAATGCCATCTATTGATCCCACTCATCCATATGTCTTGCAGCTTCATCACACCAGGATGTGATCACATACAACTGTGGACACCATCATTCCCATTCCATGCTGAAAGGAACAAAAAAATCTCTCTTTTGCACACATGGAAGACTGACCACAACAGGGGTTTCCTCATGTTTGCAGAACTGTTGACATCTTGATGTCAGTAAAACAAATTACAAAGCATGAAGTAGATAAAACACACTTTGCAAACAAAACGTCAAACAAGTGGATTCAAAGTATGACTGACTAGTCTGTGTTCTTGTTTCAGCCTTCCAGGTGAAGGAAAAGAGACATTTTGTTGATGGCTTTTTAGCTACAAGCTTTCACTTGCCTCTTAGATTGTGATTTGGTTTTTTTCTTCATCAGTAGTCATCCGTTTTCTTCCCAAAGACCTATCACACCAAGCTTGGGAAAAAACTCTGAAGTCTTCCCATACCATTCCCAGCCACAGTTCAGCTACGCTAGAAAGCTAAGTAGCTGTGTTAGCACAAGAGGCCCTGGAACCAAATTTTTCCCTCTTGTGACAAAACTGCTTTATCCATAGTCTGTAATTGGAAAGAAAAGGAATACGACAAGGTTCAGACTCTGACTTGCCACTTTGAAATTTTCTAATAGCTACCAATGAAAAAAACCAAATACACTGAAAAGCAAGCAAATAGTAAGCTGCCTTTTTCAGGAAGAATAATGTATTCTCTGTAAGGAGCACAAGTTTATTGAAAGACAGACAGGATTTCACTTGAACATGTGAACTGGCATATAAGAGAAAAACAAATTGTGAGTAAAGAGGTTATTTTGCACACGGTCTTAGCAGATTTCAAGAGTATATTTTATTTTGCTGAATCTGGCTCACTACCAAAAAGTTGCAATACTTTAAAAAATGGTTTCCTAAAGCATCCACATAAATTATGGTATAATGGCGATTTAACAATATCCAGAAATGAGACTATTATTGCAGACAGCAACACTCAACGTTTCCTCTAATTTGGTGGAAGAATTTTTAAGACTCAGTTGGGAATCTGAGCAAATTTCTTTCAGAATGTAACTGCCACACATGATCCTGAGACTGCTCACTGTTCTTGTTTATAATTTTCCTCTACTTTTCCAAATCCTATTTTTCATCTGTTAAACTTAATTTCTCATTATTGGTTTCATCCAGTCTTGAGACTGGATAAAACCAAACCGTTTTCTTCCATTTTAGCACTCCAACCTTTATAATATTTGAAAAAGTGATAAGCCTCACAACTAGAATAAAAATGGAAAGAAATTCTTTATTACAATTTATAGCAATTAAAAAAAAAATTCAAGCAATAACTTTAGTTTACAAGTCACTAAAATGATTAAGCTCTTAAAATGATTAAGCCTTCCGCATACTCACATGAAAGTGACCCACCAACGTAAGGAAGCATAGTTTGGCACTATCTGTAAGTTTGTAATACATTTAATTGCCTAGCCTTGTGTATGATATCTACATATTAAAGTAAGTCCTGCCTGTCATCATTCTACTTGATTATGCAGACAAGACTTACCTCTACCACAAAAAGAGAACAAAGCATTTTATTTACCACCTCACTTAGCAAAGAATGAAAAGGTAAGAACTGTGAACAGTAACTTCTTCCACAACTGAGGCTGTCATCCCTTGCTCAAACTAGATACCACCTTAACAAGTAAAACACTGCCATTTTGTAGAAAAGAGGAAAAGACATTGGTGAGATGAGGAAAAAACAAAAATCAAAAGACAAATTAAATGTTTATTTGTAGTGTTCATCTGACACAAAAACCAGACAAGTACAGTGTAATAAGCAACAACACCTAACAAGAGTTTAAATTATGTTTAATTAGTTTTAATTATTTTTGCTTACTTTTATCTAGAAGCTCAAAAAGTAGAAATCAACATTCTGTCAACGTCTGCTAAAACACACTGTCAACCTATGTCAGTTTTTATTGTTTGGAGTAGAGTTATTTTTAGAAGAATTATATTTAGAACTGAGTTAAACTAACCTATTCACATTGCACACTACTGCTTAATACTTCTGACAGTAGCTGTTGTCTTTCTTTTATGGTCAACTTCAAAAAAAACCATTAAGAAAACTACACTCCTGAGATCACAGGGTAGAGCTCTCAAGGTTGTTTAATGGCTGAGTGAATGCAACTACTATCCCAAGCAGTAACATGGATTGCAGAGGTCAGCAAGGGCTGAAGTGAAATGTTCTCTTCAATTAGTTTCTAGTACCTGAAGTTCAAAATGTTCTGACAAAGAGTAACTTATGAATTCCATGAAATATCAGTTATCTACATGTCACAACAGAATGCTAAAGTGACTGAAGGCTCTTCAGCTACTAAAAAGCAGCAGTCATACAACATCCAGAGATCTCTTTCTCCATAACAGCAGCTGTCAATCTGAGGGGCTTTTAATGTCGCACTGAAGCACAGTGACCCCTTACAGACCAGGCTCTCTCTAGGGCCATTTTGGGTAGGTATGACAGACCATGGATGGCAAAGTTCTGAGGTGAGAAGCCATTAGATGGCATTCTCTAAGGGAAGCTCATCACTGCCCTTTAGAAAAGCAACACTTTTAGATATCTTCCTTTCTCCACTGAAAGCAGAAAGTGAATCTATTGCCTCTCCACATTCCTCATTCTCAGCTGTGTCCTGTGGGTACAGACAGAGGTACAACTGAGCAGGGGTAGTCAAACCAAGCCAGTGTTTCTCAAACTGCAGTTTCTGCAGCTTCAAGGGAAAAGGTTTGAAAACTACTAGTTTTAGAAAAAGTTCTATTTACACTCTTATTAGCTGCCTTCATAGCAGTGGAGGCTTGTAGCACACCACCAGATGCAGGAAGAAAAGCTAAAGGATATCAGGCACTGAAAATGGGGAAGCAACACTGACAGGTGTTGAATTTTCTACTCAAAGTTCCTCCGTTGCCTGTAGAAATAGATCACCTTCATAAAATCATGCCTTCATTGCAATAAAAAAGCTGACAGTAAAACAGCACTTACAGAGGTGCCATATTTAAAAGACTGAGAGGAAAACAGCATGACTTTAAACTTCACATGTCCAGGAAAGAACATGATCTTTCTAAGACTGGAGTTTGAGTGAAGGAGAAAAGTTTGTAATCACATGTGAAACATGGTTCCACAGTCTAATCATTCTCATTTCCTTATCAAACAATGATATGACAATAACTGGTCACCATAATTTTTATCTGTCCCCAAACAGCAATCAAGACTACTAATATGCTATAAAACAAATTCACAGCACTCAAAATGCATCTAACAACTTCACTCAACGCTGAAATATCTGGAGGAGTGGAGGTACATAAAAAAAAAAGAAAAATAACACCACCAGTGTTTATTTTGAGG
The DNA here is from genome assembly GCA_013399855.1 of Oxyruncus cristatus. Lineage (NCBI taxonomy): Eukaryota > Metazoa > Chordata > Aves > Passeriformes > Cotingidae > Oxyruncus > Oxyruncus cristatus. The sequence goes on along the minus strand of VXAY01002843.1, from coordinate 10,140 downwards.
CATACTTAGTTTTTCTAGTAAGTATGCTAAGAAAGAGACACTATGACTCCATTTCCACAGACCTAAGTGTGTCAGTGTTTCATTTAAAAGATATATTTTTTCAGTACCGCATAGGCGGCTTTATTCTCACAAAAAAGCAGACCAAAGAACCCAAACCAAAACAAAACCCAAAATTTACGTGTTGTATCAAGCAACTTTGCCTTACATACCATTTGGTCACATATGACCATACTGTTAGAGCCTAGATCTAATAAAACATTTGCAATATATCTGCCTGGACAGCTGAAGACAGGTATCTGTTCAGGCGTCTGGAAATGAACCAGCACTGCCTCAGCCCCATCATATGCCCACAGCAGTATGGACTGCCTTTCAGGAATGAATGCTCATTTAGGCTTCTAGACTACCAACATACAGTATGATGTGAATCTAAAAAAATCTATGAATGACAGTAAAGACAAGTGAATTTTATATTCCATTCCTTTTCTAGTTTTCACCTGTCAGATTCAAACCTATAGGCAACCTTCTTTATTCACTGAAGATGAACACTGCTTACATTCATTCCTTCAAAGAATGAAGCAGTTGCCCTTATTTTCTCTTAAAAAAAGTGGTCAGGAGACAGGGTACCCATCTTTGATATTAGGTCTGTCCCCTACAAAGCAGAAACGTCTTCCTTGGCTTTCTGGGAGTTCAAAGCATATCTCCCACTTCCCGTGGGGGAGAATGTATATATTAAAAATACATTATAGACAAACATAAATTGGAAAACTATTCACCTTCCCTTTGCTGTTGTTCCACTAAGCAGAAAACAATTCAAGATTCACAAGAGCAGAAAAAGAGCAAGCATTAGCGTATGACTCAGCAGATAGGACACAAAATACATCCTCTAGAACTTACTTTTTTTTTTTAAATAGATCTGCATGTCACTTATTAAATCTTATCTCCAAGGCTTGCATTAATTCCACCCAAAATTAACACACGCACAACAGTGAGACCACCATGTACTAGTTATAAATTCTCATGAAGAAAGTTAGAAAAAACCCCACCAATCTGAACAACAATATGATTATTATAATTACATTCATTGTCTGTTTTAAGTATTCTAAAATGTCTGCATTTTTCAAAGGGCTCCAACTCTGTGCATTTTCTTTCTATAAGACTCCATATATTTCAACATTGCAAAAGTCATACGCAATATATATTTTTCTGAAGTGTTTCTTTTGAATCAAAGTACTGTTCCCAAGTACAGGTGAATCAGACTTCTCCACAATCCTTTCAATAACAGTGTCCAAAGGGTTGCTCTTCTTTCAATGTAAAATCAAAGCCACCTATCATTTTGTCTGCAACTCCAGCTTAGAGGTAGCTGAGTAATCTAAAAATAAAGCCGACAGATGTGCATTGGGATCTAAATGAACATTAGTGTCTTGAAAATTAATAAACTGCTAACCTGCAAAATGGTATATATGCAAGCTGCAAGTAAAAAAAAAGCAAAAAAAATGAGAAGCCTCATGTTGCGAGTCAGACTTTTGAGGAAGGTGGGAAATCAAGGTTAAAAACTTACAGTGCACATTTCAAAGTCTTGCAACACGAGCTTGTGAATTTATGAAAAAGTAGACATAAAACAGGTAGAAAAGAATCTGTCCTTAGAAGTCTTTATCAGCCTTCTAGAAGGTTACCATCGAGCAGAGTCCTTAGCTCTCTCTAGCAAACATGCATCAAAACAAAAACTGACCAAAAAACAGAACAGTACATCAATATCCCACGTTTTACGACTTGATCATATGGTTCTTACGATTTTCTTTTCTCTATTTTAAAACCATACCTTATCTCTTTGCTTAATAAAGTTAACCTTTTTTTAAAAAAAGATTCTTTCTGTAATGGTAGAATGTTTCAAAGAAAAAATTACTATTAATAAAGAAGCTCATTATAATCAAGAATGGACTAGAATATATACAATCAGCATATTGTTTGGGATTCCAAAAACCTGAAACACTTGCTTCTTACTACACTCAGGCTCAAAAATCAGCTTTGGTAGCCAGTGCTCCATATGCATGCACTGAGCTAGGGGAAAGCACTTACATTTCTGAAAATACTCAGACACAGAAGATGACCCATTTAGATTGCTTCTATACACAAATTGCTTTGCTTTTCAATGTATTCCCAGGAACAATGAAAGACAGAATTAAGGGCCAGTTTTCAGGGCAAGAGCCTGAAAGCATTCAAACAAGGGTTTTTCTCCATCAATAAGTTATTCTACATGAAACTTCTTATCAAGTATTACTTTAGGACAACACTAATCATTAAGTGACTATTTCCTATGGGAACTCTCTAATATCTAGGCAGAGAGTGTGTTGAGTTGCTGTCAGAAGTTCAGCATTAAGAAAAACTTTAGGTCACAAAGGTATACACATTTATCAAGATGTCCCATCATTGGGCCACAGCGATCCACCACGAAAACCACATTCCAAGTATTACATGCTATGCTGTATTAAGACACTAAAAGGAATGGTCCATAGGTTTCAAGAGAATAATCGTTTCACAACACTGATCAGACCTCTAATGCATAAGCAGATAGTAAACTTGTAAGGAACCTATAGTTTACTAGAAGACAATCTATAGATTCTTAAAGCACTAATGTATTTATCAAATATGATAGATCGAATCAATCCCACCTACCTCAGTTGCAATAGTGAGTTTGGTATATAAGGCATCAGGTAAAAACAGAGGAGAAATAAGAGTTCCTTTTCCCCTTTGATGTAGTATCACTACTATAACTTTTTTTAATGAATACTACCAGTACTCGTAAAGATTTGAGCCATGAAGCCTGACTCTGAACCTTCCTCAAGATCAGAGAGATGGCCGTGTAGGAGGAATACAAACCTGTCCAGAGCTTAAAGACATGCACACTTCTCATCTGGAATAAAATAATGTATTTATCAGCAGAGTAGCCACAAGTATGGAATAGAGGACCAATATGGACCTCCATTAGTCTCATAGTATGAACAAAAACCTTTCTTCTTGATAATAAAACTTTTTTCATTTTCTAGACAAAGAAATAAAACCTTCTTTATAGTTACAAGTAGAATGGATAAAAGTCTAGCTAATACAGCTTGGCACAGATAATCCCTAATATCTGATTTCCATTACTGGACATCATAGTTGGTAGACAATATATTCTCTTTGGACTGAATTGTACAGAACCTCTCCCTGTATCATGAAACTTGCTGAAGGCAGATTTGCTTGAAGTTCACTCCCACGGTAAACAAAACCTGTTAACTCCTTTGTAAATGACGTTTGTTTTGGTTTAACAGACCCCTCATGCTAGCCAGAGCCACAGAATGCATTCTGTTGTCTTGCCTGGGGACACAGACAGCATTGTTTTATGTGAGTAGACATATTTGAAGCTTCCGTAGTGCAACAGTCTTGAATCTTCATGACTATGGAGTAACATGAGTTCATTCTGCATATGACTGATATGCATATGTTCTGCCATATAATGCCATTCTTCGGCTGAAGTGTAGATCCTTGCAACACCAAACATGTGTTGTATCAGCGTTGATGTGTTTTCACAAGACCAAATTCAGATTAAACTGCAGTGCCAGAAACTTTCATTACCACCTCTATAGCATTCTAGGCCACCTATCGCTTCTTCTAAATTAATAGTAGGAACATTTTGCCTCCTGCTGTGAAGATCATCTAATCATAGAACATCTGAGGATGCACAAAGCAATATCAACCAGAGCAGGCTGCTCAGATTATTAAGATGTAACAAATATCACTGTCTTGTATTACCACCAGAGAGTAACACTGGCCAGATTGGGTAGCTGGGGGGCAGAGAAGTGAATTTTTCCCCCTTACAAATTACACAATTTTTTTAAAGGCCTTGTTCCTGAAAAGAGGCTTCAAACGAAACAGCATCTGTAACAAACTCAACTTGTATTTTCAGCTGTGTTCTCAAGCCTACCAAGTTTCACAACTGGACATGGAATCACAATTGGAAAAGTTTGACAATCACAGCCTTCTCCTTTAATATTAACAAAAGGCAGAACCAGCGGAGAGTTAAAAGACCTCTCTAAGCATTTCTGCACACACATTCAGTGGCTAGTGGCTGAACAAGATTTAACAAGTTAAGCATTTCCTTTTTTTACTGGAAAGCTGACTCTGCACGCCACTTTAACAAGAGCTGGTTGAACTACTTAAGTTCACACATATTATCAAGTTATAAATGACTTGTGATTTTCCTAAATTTTTTTTTTTTTAATTACTTAAAGGTCTGTGCCAAAATCACTACAGAAGGTGCTGGTTTTGTCTTATGATAATAAGAACCTTTTGCAGAAAACTGCTTAACTGGTACAGTTCATCTGTCAGACGATCTCTGTGAACCCGCACCACCATTCTGAATGTGCCTGGAAGGTAAAAGATCCTCAAACCATGAACAGTGTCATGTTGTAGAAATGTATCTGACAACTTTGATTTTGGCTACTCCACAGCCATTATGTCAGAACTGACAACTGGGTGCTGCTGGACCAGCCACTTCAATATAATATTTAGCATAAATACAACCAGTAAAGTACCTTAGTGTCAAATGCTCTTCCAGTTTTCCATAACCTATGCATCTATTATGCAGGGCAGATACTAAAGAAAAGGGTTAGTCTGAAAGATGACTCCACCTCCAGAAAGGACCCTCACAAGCTTGCTGGGCTAGCCTAAGACAGCTTCCCTTCATACATCAATTTACATTCACGATTTGTGTTTAAACTTGCCATCCCCATGCAACAAGCCATTTCCATAGTCTATCTATTGGCGTAAGAGTTTCTCTCATTATCCCCCTCTTTTGGACTGCTTCAGTTTGAGTAAAACAGTTCATTATACCAAACAGCCAGAAAATTACTCCAAAGCCCAGAAACTACATTTATTTCAACTACAGAAAACTGAGAATACCTAACTGCAATGAATATTAATTTATTTGAGAAGTCATCTCTGATGAGAAAGAACAAAGTTCAAATTACTGGTTTGAAGCAAATAAAATAAGGACTTTAAGCTGGTTCTGTGTATTCAAGAGAATTAGTCTCAGTGAATGACAGACAGACATATGGATACATACATATATGGAAAGAAATACAGGTCCGTTCAGGGAACACAGGGAAAGAGTCTCAATTCACCTCTTCTCACAAAAACATGTGGCTTCAATAAATTGCCTTTTACTGATTGCAGTGTTTTGCTTTTACACCTGCTATTGGAGAGCATAGTCACATGTATTTTATAGCTTCCCACTCACCACTTTTTGATCTGTCTTTCATTTCATTGGGTAAATAATTCCAATCTTCTCATTCCCATGAAAAACTCTGCCATATCCATTGTATCAAACTCCCTACAATACTGTGATTTATCTCTTTTAAACTAACAGTTAATAACACACTTTGAATAACAGATAAGAACTAATGAATTTGTATACAATGGCATTTCCTTTTGGTTTTTTACCCACATCTGATAACAGCTATAAATTAGGTAACACTACCTTAGCAAACTGTAACAATGTTTAATTTTTTTGTTACATTAATACTATTAATTTAGGAACTCCTAAAACATATAAATGGTATCTTATTTTCTGCTTCCAAAACACACTGTTTTGCATATACCAAGATGCAGTTTTACCTGTCACCTTGCTGTCCTTCCACACAGCTTGCTTAAGACTTCTCAAGTGACCTTTCCAGTATTTCTGAATTTGATTAAATGGTTTTGAATCCTCAGTAAATAATTCCACTTCATAAATCAAATTCTACAAATGATTAATAGAAAATACTGAACAGCTCCTGATTTTAAGACACAACATTAAGCCTCCCATAATTCAACATTTCTGTTGTTATTTCCTCTCAGAGATTTTTGTGATCTATGAAAGAAAGTAGTTTACCTTTCACATCATGGCCTCTTTATTTAATAGCCTGGTTTGAGGAACCTTTGATTATACCTTTGAAAAGTACATTCAAATTGAATCTGCTAGGCTATTACTGCAATCAAAACCCCCCTAGCAGATCAGCGAGGCACAATTCTCACTGTAGAAGCAGTACTAACTACATCACTAATACTAGTTAGTACCACTGAGTCTACCATCAGCCTTTGCTGTCATCACATTCTTCTATCTACAGGCAGTTGCGATTGAAAAGGATGAGAATTACAGGTTCATGTTTTTTCTTTAAGTGCACCCAATGATTTTTAGACCTGTTCCTATGCAAGGTTTATGAGATCACTTGCAGAGTATTTGTTGGAAGCTCTCCTTCAGTAACTCCAAATCTATTGACCAATTTTCTACCAAATTGGACTCGAGTACATTGAGGTTCTCCAAATTTGTGAGAACAAGAGCCAAATAGAGAATAAACACCCTATTAATACCTGCAGAAAATGAATACAGTTTATCGTAGAGCAGGAAGAAAGGGGAAAAGACAGTACAAATGCCCTAGCTATAATAAAAATGGTTCAACAGAATTTAGTGACTTCTACTGTATGCCAAAAACCCCACACCTGGCTTTAGAATAGATTCCTGTTTTTAAGTAAGTTTCAAGTGTGATACTGTCAGGGCCTTTAAAATAATTTACTTCCGCATGGAGTCTGCTGTCAGAAGACTAAATTCATCTTGCAACCATAGCATCTAACTAAAAACTCAACCAACAAAAAGGAATAAACTCATTGAAAACTATTATTTATTTCAGCTCTTTGTTAAGTGCCCTGTTAAAACATAACTACATTTGTTATTCTGTAGTTCTTTGTGTGTATAACGTAATTTATCAACAGACTAGCATAAGTAAGCTATTTATTTAGCTCCCCAAAATATAGGCGCATAATATATTTTCAGAAACGTATACACTTTTGATGGCATTTTCTGTTCTTTAACTGATAAAAAAAATTCTATAGAATTAAGAAACCCAATATTGAAGATATGATAATTTATAATTATGATAATTACATTTATATTCCTGGAAGTCTATAATTAGTTTTGCTGCCTGTTCAACCCATCATTTGTTCAGCTTGTGTTATCAGACGCAGTTCACAGCACTGCCTAAGCACTTGAGTAGTTTGAAGAGGTTGCCATCCTCTAGGGAAGAGGTGGTTCAGCAAAAAAAATTACTTTGTTCGCAGTCATCTGAAATAAGTACCACAGTCTAAGTTACTTCAGTCTTATCCTGTATCTTTCTCTCTGTGAAACCACACCTTGTAAACATGAAATACACAGCCTGTAATCTGTGTCAGACGACCTCAAGATCCCTCCCAAAAAACCTAAAGAGACTGATTCACAGATGTACTGGAACACAGAACTCTCATTGCAATCTGGCGCCTTGGTATCTTTCAGAATCCGGGACGTAGTCCAAAAAAGCAAAAACTGGAAAAGAGGTCCTATCACCCTTACAGCAAGCCAGAGGCCCCAAGGCGGTAGAAAAAGCGGAACGGGAGTTATAAAAGGTGCTTCACTCTCCAAAGCAGTCAAACTAGAGTATATTAAGATGCAGCAGACATGCAGGCAAGGTGGTTATAAAAAGGCCCAATCCAAATGCAGTAACAGTAACCTGGTAAGACTTTCATCATGATACCTCTTCTCAGCAGCCAAAAGTATATGAACAATGAAAAAAACCCTAGTTTTCTTTCAAACACCGTATTTCCCACAGACAATAGACCCTCATATTTTAGTTCAATCTTCTGCCTGAGAAGTATCATGCTTTTTTTTTTTTTTACCCTTTCCTCCAAACTGCAGACTTAGAGATCTTGGTGGATGAGAAGTGAGTGTATCTGCAAGTGGGCTGATAGCAATGTAAGACTGTAAAAAAGCATATAGAGAGAAAAAAATAGAATAAGCAGGATTATATGCATCATTTTCTGTGGGGAAGAAAAACCAAGGGAAAAGACAGGGTGTGAGATAAAGCACCTCCATCCTGGAAAACAACAAAAAAAGAACTATGAAAGAGCAAGTAAAGGGGAAAGAAAGTAGGATAAAATATATTACAAGCAGAGAGAAATAGATTTCATTATCAACTACAAGGAAGAAAGAGACTGATGTGAAGGAAAATTTGTGAAATGTGGAGTTAAAACTTAATTTATTAAAGCCCAGATTATTAAGGAAATCAATATCATACGGGAAGTTTGGGGTGGGGAGAGGTGTTTCGTGGGTGTTCCTCCACTTGGAAACTGACTGGTTGAATCCATCCAAATTTGACAGAGAAGTAGAATTCTCAAAGATAACTGTTTAAGCAAATGATAAGTTCATGAAATCAAGATGCTATGAGTGTCCAGGGGAAAGGGCAGGGTAACACTTGGCATAGTATTTACCATTGGGAGCAACAACAAACAGGTGCCAAAAAGGGTCTCTTTATATGCAAAAGTGCTGTACAAAGTGGGATGTTTTTATCTTCCTTTGGAAAAATCAAAGCAAGAGAAGCACGTGACTGCAAGGAAAAACAGCAGTGAAAAAGCTGGATGGAAAGCAAAGCCAAGTAACCCAAACCACCTTCCACCCACTACCTCAGTCTGCCTTCAGAACCAGCAGCATCCAACAAATAACATAATACATTTTGTGGAACCCAATTAAAAGAGAACATACAGCATACAGTAAGCATGTACACATACAGTAATCAATGAGCAGACCTTTTTAAAAAATCTTGTGGTTTCTTTAACACCAATCAACCCCTTCCTGAAATCATAAATATGCAGTTAATAGTCGATGTGTTAACATACCCCTCCACAAATGACCAGCAGCAATTTCTCAGCTTTTTTGACAAAACCAGATTTTAGATAACCACGTATATTATCCACCCACACTTTTAAAGTGTAGTCAAGTCAGTTTTTCTAACCCAAAAGTGACATCTGCATGCTTGCTGAAAATTAATCTTTGCTACCATTTAAGCAACAAGAAACTTCAGTCAGTATTCCACCGAATACCTTCTCATGTGTTTGCTTATATACTAGCTTGATGGTACCAGAAATGCAACTAATTTAAACCGGTAAGTGATTTTTGTAAGTTCTACAATGAAAGCATTTAGAATCTCAGACGATTACGTTACTGGCAAGCAATCTAGAGTGTTGGGACGTAACATAGGTGAACAGACTTAAGCAAACTACCAAAGCTTTGTGAATGAAACATTTAAAATTCAAGGATAACAAAGTAGAATTAGTTTAATGATTTTCAACACAATTCTCCAGACTGGTTGCGCAAACAGATCTCAAAATTTTTCACTTTTCAGGAAGCACACCTTTCAACTTCAGACAACACCCAGGATCTGCATGCCAAGAGAAAAAGGAACGCAGTCATATGGAATCAGTTAGCAATTACTGCCAATAAACAAACTGACTGCAGTGGAAGAACCACTTTTGATATTAATAAGCAGTGATTCATTTGAAGCATTATATAGCTTTCCTTACTTAGGGATTCATCATCCATAGATTTAAGATGAAAAAGTCAACTCATTACCATATGAAACGCTAGTTAAATGTAGTACATTTCAGCTGCTGGAGATGCAAACAAAAGGTCTCAGTGCTGAAAATGTGGGACTTTTACCTAAAAACCCGATTCTAGCACACAAAGAAGAAGCATGTTTGTGTTTAATAGAACAGACCTAAACATACCACCTTGCTCCACTCCACAGTATAAACACTTTCTATATGTCCTCTACGTTTACTTTATCCTTTATAAAAAACATCCAAGCGGTATCTTGTCAAGCTAAAGAAACAAAAGCTTCAAACAGTAACTGCTGAAAACGGTGGAAAAATCAAACTAGAGCATTTAATCAGATTAAATGCCACTGTGTCACAATTAGATGTCACTGTGTGCTCACTTTAATTCTGAAAGCACATGCAGCTCCAAGGGAAGTCATGGCAATAAACCGCTCCAGGTGCAAGCGCGTGCAAGGCACGCACCTGGCGATACATCCAGCCCTCGGTCAGCGCTCCGTACTTCCCATTCATCCTGTCCGCGGGCGCGGCGGGCGCGCAGGAAGGCGTTCTGGAGCGGGCTGGGAGAAGTTGGAACCTATGTGCTTCTCCTCGCTCCCGGCCATCCCCCGCGATCTCGGAGCGCGCCTAACAATGGTAGCAGTGTTCCAGCGGGCAGCTCTGCCCGGCGATCGGATCGAATCCCGGTCCGCTCCGGCCGGCGAGCCC
>VXAY01002838.1:0-10452 GCA_013399855.1 Oxyruncus cristatus | reverse complement strand
AAAAAAAAAAAAAGAGGTTAGGAGGTGAACACAGTTTAAACAGTGAAAAGATTTCTGACAGATGATCCCTCTTTAATCTAGGGGGAGGGGGGAAAAAACAAGACCAAAGTATGAAATTCCTCCTAGCGTGGAAGCAAAGGAAATTTGTGACAAGGAATCTCACTAAAGGTATGGGAAAAGACTTTACCACTGTGACTAACCTCCAGAGCAGCTTACCTGAGATGGATTTTCCATCACTTGAATATGTTTTAACGCTGAAACAGAGTTGTAGGCTCTGCACAGGAATTGCAGGTTAGGCTTTTTTTGACAGGTGTAATTCAAGTGGTCAGTTGAGGTGACAGTAATGGCAATCTCTATTTATGGTCTTATCCCACTGAAATTTTCAGGGTTTAGATTTGCTAGTGTTTGCTTTGTAGTGGCTGTGGATAGCATTTTTTTCCCTTGCTGCCTTCTTTCTGTTCACTCAGAATTAACACTTTTTTTTTTTTTTGAAACTTCTGTCCACTTCTCTGTTCTGCTCTGGTGACTTCTTGGACTGAAACAAGCCAGGTATTTTTTCATTCTGATTTCAGTTATTTTAATAAAGCAACTTTTATGTATGATGTTTCTGCATTAGAGTGAGCAGTACTACTAGGAACTAACTGCTGTGGGTGCTTGGGTGGATTTGGCATTGACAGTAGAGAAGGTTTGTACTTTTTTTACAGAAGATGAAGAGAGGATCTCCTGCTCCAGACTCTCAATCCATCATCTTGAATATGTTATATCACAGAAATCAAAGCTAATTAAAGTATGTTTCCCTTAATCATAATGCTGAATTTAATATAGCTCTGAGAAACTTCACAAAAAAAGTTTTGTGAACAACTTCAGCTGCTTTCTAAGGCATAATATGTACAGACATGCCTGCAAATGCTTTTACAACATCCTCCAGACGTTTTTCCAGTCAATTCTTACCTTTTCTATATGATAGTTCTTACCTTTCAGTAACATCAAAAAATATTTTTGCTTTCAAATGCTCCTCAAGGGTTCCTCTAACTCTTCACTTTACAGGTCGTGTTTGATCTTTGGCTTTTTATACAATTTTTAATCATATGTTGCCATGATGTCCTACTTTGAAATTCCATTTAAAAATATGGTCAAGCACACAAGAAGAGAAAACCTTCAATATCCATTTACTGGTGTTGATTTCCCATTTGCTCTAATGGATGATCCTTCTTGGAATTTAGATTAGATCTGTGCAAGTATTGGATAATGGCTCCTCAGGATAAAGATCTGGTCTATTATTATGCATAGCACAATCATCTTACTAATCAAGAATTGACTAAAAGTCAAGAATATTCTTCTTTTGCATAAGCATTAGCTGTATATCTAATGTATACTATGGTATGATAGAGGTACCAAGGTGGTGTTACAAAGTGTCATAATAAGCAGAGCATAAAAACCTTCCTGAATGTATTTCACAACAATTATAAAATGCATAATAGTAATTTATTTATGGAGGTCCGAAGTGTCAAAAATTGGCAAGTTCAGCCTGCTCTCACTTCAAAGTTTACCTCCCAATCCCATATAATGAATGTTATTGCTAACCCTATCCAAGTTAGTTTACCAAGGTACTTATGGTGGTTACACTTAAAATTGGAAGGAGGGGAAGAACAATTGCCACCAAAGCTTGTGTGAGGGCTGTAAGAGCACTAATCTAATTGCTCTTGTTGTGGAAAACATGGGATGAGGCACCGTGGACACCAGGCTGCCACCCTGGTGAATACTGTATTGGAGAATAACACCCCAGAGCCAATAGGGCTGGAGGGCAGGGACACTAATGGAGGTGGTGACAAACACTGTAATGGACGGGAGACTTAGGGGCTCAGTATTTGCTCATTGGAGGCACCAGCTCAGTCAGGCCCATCCTCTTTAGCTTCAGATATGAGTCAGATAAAAGAAATTACAGTAGGGGCCAAAACAAGTTGCCAGTCCTAAGTAGGGAAGGAAACAATGACAGTAGTTTTCTGAAATGCTTTCTGTTAGTTACAGTTAAGGCTAATACACTTTTACATATTGTCATTTTTTTATTAAAAAAAAAAAGCACTTTAAAAGTGCATCTTTGGTTGAACAGAAACTTTGGGGTTTTGAAATTGAATTCAGTAAATAATAGTCAAAAAAGGAGACAAATCCAAGTGTTTTCTTTTCAAAGCGACTACTTTGTTCATTCCATTTTAAGCAATGTGAAGGTTGTTTAAAAAAAAAGAAAAAAACTAAAAACCTGGAAAGGGAGCAAAATATTTTTGTTCTCCAGGAACAATCTCCCTTCCCAGGCAGCCAGGGAACTGAAAAGGCAATCGATTTTTACTTCATAAGTGCACAAAATAAAGACAGAGTGATGGCTAATTAATGAGAACATTCATGCAAAATAGCAAGGCTTTAGCTAGAAGAATGTGCTATGTGATCGTGGATGCTGGTTTGAGTTTTACATTCAGAGGTGGGTGTTACCAGGGGAAAGGAGAATCAAACCCAGACAGTTTTAAGTCCATGGGGTAAAAACCTTTATTTTGTTGCTTATATGGGTGACTTGAGGATACCTGAAGATTAGCCCCTTACTGATCCATGTTTGTATTTATCAGTGTTATGCTATACATGTCCATGGAAGTCCGTATTCCACAGTGTGCATGGGGATGCCTGCTTCCCTGGTTTACAGGAACAACAAATAGTCATTAGACACAAGAATTGTGATTCAAATACTTCTTCCTTTGTGTTGCAAGAGAGATGTCCAGATTTGAAATAAAAGGAATAATGAATAGAGCCAAAAATGAAAAAACAAAATAAAAATAATAATAAAAAAGAAGAGAATTCAAGGAAAATTTTTAAAAAGTAGTAGCTCCGGGCTAATTTGATGCATACTAAATTCAAAAGTCTTACCTTCTTTATCCCAAATTCTTCTGTCATGGCTTGATTATTTTACAGATGCCAGATATGCAGATTTCCATAGCAGTGGTATTATCTGGTTTTGATGTATTTTATCCTCCATACTGCCAAAGGCCAATGATTTGCAGCTGAGTATGAAAATAAAATTTGATTCTGCCTGAAACATGGCTGTGAGAAAGGGAGCAATGAGGTGTACTCTTGTTTATACAAGTAAGATAAGAAAAACTGCTTTGATATGACAGTGTGCTGTATACTGATACCAGTGTGCTCAAGGAAGAATGCATTCCCTGCGAGTACTTTAAAGTCAGAATTTCAGACACACAACTTGGTAATGCAAATATAAGCAACAGCAGAATGTTTTATTACTTGGTCTGGCACTCGTCCTTCTCACGCTACCAATATTCTCCCTCAGCTGGGCAACCATAAAACTAGTTCACAAAGATCACTCTAATCCGTCTCCTCCTACATGGGAGAACTCGGGAGAGTTTTCTGCATACTAGAGCCCTGGATAAGAAACCGAATTAAGGATAATGAAGATGAGTGACAGGAAGAATAATAATAATGGAAAACAGTAACAAAGAACACATATAGGCACTGAGGAGAGGAATGATAGAAAGCAGACAGTGAAATATGGCAAGATATAGTCCCCACACCAATAATTGTACTGGGGGATGACAATTTACTTATATCTAGTTGCAATTGACTTTCTATTACTTGCTTAATTTCTCTGTGCTGGAAATAGGACAAAATTACAACATTTGCATAATAAATGGATTAATTCTTTAGAATTAAAGTTTCAAGTAGACATTTCTTTTGGTGTTGTCCTATAAAATAAATATGTTATTTGAGGAATCTTTTTAAAATTTTCTGAAAATCTACTAGAAGTAATCTTTTTTTTTTTTTTTTTTTTTTTTAGGATTTATGTAATTAATTGGTACACCTGTCTTTCTGCAGGATTTCAGAAAATAAGTTACCTATTCATCTATGTGAACAATCTATTTCTTTCTGAACTGCATATGTAGATAAAATGTACATGCACACGAGTCACAACTAAAGCTGGTACTTTTCTTTTAATAAGACCTGTATTAAAAAATATTTATAGGCTATATCAATAATCAGGTAGGTACCTTGTTGTGCTATCTACATTTGGAGTGTCTCAATAACTTGCTGGCTCAGTAGGAACACACCAACACACCAAACCCCCGAAATCCTCCTTCTGTTTCCCTCTGGAGGCAGATGTTTGCTGTGTCTCACTCGGAATCCCAGTGGCAGTGCCAAATGCTGTTCTCTACTAAATTTTAATCAGCATTGAGAGGTGAATATTCAAATCAATGCACCTTTCAACTTTGATAAGAGATAAAAAATAATGAAATACCCAGAGACCTGGAGACTAGAGACCTGACAATGTCTGTACATTAATTTTGTGAATTAGCCTTCCTAGATCATCTTATTGAGGGTTGATAGAATTCTCAAGTACCACACTAAGTTCCTCATAACTTGCAAATTAAAATTAATTGAAAAATACCAACTAGTTTTCTTTAATCATTCCACTTCCTATTCATCCACTTAAAATATTTGATATGTGTCATGGGTTCATTTATTCTAAAAAACTAAACACGGACTTTTCCCATTCCCCCTGCCCCACTGGGGGGGGGGAGGTTTTTGAATGGCCAGGCTGGGTTGCCTTGGGTATTTGACTTATCACAAAAGAACTGGCCAACAGTTTGACATTCCAGGCTGATAGCCTCAGGAGGGGATAAGAGACTTTTTTCCTTGTTTTTTTCCCCTCTTCCCGAGGGTGGGGGGGGAATGAGGCTCAGCTGGTAGCTGCAGGAACGGAGGCAAGGAGGTGTGTTGCAAAAGCTGGGAGGCTGCTTTGTTCTCAGCCTGGCTGCCTAGCTGGTTGGCACACTGTTTCCTGCCCCCCGCCCTGTCCGGGGTGGACATGCTTGGACTTCATCAGAGAGGAAATATTTTTGAGAAGAGAGAGAGACATCTTTGTTTTTCCCTCCCCCGGCTCCCATGTTTTTGGCAGCGGTTTTTGTAAGCCTCAGCGAAGAAAGGGGAAGTCATACGGCCAGCAGCAGACAACGTGAGTCCCTTTTGGGAAGAACCCTTCTTTCTTCTTTTTCCCCTTCCTGGGGAGGGGGAGGGAAAGGCTCCATTTCGGCTCCCCCAGCACACTGGGGCCGCCACGTGGTGATTGCCAGAGCCCAACAGCGCCTCCTGTCGGCCACCCCCGAGCACTGCAGGCTCTGCACCTCCAGCTATCCAACAGCGCCCCCTGCTGACTGTGGTTAGAATTGCACCAAAAAGTGCAAACTGAACTGTTTAATTTTCATTGAAAGGGATTTTTGGGTATAGGGTTATTGTTCGGTTGGGGTTTTTGTTTTGTGTTCTTTTGTTGTTTTGCCAATAACAAAATCCTTTAATAAAGGGCTGTTATTTTTCCTTTCTCCACACTTTCTCAATTGGAGCCTCTTAATTTCGGATTTATGATTGCTTAGAGGGAGGAGTTTTGGTCTTCCTTGTAACTCATCCTCCTTAGCAAAACACTTCTGTCTCATTAAACTGAGACAATATGAAATGAAATTGTGCCATAATTTCTTTTAAAACATTATGAAGTCACAAACACTTAGTTTTGCATGATGCCTAGGCGAGTAAACTGGATGCTTATTTTTAGTTGATGTAACTCTCATGCTGTCCCTTTAAGAGTGCTGAAATTATTTCCTGGATGCCATGCAATAAATAAATAGCTACCCATAAGTAGCTGATATTGGTATCAGAATGTAATTTATAAAAATTTACATTAGAAATGAGTAAATTATTCAGTTGCTCAATTAATCAATCCTGGGAACTTAAAACAAACAAACAAATGCATTTGAACACAATGAACCCAAACTTGTGTTTGGGTTTAAATGGCATTCAGAAGGGAAAAATATAGAGTGAACTGCAATTAACTGGCTGTAATGGCCATCCTATAAATGTTATTTGTTATTTTCTCCAAAGTGGTAAGTAAAGCTCATATCATAGTCCTTTAATCATTTGTGCACTGGATATCATGAATATTTGATTATACAAAATGCTTACAAACACTGTTCCACCTATGATTTGAAAAATAAACCATACTTGTATATTTTTTCCTTGTGTGACTAAGCGTTAGCAGGAGATTATATAGAAATAAGGAAGCTTATTATTTATTTCTATGTCTAATATTCCTTATAATGCTCGTTTCTCTTGCATACTTGTTAGACATTTTCTCCTAATTGAGTGCTGCATTCATCCATCTTCCAGTTCCTCTGTACTTTTAAAATAGTAAAGTTTGTGCATTTTCTTACTTTTCAAGTTGATAGGTTCTTCCATAGCTGGATTTAACCCTCTGCACACATTATGACATGCCTGTGGTTGAATTACCTTTAGTTTTCTTTTAATAAAGAAAAGTGAGTGGAGTTAACTCTTGTTATAAAAGCATCAGCCTCTCTCCATACAGTAAAGTGGACAGAACGAAGAGTTCTAAAAGAATAAGTGATTGAAAACTGAACTTAAATATAACTACAATGCTAAGGTAGTGCCCAACTGCCTGAATTTGCCTGAATTTGCCTGAAGCAAATTTTAATGACCATTGTAAGGATTCTTTGGGGCAAAAATTGCTTATGCTGTTAACTGCAGCTAATAGCTTGCAATAGCAACAGATCTCTAACCACAGTAGTGTGAACATTACTTGGCTAGCACGTGGTTGGGAAGTCAGCCATAAAACCCAAACTAGTCATTGCCGTTGTAACAGCAGCTTTGCTGTGCCTGAAGTACACTGAATTCACAATAACATTGTTTCGATCAATAGCAGCTGTACCCAGGAAAATGAAACTTCCAGCAAAGAAATAATTAAATTTGTACAAGCCCATCTCACTGATAACAAGTCATCATGAACGACTGAAAATAAACGGATATAAAATTGCTGTCAGATAAAGCATGAAGAATTGAAACGAGGAATAGGCTGATGAACTGCCTGAGTTACAAATACATTCTCAGTGACTTGCCATTGTAATGAAGTGGGATGAGTGAAATGTGGTTATATTTGACAGCTCACTAAATTTATGTTATCCAAAAAGAAAATACTATTTTTTTTTCTTAAGAATTAGGATGTGCTTTTCTCTTGATAGATGAGCTGATTTAGATTTTGAGATTCTTGAAAGTTTTTTTTAAATTCCCTGAATGACTCTCCCCAAGTACATCCATGCTTTTTTAAGAATAAAGGTTGTAATGTTGTATTGTATATCCCATATTTTCCCTCACACAGGTGCTCTGGGAATATTTTTAGAAGATTTTGTGTGACGTATGTCTGGTCTAAACTTAAAACCCTGCTTTAGTTCTATGATGAAAGCATTACAATCTCTATAGTGTATGTATTTATAACCATGAGCAATGTCCATAATAAACAGCTACCTAAGCTGTCTGCATCTGTAAGAAATACACTGCAGCAGGAGCAGGTCTGGAGTGTGAAACAGTACTCGGGAAGTGACAAATTTTGGCGATGGGAGATTGCTTTGGGCAGCCACCACTCAGGTCACATGGAATGTGGCAGCAGGAAAGCAGAGGAAAAGCTCCAGGGTAGATTAGTCGGAAAGAAATCAGGTCTGCACTCTGAGTTTGCTCCAGGATATGAACCAGAGCACAAAGGGAAATTCACCTCAGAAGTGCATCTCACCTAAAACACCCAGAGATACTTGTTCCTCTGCACTCACACAGGATACTGTGCAGTGTCATTGCACCTTACAATTCATTGCAGGCACAGAATAGTAGAAAGTGATTTCAGGATTGCCTGAACAGAGAGAAATAGCATGTTCTATCATTTTCTTGTCTGAGTGAATTTGACCAATGGACTCGTTTATCTACCAAGTGCAAAATGTGGGAATTGTTATGTATCACTTATAGTTCACCTTGTAGGATACTGATTACAATACCTTGTTTCCCATTGGTTTAATTTCTCTGCAGGCTGAGTATGAAAATTTCAATTTTTCATGCCAAGTTAGAGGAAAATACAATGTTTTACTTATGTTTAGAGTGTTAAAACAGTTGCTTATTGATTAAGGTCTTGTGTTACCATCCTTTGGAAAAATGACTTGGCAATCAATGAGTTGAAAAATTCATCCACATCTGACCAAGTTTAATGAATATGAAGAGATCTCAATATTCCTGGGATTACTTGGTAACATCTGGTAGCTCATTATTTCTTCAGAAACTGACCTTATCAGAGATGCTGTGTAAAGCACAAATGAATGAACAATAATTTTGCAGAAGCCTTAGTAGAAGTCAGTGAAATGTGGTGAGAACAAAATCGGAAAGCAGAGTTCAGGCTGATGGGGGAAACATTTTTGGATTGAAACTTTTTGGAAAGCAAAACCATTTTTGATTGTTAAAAGTGAGCTATTTTGGTGAAACTGCAGGAAGAAGGGGTGGAAAGCAGCTCATCTGAATTGGCATTTGCATACTGTATCATGGCTGGCAGTATTACTCCCGCAAGCTATAATCAGGACCTGAATTTATATAACACACAGATAAGTAAATGTGAAATGCTCATTCTTTAGGGATTCAACAATATGTGTTATTTTCCTTACATTAAGTACGAGTAAGAAAAATTATCTTGAAGTCCTAAAACTAAGAAATGTTCAAATCCAAACTGATTTTCTTAGAAATTAATGTCTTTATAATAAAAGCATTCTCAGGAAATATAGCAAAGGCAAAAAGAAGCCAGTTCTCAGAGGAAAAATACATTATCTGTAGGAGAAAAGAAAGCACTTCAATTAAGGTAAATATCTTGTTCAGATTTATGGACTAAATATTTTGGATGAGATCTCTTGCCATAGCTGTGTGAAAAAAATACTTTCTCAGAGACTGTTATGTGAAGATGATGAAAAGGCTTTGGAAAAAACTCAGGTTTCATGTTCAACTGCTAAAAGGGGAACAGGAGTGTAATTTTTAATAAATAATATTTCTGAGGCTAGACTTTCAAAATATCTAGTTGGTCACAAGCTGTGGAAGTAACAATTAATTCTTGCAGAACTTTCTAGGCATTCTATGGTACCTTGAATGCCTTGAATTCCCCCATGAATCCTTCTCCCTCTTGTTATCTCCCACTGACACATTGTGCTGTCTATCCTAAAATAGTGTAAAAGCCAGTATCTGCCAGTCTAGATGTAAATGAAGTTTCCTTCCACAAAATAACAGCATAGTACTAGAAAACATTTTCAAAGTTTGGAGATTTTGTGTACAAAATGACAGGAATGAGAAGACCAGACAGAGTCTCTTGTTTCTATGGCAACATGATGGTGTGTCTAGCTCAGCTATTTTCTCCTTTTATGATTTTATAGATAGAAGGGATTCATCCAGTGAAGTTTAATATTGTCAAAAATAGAATTCTAACCCCCAGTCTAATCAGAAATTGTAATGCATAAAGGACAATCCAATACACACACTGCAAAAAACACACACACAAAAAAAAAAAAAAAAAGGAAAAAAGTTCACTGTGACTTTTGATAGCATGAAGAAAAATGCATGAATTTCTTTGGAGCTGTGAAATAATTCTGTGTGCTCCAGCTCTTCACTTGGCTAAAGGTTAAACTGTATTTTTTGTCAGAAAATATCCTGTGGTAAATCCTTCCTTCTTGTTGTGTATCATTCCTCCACATTGTTGATGTCCTGTCTTATGAACCCTAATCCATCAGGTGATCCCCACTTGTGTGACTTTGGAAGGTGTATAAATGTGTCAGTAAGCACCTGACAGTTGGATGCAGGAGAAATTTATGTTGAATGAGAAGTTTATCCATCTGCAGACCTAATCAGAACTCTTCTATTGAAAGGCTTTGACTTCAAGATGAAAGCGTTCATGTACGACTTGGGTCTAAACAGTAAACTTATTGTTTCACATTGAAAACATAAAGTTTATCTAGTGTTTTTAGGGTTTCTTTAAATATAAGTTTTAAATTTTATCCAAGAAGTAGAAATATTTGTTTCACCAAACCCAAAAATTTTACTTTAACTAAATCTCAGACAAAACACATTTTAAAAAAAGTCCATATAAAATAATAGACATTTTTATGAGTTTTTATTATTCATCTAAATTTGATTGTATGTGATTGAGCTCAAAATGTATGTATGTATTTGAATAATTAAGATAAAATCTTTAATCATATGAATTACAATTTTGTTAGTATTTATTAATATTTCAGGAACTAAACAAGGATGAGTAAACATAACAACATGTGCTGCCTTTACGACAGGTTATTTCACTCTATTTTTACATCTCTACAGAGCTCCATTTAAATGAGAAGATTACACAGTGTCCTATTTTTTCACAGCAAACAGAACAAAATACTGTTGAGTTGTATATTAGCAGCTCAAGGCTGCAAACTTCTACCTCTCTTAGTATGCATTCACTTGCTATTGTAATGTACCATGTTATCTGAGTACCATTTATATCTATATACATTTATTAAGTGTTGACTAGAAAAAGCCCTAATCACAAAACTCTATTATTCT
>VXAY01002832.1:488701-506194 GCA_013399855.1 Oxyruncus cristatus | reverse complement strand
TGGGGAGCCGGGGGGGGGCTGCTCCCCCCTTACCTCAGGCGTGTCGAAGATCTGCTTCACCTGCAGGATGTTGGTGATGTGCCAAGTGTACTTGGAGAAGCTGCCCAGGGGCAGCGCATCCCTGCGCACAAAGGCTGGGGAGGGGGGTGGGAGTCAGGGCTGGGGGGAACTTGGAGGGCTCCCCCCCCTTTTTTCCTCTTCCTTTCACCTTTTGTCTTCTCCCACCTTTTTTGTCCCTCTTTTCTTCCCCCCCCCTTCTTTTTTACCCTCTTTTTTGCCTGTTTTCCCCCCACCTCTTTTTTCTCCCCTGGGATCCCTCACCCGTGGTGGAGTTGGGGAGCCTCTTTTTGCTGCTCCCATTGGAGATGCGCTGCTGGAGGGCATCAAAAAAGGCCTGGGGGATGTGAAACACCAGGGGCTCAGGATGGCCTGCAGGGGGAACAGGGGAAGCACAGGGATCAGGGGCTGGGGGATTGAGGACCCCCATCCTGCTCGGGCCCTGAGTGTGCCTAGGGCTGGTTGGATCAGCAGTGCTGGGGTCAGACCATGTTTCCAGGGAAGTACCTTGGATTTGGAGGCTGGTGTTTCACTGGGTGTCCTGTGCCTCTTGTCCCCTCCCTGAGAGAGGAACCAAGCACCCTCCCGTCCATGAGGAGTTGGACTCTGTTCCTCCCTCCCACCCTGAAACCCCCTGATGTCCCTTCCTTGTGCTGTCCATGCTCCAGGTGCCACCTGGAGATGCCCTTGGAGCATCTCCGTGGCCTCCTCTGGATTTCCTCCAGCAGCTCCACATTCCCATGTTGGGGTCTCAGAGCTGGAGGCAGGTGGGGTTTCACCTGAGCAGGGTAGAGGGGCAGAATCCCCCACTCACCTTGATCTGACCTGAATCAAAGCCAGTAAAACTTCCCAGGGCACAATGAATTCCCTGCAAACCAGACGAAGCCCTGGGGGCAGTCCCTAGGTGGGCTGGAGCCCCAAAGCCCCCCCAGGTGCCCCCAGCCTCACCCTCAAACTGGTAGTGCATGGTTTGGTGGATGCGCTCCGTGACACTGGCCAGCCAGTCCTGGAAGGACAGGGACACCTGGGACTCGTCCAGCACCTGGGTACAGCCTAAAGGAGGGAGGGATAGTGGAATGTCAGCCCCCAGAGCATCCACACACTCCCCAGGGGCATCTGTGGGAGTCAAACCAGCCCTTCCTGGCTGTAGGGTGGGATGGATGTGCTTTGTCTCAGGGAAAAAGGAATTGTTCCACTTTCCAGGCCAAAACTAAAGCCGAGAGGGAGAAAAGCACCAAGCAGAGGCTCCTGCCCTGGCACAGGGCACTGCCAGCATGGAGAAAGGGTTTCTGCACAGGGTTCTGGGGAAACTCAAAAGGACAGACCCTTCCTCTCCAAGCATCCCATGAAAACTCAAATGAATCATAGAATCATGGAGTGGTTTGAGTTTGATGGGACCTTAAAGCCTTCCCTGCCCATCCCACAGGCAGGGACACCTTCCACTATCCCAGGTTGCTCCAAGCTCTGTCAAACCTGGCCTTGGACACTGCCAGGGATGGGGCAGCCACAGCTTCTCTGGGAATTCCATCCCAGCCCCTCACCACCCTCACAGGGATTAAGAATCTCTTCCCAATACCCATATAAATCCACATAAACCCAGAGTGGGCACTGCCAAGGGGGCCCTGGGTGCTCCCAGACTCACTGTGTCTCTTCAGGGAGGATGAGGCAACTGGTGGCTTCCTGAAGCTGCTCCTTCTGGGGCCGGGGTGAGCCGGGTCCGGAGCCAGGAGTGAGCTGGTCACCTGTGTCCCTGAGGGAGGGGTTGTTGCTGCAGGAGTCACCCCACGGCATCCCTGCCTGTCCCTGTCACCTCCCTCCTTGGGGCCCTTCTCCTCCATAACTCCCACAATGAGCATGGAAAGACCCCTTTGGGGTCCGTTGGGGTTGTTCCCAAGGCTCCACTGACACAGCCAGATCCCAGTCCCTTGGAGCTGCGTTCCTGGGGGATTTCAAATCCCACCCAATCCTAGAGCTGGCTCCCAGTCCCTTGGAGGTGCTCTCCAGGGGATTTTCAGCTCCCATCCATCCCACAGACCTTTCCAGGGACACTCACCCAGCCCCACATCCTTTTTCCTCTTTCTGGCCTTGGCAGCAGCCGCCCCCGGAGGCCGTACTGTGGATCCGGGGCCACAAACCAGCTGCGGGACCACCGCACCCTTCAGACCTGGGGACACAAATGCTGTCCCTAAAAACATCTCAACCAGGGAACAAGGAGCTCATGTGCCCCCCAAGACCTCCCAGCACACTCTAAATGTTTGCAGAGGAACCCCCCCCTCCTCTGGACATGCTCCTTTGGGGGGACATTGAGGGGGGATTTTATCCTGCTCCCATTGTGCCCTCAGGGTGGGTTTCCAAAGTTTCAGTGCCCAAAGATAGGGTGGGGTTATCTGGGTGAACCCCAGATATTGCTGCTGTGAGAGGGGTTCACAGGGAATTAACCCTGGAGGCTGCTGTGGGAGGGAGTTCACAGGTTCCAGCCCTGGGAAAGGACCCCCAGCACGCCCCGAGCACCCATGGCAGTGAACCTCAGTGAGATCTGCCCCCACCTAGCTCTCATGTGAGCACAGGAAGCTCCCCACTCTGCTCCCACTGGGAGCCAGGAGCTGGCTGCATCGCAGTGGGAATCACTCCCCTTGGAGAGGGACAGACCCCACCCCCAGGGTAACTGCTGATCAGGAGCTGGTGTAAGGGCAAGGGCCCCGGGCTCGGGTGTCACCAACCCCTCAACACCCTCCAAAGCCTCCGTGTGCCCCCCTCTTCCCACCCCCGGCATCGGAAGCGAGGAACTCGGCAAACTCCTGGGCCAGGCTCTCGTCACTGGCGAAGGCGCAGATGCATGCAAGGAAGTGGATGCAGCGTGTTGGTGGGACCTCTTCCTTCTTCTCCTCCTCCTCCTCCTCTTCCTCCTCCTCCTCCTCGCCCTTGCCACGCCCAGCCCTGGGGCCCCGGCAGGTGCAGGAGAAGCGGCGCTGAGCGAAGCAGGCGTGCAGGTAGCCCAGGCCGTGCCTCTGGCTGGCCTGGCACTTGACCACCAGCACGCTCCTGGTGACTCTCTGCACCAGTGGCCCCGTGGGCTCTGTCGCCAGCTCCCACAGGCTCTGCTTGGCCTCGGGGGGCGCCTGCAGGGAGCCCAGCACCGAGCTCTTGAGGGGCAGTGGTGTGGCCTCGGCCTGGCAGCCCAGTGCCAGCTTCAGGTGCTGGCACTGCTTGTCCTCTGCAACCGCTGTGCCACAGGCGGGCGCGTGGCAGCGCCCCGAGCTCAGCTGTGTGATGAGAGTGCCCTCGGGAGTCTGGATGGCAGTCTCAGAGACCCCCAGCTCCACGAAGCAGCGGGTGTTGTGCCCGCGGTGCCGCACGGAGTAGAGCTGTGCGGGGGAGCCGGTGAGGACACGCACGGCGCCAGGATCGGTGCCAGCGCTGGGGCCGGGTGGGCGGCGGGCACCAGGCCGAAACACCGTCCCGCACCGCTGGTTCTTGCAGCTCAGCCCCCTTGTGCCATTGTAGGTGCCACAGCGGGGGCACTTGCGGATGCCCCTCAGGGTGGCCTTGCCCAGGTCCGACAGAAAGGAGGGGGCTTTGGGCCTCGATGGCAGGGGGTCCATGCTCAGGGAGCTGTGAGGGCACAGAGGGGAGGGAAAGAGGGGAAACAGATTAGTTGGCTGGTCACTGGTGGTGCCAGTGGTGTCCCAACAGTCAGCAGGACACCCCAACAGTCCCTGTGCCATCCTGACAGTCCTTGAGCCACCCTGACAGTACCCATGTCACCCCAGAAAATATGAATCGGGGCAGAAATAGGGCAGGAATGGGGCGATTCCCTCCTGCCCCCCCATGTTGGGTTTTGCACCAGTTTAGCCAGTTCTGAGGACCAGAACAGCGACTTCAGCCCCTCAACCCATTCCCTCCCTCCCATAGCTCGCTGTCCCAGTGTGACACGGGGGGTGGACTGGGAGGGCTCCCCATGACTCCCAGGAAAGCCATGCCCGTCCCTGCTCTGCCCCGGGTCCCCTCAGCTCCAGCCGAGGGGTTCTCTTCCCCCAGCCGCAGGGGGATCTCTCTCCTCAACCCCAGCCGGGTCTCTCCCCCGCCCCGGTACCTGCAGCCCCGTTACCGCCTCCGGGAGCGCCGTGAAGGGGATGTCCCGCTTCCGCCATTCGCGCACGCTTATTGGCCTGCCGGAACCACGTGGTGCGTCGCGAAGGCTGCTGGGATGTGTAGTCCAAAGCGCAGGAGCACACCGCCCCTACTACAACTCCCAGCAGCCCCCGCGGCAAGAATTCACCACTTTCTCCCATTTCCCCCCAAATCCCACCGGCACCCGCTCCACTCCCCCCCGTGACCAACAAAACACAGTACACAAGCTTCGCGGCTTTTTTTCATTTTTCCCTTTTTTTTTTTCCCAATTTTTTCCTTTTTTTTTTTTTTTTCCATTTTTGTGGCATTTTGTGATTTTTTTTAAAGGCTGGGCAAGAGGTAGGATTAAAAAAAGGGTGTTTTTGGCCTCTGATAGATCAGGTTTGGGAGCTCTTCTCACCTTCACTCCCTTGTAAAACACACCTGGGATATCGAGGGAATTTTACATAATTCCTTAAAAACTTTATATTCCAAGAGATATTTGATATCCACAAAAAATAAGGGAAAAAAAGGAAGATTTGAAGCATAAAATCACATCAAAAAGACTCCGTGTCCTACCTTTAAATAAGGAAAAGTACAAAAGTGGCCAAAAGTTGTGCAAAATTCTTCAATTTGCTCAAATATTTTACAGGAAAATGTAGAAATTAGTAAAAAAAAAAAAAAAAATCAAAGTAACAACCCTGGAGGGATTTGTCACGTTTTAGCAACAGGAATTTTGCTGTCCCAGTGTGGGAATCTTGGCTCACGTGGGGAGCTCGGTGTTGTCACACCCCTTTTTTTCCCCCCCCATCGTAAGGCAAAACTGACCCTGAAAAACACACTGAGATCCACAAAAAATGATGTAAACTAGTAATTTATCCTCAAAAAAAAACCCCTCCTGGTGGAAGAAAAGCCAGAGGGTTTTTCCAAGAGGCTGCTTAAAAACAGGGTGTGAGGCTGAAGATGAGACAGCTCCAGGATTCCCACACTTTTGGCTTATTTTGGGGGGGGGTTTACAGCTGTTTGTGGTGTATTTTTCTATCGGCTCTGAGGGAACCCCCCCCCAAAAATACAAAACCAAGGATGACTTGTGCAATTCCTGCCCCAATTCTCAGCTAAGGCAGTGAAGTCCCTGCATTTGTGTTTCTAAAAAACATTGAATTTAAGAAACACATCAAAAGGAGGAAAAAGCAACCAAGGCAGAAGGCGGCAATCCAGCATCTGGGTTTGGGGGGGGAGAAGGGGGATTTTGTTAAAATTGAAAGGATGGGGGCGATTTTTCCATGATTCCAACCCCTCAGATTGTGGCTCTGGTAATAAATACCCGGGTGGGGGGTGCTGGGGGGTCCCTGTGCTCAGGGCGTCTCGAAGCCCACGCGGAAGCCAGGCTGGGGGGGCACCACGGCACCGTTCTGGCCCTGGGGGGGTTGCACTCCATAGCTGGGGCCCATCCAGGCTGCTGCCGACTGGGTCTGGCTGTGGGGGAAGAGAAGAATCCCTTAGAAATGAGGGGGAGATAAGGAAAAGGGGGTTTGATGAGGAATTGGAGCGCTGAGGGAGATGGGGGTTGTAGGGTCACAAAGCTGCTTCCCAAGGGGATAAAAAGGGGATGAAGGCCCCCCCCGAACTCACCTGAATCCCTGCTGGTTCCAGGCCTGGCTGTACACGCCATAGGTGGGCACCTGCCACCCGTTGGGCACATACTGCCCGAGCTGGGCCCCGCTGTACCACTGCCCCCACTGCCCGTAGGGAGGGGGGTAACTCAGCTGGTTCTGTGGAAAGAGCCAGGATAGGAATCAGGGAATGATCCCTTCCACCAGGCCAGGCTGCTCCAGCCTGCAGGGTTGCAGGGATACAGGGGCAGCCACAGATGCTCTGGGAATTCCATCCCAGCCCCTCACCATCCTCACAGCCAGGAATTCCCTCCCAGTATCCCATCTAACCCAGCCCTCTGGCAGTGGGAAGCCTGTTCCCTGGGAGCAGAGCCCGGACCCCAGTCTGGCTCCACCCTCCTGTCAGGAAGTTGCAGAGAGCGAGAAGGTCCCCCCGAGCCTCCTTTTCTCCAGGCTAAGCCTCCCCAGCTCATTTATGTTTTCCAGCCCCTTAAGAATTCCCAGCAGACACTAAGGAACTGGCCCTTCCTAGAGGAGCAGCCCTGACCTGCTGCACGGGGCTGACCATGTCGGGGGTCTCCTTGCCCCAGTAGCACTTCACGATGTGGCCCTCGATGGTGGTGCCGTTGACAGACACGATGGCGTGCGCTGCACTCTCGTGGGAACTGAACCTGCCAGGAGCAAGGTGGGACAACACGAGCCACTCATTCAGGGAGTAACAGCTGGGATAACCACCAGGGTCCTCGCTAGCCCAGGATGGGTTTGGGGTCTCAGAACCAGCTGGAACTGACCCTGTCCCACCCCAGTGGGTGGCAGGACATGAGACCACAGGTGACAAAGGGTTGGGGTTGCCCTTCCTGTCTCCATGCTGTGATTCTCCCTAAATACACTGGAAAATTAAGCAAGGAGAGCAATCAATTTATGATGTTTTTTGTTATATGGAGCTTTATCGATAAAGGGATGGTGGTTTAGAGATGATGGAAAGACTTAAAGTGCTTCAGTAACTCCTCTGAGACGACACAACAGACCAAGGTCCTGTACAGTTCCAGCTGTTTTCTGGGATTTTTCCTGCTTGTTACAGGCCATAACCCCCTCCTCGGAGCAGAGGGAGCTGCTGCAGGGTGGGCTCTGCAGCCTGGCAAACTCCCACCCGTGCAGACCCACCATCCCCCCTGCCCTGGGCCCACCTACCGCACGAAGGAGTATCCTTTATCTGGGAACACTCGGATCTCCAGGATCTGCCCGAAGGGGGAGAAGGTCTGGCGCATCAGCTGCTCTGGAGCAGGAAGGACAGGGAGCAGCGTAAGGAGCCCGCAGGGGCACAGGAACAGGGGGCATAGGGGGGACCCCACGTACCTGTGAGGCCCGAGGTGACCCCCCCGCAGTACACGGTGCAGTTGCTGGGGCTGGACTGGGTGACCACATCGTCGTAGGACAGTTGTTTGGTGTTTGCTGAGAGAGATTGGACAGGGATTTTCAGTGGATCCAACAGGAATCGTGGGGGAATTATAATCCTCACTGGCACAAGGTGTTAAGCAGAACCTGCAAACACCTCACTGAGAATCTCTGTGGGGAGACTTAAGAGCCCCTTCTTCCAGTGCCTAAAGGGGGTCCCAGAGAGCTGGAGAGGGACTTTGGACAAGAGATGGAGGGACAGGACAAGGGGAAATGGCTTTCCACTGCCAGAGGTCAGGGTTAGATGGGATATTGGGATGGAATTCCTGGCTGTGAGGGTGGTGAGGGGCTGGGAATGGAATTCCCAGAGCATCTGTGGCTGCCCCTGTATCCCTGGCAGTGTCCAAGCCCAGGCTGGATGGGGCTTGGAGCAACCTGGGATAGTGGAAGGTGTCCCTGCCCATGGTAGGGGGTGGAATGGGACGGCTCTGAGGTCCCTCCACCCCATCCCATTCCCTGATTCCCTGACTCCAGAGGCTGGCAGGGCACCCCACTGAGCACCTACACTCATAGGTGCTCTTTGGAGCCGGAGGTTTCCTCGTGGCCCAGTTGGTGCGGATTTGCCGTCCCCCGAGCCACTGTCCCCCCATCTGCTGGATCGCGTTCTCGGCGTCCTGTCGGGGAGAGGAGACAACAAAACCCACTGTCACCAACTCCTGCTCTTTGAGAGAGCCAAGGGAATGACATTGCCATGCTCCTGACAAATCCCTGGCAGTGTCCAAGGCCAGGCTTGACAGGGCTTGGAGCAACCTGATCCAGTGGGAAGTGTCCCTGCCCATGGCAGGGGGTGGAACTGGATGGGCTTTAAGGTCCTTTCCAAACCAAACCATTGTGGGATTCTGGGATTTTTATATGGGTTTATAAATATGGAGAGAAGCTTCTCCCCATGGCAGGCAAGGAAACCAAAGCTGGAGAGAGACTGGGATTGAGAACACTCCAGTGACAATCATCCAGGCAAGCTCAAGACTGTGGCACAGCTCAGCCATTTACTGAAGAAGAAGGGATCTTTCCCATTTATTGAGAAAGGAAATGAAGGGATGTAACCCATTTACTGAGGAAGGAAATGATCCTTCCCATTTACTGAAGAAGGAAAGGAAGGGATCTTACCCATTTATTGAAGAAGGACACGAACCCATATCCCTTGGACTTCCCTGTCGCCATGTCCTTGACCACCCGTGCATCCCTACAAAGCACAAAGAAGAGCCAGTTCAGCCCCTTCCAGCGCAGCCCCCCCTCGAGTCCCTGAGTCATTCTCCTCTCTCACCTCCGCTAACCCTCAGTTCTTCACTGCACCACCAGCACACTCAAAGCAAAAGGCTCCTTGTCTACACACAGAACTTTACTAAGGCTTTGCCAGGTAGCAGCAAAATTAAAACTTAACAGTGTAAACATGCAAATCAATGGCTTCTCTAACAAATGTCTGCACTCTACAGCTGGCTTCTGCTTCAAAACACTCTCACAGACTGTTAAGGCACAAAGCATGGTCAAAGCAGCTATTCCAGACGGCTTAAGGCTGACATGAGCTGAATGGCTCTCTTGAACCATGCAATTTTTAAACTCTTATTTGCCAACACATTCTACCTACTCATCCCAAATATTAAATAGATAAAAATAAAAAAGAAATAAAAAGAGAAGATAGGAATTAAAAGGCATACGTCGCCTGTTAACTGAATTCTTTAATTCTTGGGTCGTTACCCCCTGTCTGGACTGTGGGCAGCTGTAAATTTTGAGAGATTGATATTTCAGAAATTAGTGAAGAAAACACTGCAATATTCATATCTTTATAAACTACACATTACACAGCATTGGTACAACAGTGATTGGAATTATGAAATATATATAAAAAAGAAGGGAAAAAAATGAATAAAATTGATAAAAATAAATAAGAAAACTACAACGTTTGTCCACTGTGAACTGTAGCTTGTGGTTAGCCACGGAATTCTGTCCATTCTTCAGGGACACTCTGCAAAATAACCAGAGCCCTATTATTTGGGATTGAGTTAGGAAGAGAACCCAGCCACCAGAGCTAAACTCACTGGTGGTTTAGCAGCAGTTCAGGGCCAAGTCAGTCCAGGGTGAGGTGTCCTCACCCCCAGGCCACCCTCTCCTCCCTCCCACCACGGACAGGCAGGAAAAGAAACAGAAACAGCAGCAAAACCACTCAGCAAGTCATGCAATTTAGGGCTGGAGAAGTCAGAGGGGGCAGAGAAAAAACAGTGTTAATGTGGGCACAGCACTGAGATTTAAGAGAGAAGCCACAATGGAAAGAACGTTTGTTAAGGCTCAGAGTTTGTAACCCTAATTAAGTCTAATTATGGTACCCACAGCATGACACTGTCAGTGGTGCTTGACAAAAATCCCTCTCCCAAAGCTACAGCAGAAATATTTGTTCTTTCCTCTTTAGACCCTCCCCCTTTCCCCTTTTTTTTCTTTCCTAGGTCAGAATTTGGATCAAACATTACAAATTGCCAGAGAAAAGCCACTTTGGGAAGCTGAGTCTAGAGACAGAGTGGGGAAAAAACTTGTCTCTACTTACCCTCAACTGAAAACTTTGGAATAAAAACTTGAGAACAAGTGAAATCATGCACAGAGCAAGTGAAAAAAGAACCACAATGAAAAGGTGTTTGTTTAAAAAAAAACAGATGCAAAGAATTACCCAATTTCTTTCTGAGCTCATCATGCAGTACTTCAACCTTGGTGTCATTAATGAAAAAAAGCTCAGTTTGGCACCAATGAATATTAAAATAAAAATCATTACGGAAATATTCCATTAGCAGCGCAATTGCACAGGTTGGTCACTGATGAAGAATAGGTGAAGTCAAGTCACTTCATTCAATCATTTGTTTTTCCAGGTTAAACTTAAATAAGGAGAAAATCTGGGTCATTTTGGGTTTGGAAAAAGAGTTCAAAAGAGTCATTAAGGGGAGAATTCTGCTTTTTGGGGGAAAAAAATGAGTTTCAGCTTGGTCAGTTTGAGTCAGGGCAAACCACGAGTGCTCTGTGTGTCAGCAGAACGAACACCACTCCCCTTCCCAGCACCACCATCACACAGGGATAGCTCTTCCAGGGAAAAAAATCTTCCAGGAAAGATGGGACAACAGGCCTGGCCTCAGATTCAGGGGCAGCAGGGAGCTTGGAGGGTTATTTATGGAACGTGTGTCCACTGAGCTGTCACCTCTGATACCCAGGTAGCGGGAAACTCTCTCTTGCTGCCTGCTCCTGCCTCCTTCTCCCATCATTCCAGCCTATCCCTTCCATCCAGCATATCTGGCCAGAGGATGAGGGCATAAACTGCCTCCTTGGAGCCCTCCCTCTGCACTCCCTCGTGACCATTAGCTGCAGTCAGGCATTGGGGATGTCTGAAGCAATATGACACACAGATAAATTTTAAACCTTCTAATAAAAGGAAATCAAGCTGGCATTAAAAGAGGAGTAAACTGGACTCTCGAAGGGTAAAAAAAAAAAAACCAAAACCAAAAAAAACAACAAAAACCAAACTTACTTCAATTAAATGCTTCACTACCCAACACTCCAAAGCACTCTATGTTCTTACATCACCATCAAGAAACTCCAATGTCCAGTACAGACAACACTACAAGGAAAATTAATGGTTTACGTTTGGAGGATGGAACGAAGGAAATGCTCCTCTCTCTGCTACACCTTGAGTAAGACAGACTGGCAGGGAGGGCTGGGACCATCCCTGCCCTGCTGGGACCAGCTCAGCTTCCTGACCCATCTGTGGGGCCCTGGGTCAACGACTGATGCTGCCCCAGTGCCCCGGCGAGCCTTGTGCTCAAAAAAGGTTCATTTTGTGGGAAATGGGTATTAACTCCATAAAAAACACTGGCTATGGGTGGCTGGCACCCCAAAAATCCAGAGTGTGAACTGGGCTGAGAGGGCCAGGGAAACGCACACCCCGGGTTTAGCAGCCTGGATTTTCCACTGTTGCTTTGCCAAATGAGGCAAGGATGATAAAGCCAAAGCAAGTTGGATGCCACTGTTCCAGAAAAGCAGAACAAACTGGGATAAAGGATTCGGGTGAGAGGCTGCTGTGTGACCAGAGGAGTGTGTGTCCCTGCCCTGCACAGTGTTACTTACTCACACACAAAGCTGCCTCCACTTGGGGGAGAGAACTTGGAGATTATGTGCCCTAAAAAAGGAACTTACGATATTCTTCCAAAGGGAGCAAAGGCTGCTTTGATGTCTTCAGTTGTGATCTCTGGACTGAGGTCTCCCACAAAGACGTGGAAATGGTCTTTTGGGGAAAAAGAGAAAGAAGCACTTAATGGCTGAACAACTCTGAACAGAGCAGACCACAGATTTGTGCTAAAGCAGATACCAAACTCTCCAGTCCACTCAGATGCTGCTGTGGTTTACCCTCATCAGCCTACAGGAATTCCAAAGGAAGCCTTTCCATGAGAACAAACAAAAAACCCCAAACACAGCTTCAGGTGGTTGGTGAAGACCCTGGAGATACTTCCACTTATGTTCAAGACACAGTTACCTTCTGAACGCTGTGCTGGCAACGGAACTACCTGATGGCAAAGATCATATTTCTTCTTCAGTTTATTAAGACAAAGACATTAATTAGGACTACAATAAAAAACACTCCCACAAAGCACCGTTTGATGTATTTATGTTTAAGAACTTGTACAACTCAAGGTGTAAGTGGTACTTACTGCTGGTGTCCTTCTTCTGGCTGCTGGGGGTGGTGGCCCAGTTCACTTTGACCTCCTGCAAATGGAAGATCGTTAAATCCTGGAATCCACAACTGAGCTCAAGACACCTCCAGCGCTTAATTCTGACCCTACAAAGCTCCCCATGGGCAAGGCTGGGGTGAAAGGTCAAGTTTAACACATATTTCTAGGGAGAGGGCTTGTTCTTTAGATTATTCTGAGGATTGGAGCAGCTCTGCCATGGAGACAGGCTGGGAAAGCTGTGGGTGTCCAGCCTGGAGAAGAGAAGGCTCTGTGGAGACCTTAGAACCCCTTCCAGTGCCTAAAGGGACTCCAGCAGCTCGAAGGGGACTTTGGACAAGAGCCCAGAGGGACAAGACAACAGGGAATGACTTCCAAATATCTTACAGGGAACTGTCAAGAGGACAGACTCTCTTCAGTGCTGCCCAGTGAAAGGACAGGAGGCAATGGGCATGAACTGAAACATGGGAATTTCCACCTGAATATGAGGAAAATGCGATGGAAAACTTTCCTCTGAGGGTGATAGAGCCCTGGAACAGTCTGTGGAATCTCCTTCTCCGGAGACATTCAACCCCTGCCTAGACAACACCCTGTGCAACCTGCTCTGGGTAAAACTGCCCTGGAAGGGGGGCGGGGTGGGATCATCTCCAGAGGTCCCTTCCAACCCCAACCGCTATGTGGAATTCTGTGGGTGTTCTTCCCTCCCAGTTCCATATCCCCACCTCCCTCTGCCTTCTTCCCACAGCAGTGCAAACTCCTCTTGCCAGTTGTGTTCTGTTAAAATCTCTGTCCCAACAAAGTGTCTGACAGCTCCGCCGTGTCTCCAGTGGAATTCTGCCCCTGAATCTGTCCTCCACACCCCTGGGACTCACTCAGCCCCAGCCACGGCAGCTTACCTTACCCATTATCTTCCTGCCGTTCATGGCCGCCAGCGCGGCGGCCGCGTGCCGGTGCTCATAGAACTCCACAAAGCAGTAGGGATCGTTTCCAGCTGTCTGAGACAACAGGCAAACCCAGGCTCAGGGACGCAAACCTCCTCAAGCTGCACTCTGGCTGCTCTGCTCAGCTCCTGATTCCTTACCCCTCAACATCCCAACGTGGACAGGCTTTTTTATTCCACAGGGATTACATTCAGGGACTGACAGAGCTCTGCTTTAGAAAGTTAAAATTACGGTAAAGAATTTTTAAAATCTTATTTACAACTCCCCCACGGTTTGACCTGTTCACTCCCCCTCACCATGTCCACACATCCTTAAATTCACACCAGGCACAAGGCAGGAATGATGCCAAAAGCACACAACAGCACCTCCAGGCTTATTACACCCCTTTAACTGGTTGTGCTCTTTTTCCAGGGGAATTCCCAGACACACAGCTATGGCCTGAACCCATGAGGAACATGGCAATCAGTGCAGGCTCTTACATCCATGATCATCTTGCAGTTTTTGCATGGTCCGATCTGGCTGAACAGCTGGAGGATCAGAGCCTCAGTCACGTCCCTGGACAGGTTCCCCACGTACCTGAGGGTCAAACACAGGACAGACACGGGTGTTGGTCACACTGAGAGCTGCAGAGGGGCTCTGGGCAAGGGCCTGGAGGGACAGGACACAGGCAATGGCTTCCCACTGACAGAGGGCAGGGTTGGATGGGATATTGGGAAGGAATCCTTCCCTGGGAGGCTGGAGAGAGGCTGGGATGGAATTCCCAAAGAAGCTGTGGCTGCCCATCCCTGGCAGTGCCCAAGGCCAGGCTGGACAGGGCTTGGAGCAACCTGGGATAGTGGAAGGTGTCCCTGCCTGTGGGATGGGCAGGGATGGCTTTAAGGTCCGTTCCAACCCAAACCATTCTATGATTCTATAAATTATTCAGATTTATTTGAACTTATTTGGGTTTGTATAGGATGTTTGGAGAGGAAGGGTCAGTCCAATGTGGCAGCCTGGTCTTGTGTAAGGTGTTCCTGCCCACGACAGGGGGGGTGAGATTAATCGGATTATCTTTAAGGTCCCTTCCAACTCAAATAATTTCATGACCCTGTAACTCCATGAACTCAACCCACCAAACTGATTTCCATGTACAGAAATGGCAGTTCTGGTATCTGTACATTATCAGCATTCCCCAGGCACCAATTCCCAGATGCCCCAACAGCTCAGGCTGGTGTTTGTCAAGGTTGTTACATAACATTTGGTCAGTTCCTTTCAAAGGTCTCAGCTTTTGGAAGCATCAGATCTGCCTGAGACCACAGGGCAACGTGCTTGAGTGCACAAACACAACCCCAACCCTTGCTCCCATCTGGGATTTTGGCTTTCTCAGACTCCTTGTGAACCACAGGTGGGTGTTTTTGTTGTTGTTGTCAAGCTCAACTCATGGGATTTTTATAAAAAGCACAGCAAGAAACCTCAGCCCCCAAGGTGTGGCAGCAGCTTCCCGCAAAGGAATGTTCTGTGGATAACCTCTGCCACGGGAATCCTGGCCAAATCCCACCAGCAACACCACCTGGGTGCACCTGCAACCCCCCCCTCTTCTGCCAGGTAGCAACAACAGGGGCTGCTCGTGCTCCTGGTGTTGACATGAGGCCGGGAACCCGCCAGAGGGATGAGCTCCAACATTTGGTTAAGCAGATAATGTGGGAAGGAGACACAAAGCCTGTTTTTTTGCCAGAAATGATAAATACAGGAGCTCTGTGTTAATAATTTAGACAAGTATTTTAGGGAGGAGTCGGGAGTGTATTTTAAAATCCCCAGACAGACTTTCACAGGCATCGTCTCGCTCTGAGTGATTCCTGCACTTCTGACAAGTTTCCTTAAGCCTTAAAACCTTCAAGAAAGGAGGGATTGGCGCATTTCATTACGGCAATTAACCAGGACATTATCCCCCGCATCAAGTTCAACCAAGAGTCAGAATCACAGAATCATTTACTCGAGAAAGACCTCCAAGATCATCAAGTCCAACCTTTGACTGATCATCACCTTGTTAACCAGACCAGAACCAGAAAGGCCTCTTTTTATCTCCCTCTTTTTTTTTAATATTATCATCCTTTGGATAATGCATAAACTGAGCCTCACGTGACCTTCTGGGTCCAAATTAATTAATTTGTGACTGCGAGTTCCCCAACAGGGTGCCCACATCCCGACCTCTCCACTCACAGGAAGAGATCTCAGTCCTGTCTCTTCCTGTACCTTTCCCAGCCCTCTCTATTCTGCTAATTGGAAGAGAATCCAATTAATGAGATGGTTGGTGACTCTTCGCAGATGAAGGACTGTATTTTCCAAGTTGATTCACTCCAAGTGGCTTCTTGAGAAGTAAAACCCAACCACTGCCAGCACTTCTTTCAGACACACAACCTGAATTAGGACACATATTCCACAAGCATCCACGGACTTCCATGGAAAACACAAACAAGCAGACTTTGTCACTTCAAACCCACCCTGTAAGCACTCTGCAGATCTGTAATCTGCTGGTGAAGAGTGATTTTCAAGGAAGGGGGAACGAGCTGCCTCTCCAGTAAATCCTTTACATAAAAGAAGTAACAGCTCCTAAAGGATCTACACCCCCTCACAGACATGGGTTATGTGGAAATGGCAAAAACAAGGAGTTACTTACAATAATATCTGCAATCTATTCCAGAAAAATGACTGAAATGTGCTAAAGGAAGGAAAGGAACAGGGACAGGGATGCAGAGGGCTTTGGAGGTCCCTCATGATGCCACAAAACTGAGGAGGGAGCCCAGAACTCCACACCCAGGTGGGGTTTCTCGAGCAGAAATCCTACAGAAATCCTTGTGTGGACACGGATTAAACACCCGCTTTGGCCTCCCGCTGTAAAGATCACCTTTAGCTGCACTTTCTGCCTTCAACTGCTCGTTCTCAACGTGGCCCGTAACACCCAGCTGGTGACAATCCTGCGTGATTTGAAAAAGTCATTGGGAGGTGTCAGACAAATCCCATTCCAGGGTGTTGCTCAGACCTCAGTTGTGCTCAGAACCTGTCCGTGTTTAAAGTCGGACTCAAGGATCCTGGAGGTCTTTTCTACCCTCAGTAATTCCATGTCTGTGCCACGAGCCGCACGTGCTCCAGGACAGGGGCCTCATTCCCACGGGAACACACTGAGACCACCAGGCTGCACACAACCATTGGGATGGGGGGGAAACATCTTCCTAAATAAACACAAAACACACCAACAGGTCTGACCATGTTTGCTGATGCCAAAAATAGCACCCAAAATGTGGGAAGACAACGGGATTGGAGGAGCAGACAGAGTGGTCACTGCCCAGGAGAGCTGGGTGAGGCGCCTCAAGGGCTTGTTTTCCTGTGGTCACTCGGCCAAGTTGTTTCTCAACCCCTGGGGAGGTGCAACAATCCAAGGGCACAATGTTCCCTTGCCTTGGAATGATTCCCTCTCCCTCCTGCCCTTGCTCCTGCACTGGAGAATGAAGCTGGTAGAGGAGGGATAGGAAGACCGGAGGCTGATTTCCCTGATCTATACGAGGGAAACCACTTCAGGTTACACCTGCCTGGGAAACGGAGGGAAATACATAGCTCAGGTGTGCACAGGAACTCTGGAAAACAGCACCAGGGGTGCACAGGAGCTCTGGAAAACAGTGCCAACTGTGCACAGGAGCTCTCCCATGCCTGGAAAAGTGTCAGGTATCCACAGCACCACCACCTTTTCCTAATACCCAATGTAAACCTCTCCTGACGCAGCTTCATAATTAGTTCTTTGGGAAGTAACAGGCTCAAGGCGTGCTTTAAACACTGGGGCAAACAATGGATTCATGGGCACCTCCTGGGTGTTTCCTTGGAGCTGCTGATCATGGCACTGGGGTTTCAACTGTTTTCCCAGGGCAGTGCCCACATTCCCTGGGAGCTGGTGATGCCACATGCTCCAGAGATGGTAAAATCCAGCCAGATGCTCACAAAACGCACATGGAGCATGTAGGATGATAGGATCGTCATCATGGAATGGTCGGGGTGGAAGGGACCTTATCAATCCAGTTCCATCCCCTGCCACGTGCTAGGATGGACTGGGGAGGGGGGACAGACCTTCCAGACCCCCTTTCCCTCCAGAAGTGAGCTGGAGGCCCGGGATAACACCCAGATCGCGGGGCAGGACGGCGGCGACCAGCACTGGGAAGTGGGAAGGGGCAGGAACACCGGAGGGGGGGCCGGGTACCCCTTAGCCCCAGGCGGGGGTCGCTCCCCCAGCACTGCGGGCAGCTGAGGGCCCGCGGCGGAGCCCCAGCGGCGCCGCCGGTGCCTGAGAGGCCCCTGCGTGAGGCGACCCCGGGCCGCCCCTCCCCGCGGAGCCGGGAACAATAGGCGGCCTCGCCCCCTCCCCACTCACAGGGTCTTGGGCATTTCATCCTCCATGGCGCCGCCGCCGCCCGCCCCGGCTCTTCCCGCCCGCCGGGGCGGCCCCGTGAGCCCTGGGCAGCCCGGGCAGCCCGAGNGGGCGGGCTGAGGGGAGGGGAGTACGGTGGGAACGCGCGTGCGCGGAGAGAGCGCGGGAAAGGCGTGTGAGCGGCTGTCCCGCCCGCTGCCGGTCTGCGCGTGCGCGACAGGGAACGG
>VXAY01002832.1:434625-447442 GCA_013399855.1 Oxyruncus cristatus | reverse complement strand
GGGGGGGGGGGGGGAATGGCACCATGTGAATTTACATAACGCCAACATTCTCCTTATCCCGTGCCCTTGTGCAGTTCTGAGTAGGCATTACAGTCATTTCATTAACTGGCCTTAGGGGACATACATACCTGAATAAACTACATATCCCACACACCTCTACAGTCCCACGGGTAAAATGGCATGTTTCTCTCTGCAGGAAGAAGAGTGCAAAGTTGAAGACCTCCTACAAAAGAGAATATATAAATGTAGGCTGCAACATAGACATTGATCTCGCTGGACCAACCGTTTATGGCTGGGCAGTGTTGGGCTATGAAGGCTGGCTTGCTGGCTACCAGATGGCTTTTGATACAGCCAAGTATAAGCTTTCACAAAATAACTTCGCCTTGGGATATAAGGCAGGAGACTTTCAGCTGCACACTAATGTGTAAGTATTCTCTGAGCCTAGAAAAACATTACCAGAGGAGCCAAACTGTAGGAATAGTTGCATTTAGTGGACTTAGGTCAGAGGTAGGTAGATGGAAGGGGATGCTAATTTGTTTCCAAATAATTTGTATTCAGTGTTTTCATTTTCAGTGCTACTAAAACAGGGCAACTTTCCAAGTCTTGGCTGCCTTCATAGCTTGTCTCAGAGTAATTTGGGGGGTTGTGTCTGTGAGATACAGATGTAGAGGCAATTTATAAGTGTTAATTTGGAATTAAAATCTGTGAACTTTTAACTTCTGTTTTGGCACTAGATAAAAGAGCCTTCAGTTCAACTCCTGTACCTTCTCTCCCTCCCCACCATTTCTGTCCTTCAGAAATGTCCAAGGTGAAGGAGAGAGGCCTCTGTTGTGCTTAGCTTGAGTGTTTCCAGCTGCCACTGTTTGTAGCTCTAGCCGGGGCATTGAGATGCTCCGAGTCTTTGAAGATGGTGCATTTAAACAACTGCACTGCAGTAACATTGTTCTCAGTCTCATCATTGCGTAACTGAAGTCTCCTGGATTTGTCCCTTTACGTGTTACCACAGGTTGGCTTAACCTGAGACAAGCAACCAGGTTATCTGGATTTATTTTTTCTGTCAGACCCTCAAAATGTGGGTCTCGGCTGTTGGAAAGTCTCGTTTATTATGGTTGTGGGGAAGGGCTGACCTAAAGAGTTACTAAACAAGGCAAGGCCTGACACACTTGCATCTGTTACAAACAGGAATGATGGCACCGAGTTTGGTGGGTCTATTTATCAGAAGGTTAATAATAAGGTTGAGACATCAGTCAATCTTGCATGGACTGCTGGCAGTAACAACACACGTTTTGGTATTGCTGCAAAGTACCAACTGGATGACAAGACTTCTGTTGTGGTAAGAACTTTGTTAAAGAAATGAGTATTTCAAGCTCCCACAAATACTGAAAATTTGAGTTATGAAGTAGTTGCTTTGACTAGTTAGAGGGAGTATGGTAGAGGTCAAACTGTGGCTTTTGTTTTGGTTCATATTTAAATTGGGACCTCACAGGTTATACTTGTGAAATTAGGAAAAAAAATAAATCCTGAACTGTAGTTTTGTCCATAGTGAAATAATCTGATTAATATGTTCGGAGCTCTGCAAGATGTGTTTCAAAAGGTAATGAAAGGTTGTGTGTTCTTTTAATTCCCTAATCCATAATGTAAAACAGTATTACAGTTACAGTGGTGGAAGTTCAGCCTTCTCCTGAGTTGACCCTTGAAAGTCAGCTGGCATACGAAGTCAGTGTGCTGCTTCAGTTCTTAGTGTTAAAACAAGCATTTGTTTTGTTTCAAAACAAGACTTAGTTCCAGGACAATTCAGCCAAAATTAAAGATGCCAACTACTACTGTAAACGGCTCAAAACTTAGTAATGCAAAAAGGGGGTTGCATATTCATGTATTTATTGCTTATTAAATGAAAAAAAATCACTCCCGAGTGATCTGAACAAGATGGACTTCTTTGGCTCTGAGGGACTATAGGAAGTCGCTCTTTAAAGGATTTGAAGACACAGTGTTGGGGGCAGTGAAGAACAGGGTGGCATTTTGTCTGTGCATAACGGGGTCACCATTTGAGGAAAAGACTGGGACGTGCTTCTAACAGAGGTTACTCTACAAGTAGCTGAAGAGAGTTAATGCATAAGCCACCTTCTCAGGGCACTGGGACAATGCTGAATATTTATGCACAGGGTATAAATACTGTGATTTCCTTTTTCCTGTAGGGTAAAGTGAACAACGCCAGCCTCATTGGACTTGGGTACACTCATGCCCTCCGACCCGGTACGTAAGTCTCACCAGGAGCAGCAAATAGCATTAAGTACTACACTGTGGGTTACTTTACTGTCATCTTTAGAACAGAACAGCTGAACAAATGAGCTCAGAGTTTTCCACAGACTCACAGAAGGAAAGGATATCTCAGTTGCTGTAGAAGTTGTGTACACAGACAGTGGTGAGGTCAGGTGCCTGAGGGAGGGCACTGTACAGGGGGCTCAGAGTGTGATGGATCTCATGGCTTGCTTTCATAGGTGTTAAACTGACCGTCTCAGGCTTGATTGATGGCAAGAATTTCAGTGCTGGAGGTCACAAAATCGGGCTGGGATTTGAGCTGGAAGCTTAACACAGCTGTAAGTAAAACAACTGGTGGTGCTCTGGAAGTTGAAGGAAAAGTATACCCAGTGTGTTTCGGCCTTAATATACTCTGAAATTTGAAGAAGTGTGAACTTTCTGCTCTTCCAAAGAACGACTTTAACCCACTGCTGAAGGTCCAGAGAGTGCCAGCACAACAAAGGAAGACACTTGAAGGCATGCATGGAAGTTGTGATGTTTGTGCCACATTTCAGTTTCCCGTATTTTAAATCTGTTCCTAAAAAACAGAAGAAAATCCAACCTCTCCCCCTTATTGTATTGCATTTTGCATGTCCTGTACTCCACAGCCTTTTATAAAAGGTGGTCTCTGTGCTGTAGTGGAAATTTGGGTTTACATCGGAATGAAATAAATTGGTCCCAGTCGGAACAGAAGGTTGGTGTGTCTTGACTCTTAGCAAGGTTCAGAAAAGCTGTGTTCCATCTGGCTGTTCTTTTTTTTTAGTTTTGATGCAACCTGAAGCATGGCTAAGAGGTAATCTGCAAATGCTTTGTCACACTGTACCTGTACACTGAGCATTTCCTTCTCCTGGGATTTCTAGGATAACATCCTTATACCTCTCATGTTTTAGAGACCCGCACAGTGAAAGCAGCTTTTTCCATTAAAATGTTATTGATGGTATCAAAAAGAGCAAACCAAAAGTTTACATGTTTTAGATAATTTCGTTCCCATATAGGAAACAAGTATTAGGTAAGTACAACCATTACACTTAGAGAAAAAAAGTGCAAATCAGCAGAGTTAAGAAATGAAGTTCACAGTTCAAGTATATTACAGAGGTGACATCCACCCGTGCCTGGGCATACATTGTCCATTGTTCCATCAGAAAGCCTAAAATGCAGTAGAACAGGCACAGGTGATGCCTAAGGGAAGATATATCAGCACAGAGAATAAGAATATCTGCTGTCTTAAGGCACAATGAAGAACGTTTTCCAGGCAGTTGGAACAGGCATTTCCTACTGTATCTTTGAGAGCAGAGTGTCTGGGAGGTGGATACTAAAGCTAGGCTGTGTGTGTGTATCACAGAAGCAGCAGGTGACAGTAGAAGGAGGCAGTTGATCTTCCCTTCTCGGGGGCAGCAGCTTTTCACACTTGGCTTCCCAAAGTAGAGTCTTCAGGGGCAGCTGATGTGATTTTACATCTGGGTTTGTTCTGGACTGTTGGTTTCTTCCACCTGAAGCTGCAGCCAGCTCCAGTCTAGAGCCTGAAGAATAAACAGAACTGCAAAGTTCAACAGCAGCTTACAGCTGAGCTTTCTCTAGAGTAAAGGAGAAGCAAATTAAGAGAATTGAAAAAAATTACTGTGAACAAGTTGGTCAGTAGAGTTTCAAGATAAGCCATGTGACTGCTGTGAAGGAAACCCGTAAAATATTTATTTCTTTAATAATTTGCTCTCTTTTTAATATTCTGCATCATTAAGCATCCCTGCCCCCCTCCCTGTATTGCCACCAGATTTAAGAGCAATTTTGCAGCATTTGGATACAACAGCCAAGCAAGTCCCCCCTCCTTTACTGTTCACACCACCAGTCCCAAGGGCAGGGCTCTCGTTCTCAGCAGCCATGGAGTGTGTCAGCAGCAGTTCCTGCGGGAGCAGGTGCTTCCCGTCTCCACAGCTCCTGTTCTCCTTGTCCAAGAGTAAATCCCAGATTTCGATTAGCTGTATTACTGAGTGGTGGCAAAGCTACACAAGCAGAACTTTGAAGCCATGAGCCTCCCCAGAATATTTGCAGAAGAATGAATACATTACCATGAAGCTCTGCTCCTGATCCTTCATTGTGTCATACATCACATTTTCTAGCTGGCTACAAAGTTTCTGTGATTCCAGCAGCAGCTCCTCACTGAAAGGGACAATTATTACACTATTATCTTTCATGGCAATTTACAGAGAAACTGTCTCTACCTCTGGAATACTTCTGGCAGGTATGCTGCAGACACTGAAGGCAGTCAGGTCATAACTCATACTGCACCTGGGAAGGTCGATGGCATCCCCAAATCTATGGGACAGGGGCAAAGAAATGTGTTCCAAGTTGGATTAAGGAAAAAAAAACCCAAACCCTTTATTATGGAGGCAGAGGGAAGTGAAGCTCTGTATTCCCCATTTTTCATATGGAATATCTGCAAGCCCCAGGAAGTCTAACCATGAGGTAAACCAAGACTGCTGACAATGAAATCTGCACACAAAGTGTAAAACGTGAGAAACGTGTGTGCCGTTATTTCACAGAGCAGGAAGCCCAGCTCTGTAGTCCTGCCAGTAGCAGCTACAGAACTCCAGACTTGCCTCACCTTTTTCTTACAGATTCTGATAAATTGTAGGTTTCAGAAGGGACCTGCAGCAGCAGCTGACCAGAGCCCCCAAGACGAGATGTGTTCATGCTCTCTGGACTGCCAGTGACCGGACCACGGACTTTACTCTGAAGAAAACACAGAATATTCAGACAGTTATTTCCACTAGTTTTCAGCAGACAGGAGTATGAGACAACCTGGAACTTGGCTTTAACACTAATTCAAAATAACAAAGGAAAGAACCATAGGACATACTCAATTTACTATTATTTCAGTAACCTGTGCTACAAAGCGTATTTTCAGGTTAAAGTGGGGTTTTTATTTTACTTACACAAGCAATTTTCAGCAAGTTCCACAGTTCTTTTTGCCGTTTCTCCTGAAGCCTAACAACAGTTTCCTCATCTTCACGCATCAGATGCATCACTTTCTCCACTCTGGGGAACAATTCCAATGCCTTCTGCTTGCAAACTACAGTTTTACTATTAGAA
Source organism: Oxyruncus cristatus (assembly GCA_013399855.1). NCBI lineage: Eukaryota > Metazoa > Chordata > Aves > Passeriformes > Cotingidae > Oxyruncus > Oxyruncus cristatus. The sequence goes on along the minus strand of VXAY01002832.1, from coordinate 442,057 downwards.
AAGTAAAAACGGATCAGGTCACACATGGGCCACTGCAGCAGGGAAACGTTTCTGAAGTTACTTATTCCCTGCAGCACTGCAAGATCTCATTCCCTGTGTGCACTGGGTTTTAAACATTCTCCTGCTCAAAGAGAAAATGCTTTCTCTCAACCCTCAATAAAAGCTACAAAGCTCACCTGAGCTGAGCATAAATGACTCGAACTTTCTTTTCAAAGGTCTGGATTGCCTGCAGGAGCAGTCGGACTATTTCCTGGCTGTCGCCGCTTGTCCTCTGATCTGGAACGAGAGTCAGAGGGTTACACAGAAAGGAAGGCTTATAGGACAGAGGGGGAACATTCCTTGTGGCTTGTTTCCACTGCTGCTTCAACCCTGAAACATCCCAAGTTCAGGGCATGCAAGTTTGAGTGGGATGAACTGCACTGGATTTTAGCCACCTTCTTCAAAGGTTTAAGAACTGGAAAGCAGAGCTGGGACTACACAGCTGCTCAAAGAACAGCCATGTCTTTCACCCTTCCTACACAGAAGCAGCAGTAGATGCCTGTGGCAACAGCCTGCTCTAAGCAGAGCTCCAGAGGAGGTTCAGGAAGAGCTCAGAAGGTGCCAAGAAAGCAAGGCTGGCCTAGTGTAAACCTGACTCCCTGACTCCCCTCTCCAAAACAAGGTAGGTCCATGTGCAGCTAACATGTGGGCAGGCCGAGAAGGCAGAGAAAGCTTCCTCAGTGGTCACTGCTACATCTCCAAAGTTACCATCCACACAAAGCAAGCTGACCTTGAGCTAAAATATCTTTTACCTCTTGGCTTCTCTCTCAGTCTCCGGTACAGCTCTCTGGCTTGTTCTTCTCTACAAGAAAAAGGCAGAAAAAACAAATGACTTCTCAAGAACCAAAATTAAGAACAAATAGTTTGAGAAGTTGATCTTTTCTATAGCAGTCTGCCATTTCGGAACAATGACAGATGAATCAAAAACTGCCTGTAGTGTTGAAGTCCTCCCAGTCCCCCATAATTCGAAGAAAGAGCCCTTTCACTATCCTATGCTGAGATAGCTTAGCTAGAAATAGTCCTGCACCTGAAGTTCAAGGTAGTTCAACTCACAAATCCTCCAGTGTTCCTCCTTGTTTACGACCTAGTGGGCTTCTCTGCAGGTCCACAATGTCTGTCTGCAGGGCCATCATCCTCTTCACCAGCTGATCCACATCATCCTCCTAAAAGCAGGGCAAAACATAGGCAAACAACAGTCTCAGAGACATGACCACTCACACTGGCTCTTCCTTTCTCCTTCACATTTCCAAACACATCAGCAGGATGCAAACAGCAGCCTTGGCCGAAGGCAAGGAAGAATAGGAGTCACTTCAATTCAAAGAAATTAGGTTTGTGCTCTTGGGTAAGACAACTTCCAAGAGTTTTTTGGTGCAAAATAAAATAATAAAAACAAGCCTCTTTTTCTTTAGGGTAAGCAGTTATTTAGAAACATACCCGCCCACAAAGTTCCACAGCTTGTTCCATCTCTTTCCAGGCAAACAGCAGCTTCTCAGAAGCTACAGGAATGAAAGAAGAGAGATTGGATTTCTCAGGTTCATAGAGCAAGAGGTAGATATTTTGTGGGAATAAGAGGCACGTTTTCCAGATGCTCTACTTACTAATTCCAAATTCAATCTGCTCTTTATACTTTTCCAGATCGATTTGGATGCTTGTTTTAAAGAAGTCCAGCTTTGCTTTCAGCTGCTGAGAGAGGGAGGCCATAGAATTCTTCATCTTGGAGAGGGTGCTGTTGTAACGCAGCAGATTCATCCTGCACGGACAAGAAGGTGCTGTCAGCCTCCCAGACTGAAAATGTAGGCTTCCCCTAAAGCAAAGCACAGCTCCAGAGCGTGGCACTAAGGACGAACGCAGTCACGCCAGAGGGCCAAGCCCAGCTTTTCATTAATAGTTTACAGCTGCACTCATGGGCTCCCCATTGCAGCAGGGTCCCATTTCCATCCCTTCCCTTTCCCCAGGGCACAGACAGAGATAAGTGTCCTAGAGAAGCTGCCCCGTACATGGCCGCCCGCTGCCCCTGCTGCAGCCGGTTACAGTCCTCCTTCAGCACCCGGATCGTGTGCCAGATCTGACCCCACACTTTGCGCAGCTGGAAGAAATGGAGATTCTTCTTTGGATCCTGAACTAGAAACAGAGGGAGGGAGGGAAAACCAAACATACGTATCAACATGAGGCCTAAGAGTAGTGTTATCACATGACAAAACAGTCTCAAACATTACTCCTTTGAGGGGCCTGTTATCTCCTGCAAAGCCCAGAGCTAGCCCAGCCCTACTCAGTTCCCCCCATATCAAACTCAAACACTTCCTTTTCTCAGTTACTCTGACAAACTGAATGAATGCCAGGCCAATCCATTTTACTGCTGCTTCAGTCCCAATGTGCAAAAGCTCTCTCTGCTCTTTGCACATGGCCACAGAATACAGGCCCCCTCTCAGGTTCATGTCAGAGAAAGTCCTTACGGATGCAGTCAACACTTTCTGGATGAGGACGCAAGGCCACCTGAGCCTCGTACAAAACTTTCTTGTTGTCAAAGAGGAACAGGAGGTCTGTGTCTGCAGCTGCAGTATCATTCACCTGCAGAAGAAAAAAGATGGAACTCGGTTCTCTCAGAAAAACCAAGCCTCGTTAACACTGTAACTAGAACATCCCTCCTCAGCCAAACAGAGAACCCCAGAGGCAAGGGCTGTGTGGTTACTGTGACAAAAGCCTGCCACAACAGCAGGGAGTGCTGTGATCCCAAAGGGAGAGAAGTGCCTGCTGATTCACTAAACAACAAAAAAGGAGTACTCAGACTCACCTTGCTATCAGCTATATGTTTAGTGACCAGCTTCTGAGAGAACAATGCAAGTCCTGCTTCCTGCAGTAGCTCCTGGTCCTGTTCTGGGATTCCTGTGTCTGCCTGGATCCTGGCCTTCACACTCTCCAGAGTTTCCTCCTCTGTCACAGGGTAGGTGTGCACAGTTCCCGTAACCATGTTCAAAACATGAAGCAACTAAAAGAGCAGCATGGCATGAGAAAGGCTGAAGAAACATTGGTCATGTTTGAGCAGAGACTGCAGGACTGAGAAATGGGCTACCAATGAACTGTTCAAAGCACTTGGTGGGCTCAGGAAGTCACTCTGCAGCTACTTCATAACATGATGCCAAAGTCCTTGTCCTCTGTTGAGTGGAGGGGAGGCCACATGGCAATTAAACAGCTTTAGCTGTGGAATCCTCCACCAGAACATGGAACTAAGCACACACAGAAGCTATTTGCTACTCCCAACAAGCTCAGGGAGTATTTGTCCTCAAAGATGCAAGAGGAAAGCACCTGTCACTAACTGTCAGGAGACAGCTCCATGAATTTCTGCGCCACTCCTCCTCCTAGGTCTCTGACTCAAGCATCTTCTCTCATGGGCTACAGGCAACTGCTATCTGGAAAACTTTTCAGGATAATACAGACCCATTGCTCACCTTCAAGTTCAAAATGTCATCCAGAGCTTTGAAACACCCATTGGGTCCGTACGTAGGATCTGTACCCCTCTGACGTGGGTGCCACATTAACATGAGTTGCAGCCACTTCTCCAACCTCGCAGACAAAACACTAAACAATCAAGATCAGAAGGAGATCACAAGAAGTAAAAGTGCATTTGCAGTCACCACATGGCCTGGTCTCTGCAGGAGGCCTGACAAACAACTGCCCCCACCCCGATCCCCCCAACACTCCCCATCACAAATGCAGTGTTTAGAAGGCAGAAACCAAGACTCACAACTCCACAAGTCTGACAAGTGACACAAGTACTGTCTGTGTCATGCCCTTAATTTACCCACAGACTAACAGCGTATAATATAAACCTGGTCCTTATGCAGAAGAATCAGTTTATCCCAGCATGGCAATTTCTAGTGCTCACCTGTTTAGATTGTTTGGGCAGGGTAAACTGCTGGAAAACTTGACTTCTCCAGATAAGTCTTCTGAAACAACAATATCCAGCTCACTCTTCTGACGCACTTTTGTATGCCTAAGGAATTCAGGCAAGTACAACGGTGAAACAATCACCTGCCTGTCCCAGCCTGCATGGTAGTAGGCTCTTAAAGCTACTCTTGACAGATATAATACAGATGCCACTTTGGTTTCTGTTACCTGCCCTGCAGGAGTCAGACCTTATCCCAGAGGGCAAGTATCAGGAACGCTGAACTTGCTCAGATAGGTCAAACTCTTGTGAAGGGAGTCAGTCTCCATAAGGGCAAGGAACACAGGGACACTCACCACTGCACTGGTTGCCAGTTGGGTAGGAATGGTCGGAAGCCTGTAATGCACTCAAAGGCCAGTGTGCCAAAGCTCCAGTAATCCACTGTCACTGTGTACTTCTGCTGTTCCAGCAGCTCTGGAGCCTGAGACAGTTACACACGTAAGACAAAGCCACCCATCTCTTTGTTCTGTCCCTTAACAGCTCACTAACGTTCCTACACAAGACTAAAGATGTTACGGAACACGAGCTTCGAGACCCTCCCAGAGTGAATCGCACAGGTCCCTGGTCCTCCTGCTCCTTATTTATAACAGATGGAGCTGGCAGACACTGAAAACGCAGTGTCAGCCAAAAAAAGGGTCACCTTGCTTGCTGCAGCACCCCAAATGCACCCCATACCAGCACAAGTACCTCATCCCAGCCGAAAGCTTGATAACAGTTCTTTCTACTCCACTAAAAATCAGGAGCTGCTCTTCTAGCTGAATTCCTTCCTTACCAAGTACTGCAGAGTCCCAACAAAGGATGTGCACAGGCTACCCTGATCCAGTTCTTTAGCATAACCCAGGTCAATGATTTTGTGTATTAACTGAAACACAAAACAGAGAATAAGAACACTAGACTGAAGTCCTGTTAAAAGCGCATCATACAGCAGAAAGAAAAGATTCAGCTCTTCAAAGCTATGCAGGAAAGGTGCCAAGGAAGAGATGGAAGCAGAAATGGGAGGTTACTGTAGATTCCTAAAACTGCAACATATGTAAATTGTCATGGCCTTGGCACACATTTAGCAGTTATGTCTCCAGCTCCTTCTGATCTTTGGTCCATCAGTACAGCCTGATTCTCTCCTTAACAGTTAAAAATCAAAATGTCAGGTGTTAACAGGTGTCTAATACAATCGCTCATATCAGCTGCACACAGAATACTGTTCATCTGACCCACTGACCTGAGACAGCTGTCCCCCTGGGTGGAGTGCTCTTGCACAGGGACCACGTAACTGCAGGAAGCACATGCAGCCTCCTCTCACACTTACTTGTCTGTGCAGGTAGAGACACCTGGTTTCTGCTTACCCTCTGCTCTCCTTGCTGCAGCACAATGTTCTCTGGTTTCAAGTCTCTGTGAATGATCCTGTTCTCATGAAGGTACCTGAGAGCAGAAGCTGAGACACAGAAAAAGCCACTTCTAAGAGCATAATTAACAGTACCTAGCATGAGCTTGGTAAGGATTCAGTTCTACCTACTGTAAGCATGGCTTTTGGGTCAAATCTTGTACAAGGAAACATACAATGAAACACGTAAGAACAAGAGGAAAGTCAGCTCCAAACACTTCTGGACACAAGCAGAGTTTTCTCCCTGGGTGTTCCCTCCCATCCTTCTTGTAAACTGTAATAATGCTGGCTAGTTTCAAGTCAGCAGGGACCTCCCCAGACTCCTAACACCTTTGGTAGATGATCATAAAAGGACAGACCAAGATGTAGTTATTAAGGTCACTCCTGAATCAGCTGCAGGTACTGCAGCCACTTACCAATATCAGACAACAAGATGAGAATGGCTTCCTCCCTCAGGCCACAGCAATTCTCCAGCTGATTCAGGTACTGCAAGTAAATAACACAGAATGTAGGCTTTCCCTCCTCTATCCTGAGTGAGGCTCACAGTCCCACAAATTCTCAGGGATGCAAGAAGTCTAAGTAAAACTCTCTGTGACCTCTGGTAGCAGCAATTACAGCTTCAGGCCTTGGTCTAATGGCATGGGAGGGTAACAGTGGGTGAGAGAAGTCAGTGTCATCCCATTTCTCATCCTTCTACTTTGCTCCATCTTTCTCAGCCATTTCCCCTGTGCATGGCAGTATCAGCTGAAATCTCAGGTCTAAGCTCTGGCTTTTATCTACAGGCAGATTATAGCAAAGGCTAGAAAAACCTTAGGATTAGAATTATCCTGTGTTATTTTTCCCTCTGACAGACAGAGTTAATCACTTCGAGGAAGGGTATAGCCTACAGATGTACCCTACCCTATGATGGTCCTGGCCACACTTACACACTGTTGCACGTCCCTCAACATGCCGTCATCCTCTATGTGCAAACTCCTCACAGTGCCACTTGCAGCAAAACAAATACAAATAGTTTCAAAAAGCACTTAAGTTTCCAAAAGATGAACGCAAAACGAAGGACCAGCCCACAAACATCTGTTGATGCCATGACTAGGAAGTGTCAGGATATGAAAACAAAGATTTTATGGGAAAACTTCAACAGAACACCTAGGATGAGATAAGAAGCTGATCCAGCCTGTGGTCACCTTCCCAGGGCCCTCACCTTGCGGAGATCTCCACCTTGGCAGTACTCCATGGCCAGCAAGGGCAAGTCATTTGGTGCAAGCTTCTGCATCCCTTCAGGGACATCACGGGCAGCCACCACATTGGGATGGTTGAGTCTGAGGAATGAAAATAAGGCAAGTACATGTGATGTGTTGCAACTGCTATACAGTTTCACATGCTCACGGTCATCACTCCAAGTCCTATGTGGTCACTAATCCTTTTAGAAACTGAACTAGTGGATTCTATAAGGTCTGCAATTCATCCATTCTCCACGGCCCTAGACTCATCCCAACTCACTGCATTTCACGTGCAGACAGTGCATTCTCTCAACGCATATGCAGAGCAGATGTTCCCGGAAGGTACAGCAACAAGCCTTGCAAAGACGGCATCGAGACCCCGGAGTGTGGCGAGGCACAGCGCCAGCTCGGCTTTAGCGCGGACTCCCACGCATTCCCCCAGGGAGGAGCGGGCACCTCCCGGAAGGGATCCCCCGACGGCCTCTCCCAGCACTTCCCTCAGCACCCGCCAGATCCGCTCCCGCAGCACGGCGGGACCCCAGCCCGGCGGCGAGGAGCCGCGGGCCCCCTCACCTCTTCATGATCTGTATCTCCAGCGCCCAGCGGTCGCGGTTGCGCGGGCTCAGCTCCTGCCGGCACTGCTTGATGGCCACCTGCTCGCCGGTCTCCTGCGGGACACAGCGCGGGCCGGCTGAGCGCGGGGCCCCGCGTCGGGGCGCCCCGCGGGCCCGACCCGCCGCCTACCTTGTTGTGCCAGCGAACGACGTTGCCGAAGCCGCCGGTGCCGAGGCGCTCCCGCATCTCCCAGGGCCCGCAGGTCGGAGCCTGCAGCGCGGGCGGGCGGCTCATGGC
>VXAY01002832.1:414663-434590 GCA_013399855.1 Oxyruncus cristatus | reverse complement strand
CCCGGCTCCTGCGCGCGCCGCGCTTCCGGCTCCGGCCGAGCGCCCGCCCGCCCTCACGGGGCCGGCCCGCGGGGAGCGCGGCTGAGGGGGAGCGGGCACCGTGAGGGGAAAACATCGCGGAAACCCGCCGGTCTGCGACGCGTCGTGTTCCTGCGCTCGCCGCCGCGCCCCCCGAGCTGTCCCGGGCGTGCCGGCGGGGTCGGGTGCTGCTCCCTCCGGCCGTGAGGGGCTTCAGCCGCCAGGGAGGGAAGGAGCGCTCCGAGACCTGCCGGGCACAGCGGGGCCCCTCGGGGTAAGGCGGCCTGCGAGGGGTGTCGCAGTGTCACACTTGGTCACTGACACTAAACGGTGTCATTGCTGAGACCACCCCGAGACACGGTCAGCTTAGAGGAGAGCCAGTAGATGGTGCTTCAGGGAGCAGACGCTGTTATCGCTGCCTTTCCTAAAATGTGTTAAGCAGTACGAATGGCACAACGCTCTGGAGACAAGTTACAGTTGTCCTTAAGCTGTGAAAAGTCAGGAGATCATTTCTGAGCTCTTCCCCCCACGGCCATTAGTTTGTTAGCGTATTTAATTTAGAAGTCCAGTAGCAAATGGGTGCTGTTTTTAAAAAGGAAATAAATTAGCCCCTGCTCACTCAGCAGTGTTCATTCATCTTTTTCTCAGCAACTGGGAGTCCTATCTGGAAACAGATGCAGCTACCCTTGGCTCAGCTTTATGGCAGCAATGTTACCACCAGCGCTGTGACTCCTGGAGAAATCCGTGTGATAGTCTGCACACAGATTTTTGTACAGAGAAGAACTAAACATACAGAGTAGCCAGTGTTCCATCTTTACCATTATGCAAAATAACCCTTGCCATCCTTCCCAAATGAGGACTCCACGCAGCTACTTCCTGAAGACGGAGGTCCCTCATAAGAACACCAGCTCTTATGTCTGTGCTCACAACAAATTCTGTAGGAACTTGATTGCAAGTGAATCTGTTCCAAATAGTTTGGACACATCCATTACTCTAACAGTTGCATCACTGACTGTTTTCATAACCCAGCCCTAAGATCAGCTCTTAAACTGATAACTCAGATCTGTCTGCCACACTTTGATAACTGAATACCTCATAACCACACCCTGGTGAGTAGAGCTTCATTTTCTAGGATGGGTAGTAGCAGTGAACATTTAACCCTCTGTTCCCCAATATGCTGTTCTTTATTTCTCTCTGAAGTTTGCTCCACATGCAGGCCAGGGTCTCTCTGCCGAACATCTCTACTGAGAGTACAGCAGCTTCCCTCGTGTCCTGCACAGGCTCCCTCCCAGCACTCTGGACACCAGCTGCCCGCCTGGACCATCCCCAGATGCTTGGGAAGGGGTGGGATGTGGACAGCACAGCCCGGGGAGTCTCCACCCCCTTGAGTGGAGCTGTAAGTAGGACAGGAGCTGTTCAGAGAAATCAGAGCAGAGACACAGAAAACACAAAACCAGACTGGGCTGGAAAGGAAACAATCAGAATACAGAAGAGAAAAAGCAAAAAGGTAGGTACTACTTTGTACCTGTTTCAAAAAGTGCATTTCCTGTTTTCAACATCAGTGGCAAAGTCATGAACTACTATTATATGTTATTATTTAATAAATCCAACTGAATCACCATGATAATTACCTAACTGAGCTATTGCCTTTCAGCTTTTGAAGAGATTCATAATGTGGGTAAAGCTGCTAACTTTTCAGTTGTTTCAAGAAAGCTGAAGCTGAAGCTTTCTTGAAAGGGTCAACAAGCTCAGGCTCTGACCCATGAAGCAAGGAGGAATCTCCTGCACAAGGAAAATTAGCAAAAGAACTTAAACCAAAGGAAGAGTTATGGACAAATATCTTGATGGTAAACAGACCCAGAGAACTAGTTGAAAAAGAATTTATCTAATCTTCCTGGGAGGAGATCAGACTGTGCCTCTCACCCCAGGTTCCAAACCAGGATAATGGAGGGACAAAGAGGAGGAGTGGGGGGGTCATCTTCAGTTCTCCCTAAACATGCTTCTCTTTAAATGTGGCCAAAACCACAGGAATACTGGAATGATTCCCAAAACAAAGCCAGATTTTGAAATATCCATTTCCTCCGATGCTTTTAAAGACTACAGCATCTTACTTTTGTTGGTTATTTTTTTTTTAACTCTTTCCCCCCAAACCAGAGGTCTGTCTGTTATATTTTTAAGGAGATATGGTATGAGTCTGCTATCCACATGCTCAGTTCAGAAAAGGGATACAAAAGCACTTTCTCCAGAAGGCAGGAAAAGACAGCAAGGAGCTGCAGTCTGTTCCTTGAACTAAATCAAGGTAGCTGTCGATCAGCAAGAAAAAGCTATTAGCCTTATAGATGCAGAATCAAAGTATTCTGGAACGGACGTGCTGTGTTATTGGGAGGGAGGAGAGCCACTTTTAATTTCTATACCTATAGATGTGGCAGTTAGGGACATGGTTTAATGGTGGATTTGGCAGTGTTGGTTTTTTTGGTTGGATTCAATGATCTTTAAGGTCTTTTCCAACCTAAGTGATTCTGTGATTAATGACTTTTTGTTCAACCTCGTTAAGTTACATCTCTTTTTTAGGTATTATTCCACATTGGTAAGATAATGCTCACACTCTCACTGCTTAGAAGGGCTGTTATTGATAATAAGTTAATAGGTAGGATTGTGAGTATTGCTGCTGCTGATTCTTCAGCACAGAGAGACAAATTTAGGGTATTGTATATCTTTTGTGTCCTAATTCACTCGAAAGTGTCAAATCAAATCAAAATGTCGGAGCATCACATCTAAGTCTTTGACTTCTTGCTGTAGTATTTTCGATCAGAGAGGAAGCACAGGCTGAGATCAGAAGGCACACACTGTTTAGGGCAGTCCTGCCAGAAAGCACATTGCAGGTTTCTGCTTGGAGTCGTGTGAATGTGATGTTTTTCAAACAGCCGTATGGTTTCAGTTTGATGGGGCTTATCATTCAGAACATTCCAATGGACTGGTCTAAGCTGTACCTTTCCCCAAACTGAAAATAAACATCTGGCAACATCTGTTATCAGTTTTCTAAGCACAGTGGGACAGCAGCCATCAGTGGGTGGACAGGCATCCCACATGGAGAGGGGGAAAGGAGCAGGAAAGGTGGCAGCACTATAAGCTGAGATAGCCTGGACAGGGACAGCAGAAATAAAGGGAAGAAAGGATGTGGCATGTGATGCAAACTAACTTTTGGACAGACTATGAACTGTGTTGTAAAACCCCTTTGTTCAACATCTTATTTTTTGTCTCTATAGATAACTTGAGATTTGGAGCTGATGTAGAAAACCCTCAGAAATGGAAGGCAAATTCCCATGTCTCCTCCTGCTGGTGGGAGCAGTCGTGACTACCCAGTGCCAGGTAAGATTTTTGTGCCTCTGGAATGGCTTCCTGATTCACATGACCTCAAGAAGAAGGCTGACTCTCTGTAGGCACTTGTTCTCTCAGTTACTTTAAGAGAGCAGTTAACTCACAGAATTAACCTTCTTTGCTTGCAGGGCTTACTCACACGTTTCAGACGGGGAGCCAGATCCAGAGGTAAGCCAGGAAACTACAACCCTGTGACCTGGAGCATGATGAACACGGGAGGTGGAAGCAAATGATGCTGCAGGAGTGGAGCCTGAAAGCTGTCATGGTTATCTGATGAGAGATTCAGAAGGCAAAATACCAGACCATTAGTACCATCCACAACTCAGTGAAGTTTTCCCCTCCCACTGCTCTTCTTCAAAGAAAACAAGGCTGGTCAGTAGTGGAATAGTAACTCCAGCAGCACAGCAGTGAGAGATGGGGCAGCTGTGGTCTGAGGAGGGCAAGGGCAGCCCATTAGGCAGGTGCTCCCTTCACAGATACTTTTCTCCTGGAAATAGAAGGGAGTCCTTTTGCTCAGGCAGGTCTTTTCCCCGAATCTCTAAAAGAGGATTTCCTTTCTCCAACTGCAGGCGGTTGCAAAGACAGTTCATCTGGAGAAATTTTCCAGCACAGGTGGACCTGGCTGAGGCTTTCAGGGAGCAGAATAGAATACTGTAGGTGTGACAGCGGGCGGAGTCACTGCCACACGGTGCCTGTCAGAGGTGAGTATGGAAAAGGAAAAGACAAAGGGAATGGTGAGGGATGAGAGATCGTCTATCTAATCACCCCAAAGAAGAACTCCACACTCAGGGCTGGAGTTATTGCACAGAAAATTTGGCTTGAAATAGGATAAAAATGAAAATACCGATATACACTGACTCAGGCTGGACTGAGTGGGAGTGGCAAGGGGCTGGGGAAGTCTCCTAATAGCATATGTGGAGAGAATGGAACAAAGGAAGAGTGTCAGCACTACACAAAAAGGCTGTAAGCACATGGCAATATCAGGTAGGTCGGGAAAACCAGGACAGGCTAAAGGAGACTGACAGGAAAGGAAAGATGTGTATACACTGCCAGCTTCTTGCTTCTGTGAAACCTAACAGTATTTCCTGGCTTTTGCTTATTCCACAGCCTGCACTAGAAATAAATGCTACAATGGGGGCCAATGTTCACAGGCCTATTATTCCCCACAGCTCTTCATCTGCCAGTGCCACCAAGGTTTCTCAGGGAAGCAGTGTGAAATAGGTGAGTACAGCACATCAGTTCCTGTGAACAGTGATTGGGTTGAGCTCTGCAGTGCAGAAGGACGAGGTACCCAGAACCTCCTGCTGTATTCTAGGCTCTCTATTAATTTTACTCTCTTTTTATTCTCTTTTTATTCTAAAACTAATGCTACAAAGAACTTTTAAGGACACCTGGGCTGTTCTCAGCATCTCTTAATAAACCTCTAAATTTTGTAGCTGAAGATACCTTTGTATACACTTACAGTCTGCCTGACAAGGCATTTTCACTGACTTACCAGAGAAGACATCTGAGAGCCAAGTTTAAACAGAACAGAAACTGGGGAAGCAGGGTTGAGTCGTTGTCCTTCCAGTAACATTTTGTTTCGTTTTGTTCAGATACTGAAGTCAAATGCTACAAAGATGCTGGAGTAACATACAGGGGTACATGGAGCGTGACAGAGAGTGGAACTGAATGTTTAAATTGGAATATCAATGAGTTGATGGACTGGACATACAATGGCCAAAGAGCAGATGCTGCTGAGCTGGGATTAGGCAATCACAACTATTGCAGGTGAGGGGCTGATGGCACGCAGGTCAGAGGAATCAGCCCATTCTAAGAGCTTGGAGCAAAGGAACAGCTGTTTGCTGTAGTCTGATACCGAGCAGGTGCAGATTTGGCTCAGCACATGAGCAGCAATTGCAGCTTCTGGAGGCATATCTGAACTTCAGATCTATCTAGACTGGATGCTTATGACAGAATAAAAGATGCACCTATCTCTCATCCCACAGTCTTTCCCTTGTCCCTTGTCAGTGCCTAAAACTCCGTTTGTCATTCAGTTTCCTGCAGCTCCAGATCCCGATCAAAACTGTAAAAATATTGTGCTTTGTGCACATGAACTAAACTGCACAAACATGCTGTCCACCCCTGCTGACTGCTGGCCATCTCATCTTCAGCTCCATGTACTCCACAGTTAAAACAGGAATCCAGACACTTCTGATGGGTCAGTTGCTGTCTTCACTGCAGAGCAGGCTGAAGCTACCAAACTAGATGACAGACATGGGACTACTGACAACAGCTTTATAATGATGCATAATATCACAACTCTTTCAGAAACCCAGATGAGGACTCCAGACCTTGGTGCTATATCTCTAAAGGGGGAAGGTACACCTGGGAACACTGCAGTGTGCCCTCCTGTTCAAAAGGTACATGCAGGGGAACAGGGAAGGGACTTTGGAGTTTCCATTATTCGCTGCATTTATAAGGGTTCGCTGTAGACTTTCTGTAGCCTGAAAAGCTGAGACTCTCATGTTAAATTATATGTAAGCTTTTAATGTGTATGACACCAAGAGACTGAGATGTGTCTGGTTAATAGAGAGATGCCTTGACAGAAGTCACACTTAGGAACGACTGAAGTGTTCCATCCATGGGTTAATGTGCAGCTTTCTTGTTGAAGTTACCAGCAGCAGCTGCAGATCTGGGAGAGGCACAGACTACCGAGGCAGCCACAGTGTCACCAGTTCTGGAGCTACCTGTCTGAAGTGGAATTCTGGACTCCTTTTCAACAAGCGATTTACTGCTTGGAGAACAGATGCTTACCAGCTGGGCCTTGGTAGTCACAATTTCTGCAGGTATGTGTCGGGTATAAAATGAACAAAATCCCACCAAACTCTCTTGTGGTACTCTTAAGGCAGGGCTTTAGTCTTTACATGGATTATTAAAGCACAGGAAATACATTCCTGCTGGGAATGAAGCCCACTTGCAATAGTAATTTTGTTCTGCCTGACCTATCTCTGCTTCTCTAACATCAGATTCCATAAATGCAAATTCCATGTGCCCTCAGGGCCCTCTGTATCTCTAGAAAAATCAAAAAGAATACACTGGGGTTGCAGTCTGCCACCTTTATGTCTCCACAAACACCCTGCAGATCTGATAATACAAAGAGCTCTTCTCTTTCCTGTGCTGCAGGAATCCTGACAATGACAGCAAGCCCTGGTGCCATGTCCTGAAAGGAAGTCAGCTCACATGGGAGTACTGCAATGTGCCTACTTGCTGTAAGGATACTAGCACTCCTGATTCTTCTCTTTCTTTGAGGCATTACAGTCCTGCATGCCATCTGTATTAAACTCAAGCCTCTCACAGTACAATAAGACCTGGAGGGAAACAGAAAAAAAAAGCTTTTTGGAGTAGAAAGAGATTCTGTAGCTCCACTCTCCCAGAAGTGCCTTTCTCTCTGCCAGAAGGGAAGACTGCAGAAATGGAGGACAGGAAAGGCAGGGTTTCCTTACTGTATTTTTCAAATCCGAATACGAGTTTCCTAGGAAACAGGAGTGAGTCAGATACTAAACAGTTCACAGCAGGCTGCCTCAACATGCATTCGTGACTAACAGGCTCTTAACCCCAACTCAGAGCTGGAATGCCTGAACAAAAAGCCTATTTCTGGGTCTGTCATCCCCAGCCACCTGTGGCTTACGGCAGCGCAGGGCCCAGCAGTTCAGGATCAGAGGAGGCTCCTCGGCAGACATCGCAGCCCACCCGTGGCAGGCTGCCATCTTCGTCACCTACCGCCGGCTGCCCGGGGAGCACTTCCTCTGTGGAGGGACTCTCATCAGCTCCTGCTGGGTTCTGTCAGCTGCTCACTGCTTTGAGGAAGGGTAAGTTGAGGATTCAGCACTCTTGGGGGGGGAAAAAAATCTGGAAAATGGAAGCATCCAGTACAGCCTTGGAGAAACCCCTCTTTATCCCAGTAAGCCAGTCTGCACTCAAGATCATAGTTAATTGTGCTGACCATTACAGAGAGGCATTTACTGTGCAAACTAGCAGCATGGCGCTAAGGTACCACAGCAGAATATCAAGTAGCAGAAGAACAAAGTTGTCAATACACATGCAGAGCTATCTGAAACTTGAGAACAGCAAGGGGCTGGCAGAGGAGCTTTGCCGTGATGACTGTAAGCAAAGAGCACAGAAATGAAGCCAAATAGGTCACCTGAGGTCAAGCTGCCAGGGTAACAAAGTAGCAATAGTGCTAAAACGAGAAAAGCAGAAGTTCCAACAACACTTCTTGAAGGGAAGGGTCCCCTTTAGTTAACATGAGAACAGAGACTCTCTTGTTCTCCAGCTTTAGTACAAATCAGCTGAAGATTGTGCTGGGCAGGACTTCCCGAGCTACTCCCGAGGAAAATGAACAAAAGTTTCAAGTGAAGAACTACATTGTCCATCAGAGATTTGACTCAGAAAATTTCAACAATGACATTGGTAAGAACTTTGCTGACCTTGTGGCTGGAAAGCTCACAGCTCAAGTTTAATAGTGGTTAATGAAGTGGGGATTGTTTTCTCCTTCCTCAGCTCTGTTGCAGCTGAGCTCAGATGCAGAAACCTGTGCTGTTGAGACAGACACTGTGAGAGCTGCCTGCCTCCCCACGCCAGAGCTGCAGCTGCCTGACTGGACCGAGTGTGAGATCTCTGGCTATGGCAGAAATGAGGAATGTAAGTAGAAGATACATGTCTACATGCAAGTCTGTCCAAAGCCTTAGTCCCCTGCCCTCAAAGAACTCAAGCCTTTAGCATTACTGAATGTCTAATGTATCGTATTGGCTTATATGAGCACCACAAAACGGATGTGTAAGTAGGAGTTACTCAAAAGCACGTTTTGCTGTAAGTTATTTCATTCATCTGAGTTCTGTCAGCTGTATGGGCCAGTAGAGCCTTCCTTGATACTCTCCACAGTACAAAACCAAAAATCTGGCGCAATGGATAAGGTAGAAAAGACAGCAGATTTGCAGTCACAGCTGCCCCATTTCTGTGGTCCTCAGTACATTTAGATATTGTAGTTTGGACAGAACTCCGTTGCCGCCAAGGTTTGATGTACCATACAGCTACAGATTTTTAAAGGGCTTTTAAAGCTTGTCCTCAGCATTGTTTACAGGGAGTACAGGATAAACTCTTTGAGAGGGAAGGATGCTGCAGTGTAACTCAAAACTAGACTGAATAACAACAATCTTGCCAGCTCTCAGTTTTGTGCAATTGCAGCTGTACATAAACCCAGTATCCAAACCAACCAACCAACCAAATCTCTCCCATTCCAAAATAAGTGTAAATTCCTATCCAGTTATTCAGTGTTGTGTATGACAAGGCATCTGATTTTTGTTAGTGCAAGTCTAATATTAAAAAGTTAGGACCCTGCTTCATACAGTTAAGGCATTTTCATAGGCACTTCCTGTGACTTCATTTCGATTGATGTAACTGTGCAAAGATGACTTATCCACCCAGCAGTCTTTAATTTGGAGCCTAAAAAAACCTCTTTTACTTGCTAAAGCTTGCTGAAGAAACAATATTCTCTCTCATTTAGATTTAAGCTGTTCTCACTGGCAAAGTGGAACACCCAAGATATGAAAGAGACCCTTTGGCAGGGAAATATTGGTTTAGCCACTGAGCTACTTCTGTTTATGCTCCTCTAAACTGCAGAAACTGAACTGCAATGTTTTTAAAACATGTATATGCATACACAGACCTATATAAGTATATTGCCATTTTCCTTCCAGTTTCTCCGTTCTATTCAGAGTACCTGAAGGAAGGCCATGTCAGGCTGTTCCCAGCCAGCCGGTGCACGGCACAGCACCTGGACAACCGCACAGTCACCGACAACATGCTCTGTGCAGGAGACACGAGGCACCTTGATGATGCCTGCAAGGTAAACCCCGTTCTCTTCACTTTCCCTTGCCCCTTTCTTTTCTCTGTCCCCGGCAGTCTGAGCTAACCAAACACCAAGCTTCAGAAAATAGTTCAAAGAAGTTATGCATCTGCCTACGTGGCAGTTCCAGTTGACTTTTGTTGAATGCTGGCTCCTCTTTCTTTTTCCTTCCCCTGCCCCTCGTAGATGGGAAGGCAGGGCACACTTAGCCAATCAAACCAGAGCAACATAGGCTGAAAATCCCAAATACAGGAAATTCCACAAAACTGAACAGGAAAATCCACCCCGGCATTTCCTAATATTTTGTGTTATGTGAGCATGCAAAACACTCAGCAGGAGGTTCTGGAGGAGGAAGGGGGTGCCTCTCTACTGAAAAGTAGAGAAAAGAAAAATAAAGGCTGAAAGATGGTGGAGAAGGAGCAGCTATGACATGAGGAAAAAGGAGGGCATGCATTCACTCCACATCCTTTTTGTTTGAACAGCTCTTTAATAATTTTGCTTTACGGTTACACACAGCCTTCCTCTTTTTCTTCTTATCAACATCTCACCTACATTTCATAAATGAGCACTATACGAAGTTAGACACTTTAGTGTTACATCTCTTTTGGGTCTCTCCCCATGAGGAGCATTGAGGGAGTCTGGAACATGAGAGTGATTTATGTAAAAGTGCTGTTCCTGAGAGCTCCTGATTTGGGAGCACACTACAGAGGGCATTTCTGCTAACACTGGTGCACCACCAAAGACAGTGGGAGCGAAAAACCAACGCAAAACCAAACAAACAGAAAAGGAAATTCTTACTAATCTGCTACTTCTCTGTAGGGCGACTCTGGAGGGCCCCTGGTGTGTCTGAAGGATGAGCATATGTATGTGATTGGGATCATCAGCTGGGGAATCGGCTGTGGCCGCAAGGACATGCCTGGTGTTTATACAAAGGTGAATCGTTACCTTGGCTGGATTCAAGACACCACGAAACCCTGAGAAAGAAACATGAACTCTCTGCAGTCTTGTGGCCAGGCCCTCACAACTTCCCTCTGGTGCCTTAAGGATGCTGACAGGGCTTCCTGTTTGTCCACAGGCTTGTGACTTTCAGTACAATGGGAAGACAAACTGCAGTGTGTGAGAAGGGCACTTTCCCAAATCACCCTCCTTTCCTTATTACAGGTTATCAGAAACTAATCCTCCTTTTCCCCCAACGCCCCCAAGCTTTCTACATCAAATCACATGAGTACATTTTAAAATCAATTTTGGGCCAAAAGAATAAACCAAGAGAGAACATCATGCATCCCTGAAGCAGATATGTTGTTTTGGAAATGCCTGTAAATTGAAGGCAAAGATGACAGATCTAATTTCCTAAAAACTTCATTTCCCTCCTTACTTGGCTGTAAAATTGGAAGACATTCCAGTCAGACTTAAGCTCTGTCCTTATAACATTTGACTTGGGTAATTTAAGCTGGCTTCAGCTTGACTCCAATAGAAAGAACAAAGCTGTAGGCACATTTCCAGATCAATATACTACTTGCTTTCAGTTTGGAACTGATTAATTAACCGAGTCTGAGCTTAAACTCTCTGAGCAAATCCAGGATGGCATGCTTCTTAGGACATTCTATTCTTCCACTTGCTTTTCCTCCTGGTAAAGGAACAGGTAAAAATATTAACATCAGCCTGATCTGCCACAGAATCAGTGCATACTTTTTGACTATCAAATTTCTATGCATTATCATCTGATATGAAAGCAAAAGCTCTCTTTTCAGTGCAGTGGGGCAGAACAAAGGACAAGTGTAATGGTAGCAGTTTTAAGTGCCTGCTAGATTTATACCCACAAGTAAAGGGCCAAATCATATGTCACAAGGCTGCCTTTGTCCTGTAACAGAAGACAGGGCAGGTACAGCCAATCCCCACGACCCAGAGCCTCAGTAATCAGCTTTACTGCCTTGTACTGCAGCTGCCATGTGACGTTGAGTGGCATCTGTGCACATCTGAGGAGCGAAGCCTCTTTGAAAGCTTCTCTTTTGTCCAGCTGCTTTATAAAGAGAAAGCAGGTGAAACTTCTGTTTTACAAAAGGAAAACATTATACTGAGGGAACAAAAGGAGTTCAGCCTTAGTATCAATCAGGCATTGGAGCCAGAAAACCAGTCCTTTGTACTTGGGAAATTGAAAACATTGTAACTTGCAACGTTTACTCAGTTTTAAGGAGCTCTCTGATAGCAGACTAGCACAGCATCCAGTCAAACACAGAACCTTACTATGTAAGTACAGAAGACAGATTTGGTAAGGATGGTAAAAGGGGGTTTGTAAATGGCAACTTTACAAACAGCCTGTGATCTTCCAGCTACCAGCTTAGAAAATGCCCTCAGAGAGATGATCTTCTCTAATGTCCTCAGAGCAACAGTGGTGTTAAGTCCAGTCAGTTCAACAACAATTCCCAAATTCCAGCCCGTGGAAAGGGAAAAATAACCCCAAGATGTTTTTAATGAAGAGTCACAGTCCAGTGTTTTGGTGTAAATTTTTTTTTTATTGTTGATAATTTTATTAAGTATTAATGTTGAGAAAAATACAAATTAATTTCCATTCATCTCCCCTAAACCCCTTTCCAAGTGCTCTTGTCCCTCACTATCCTGGCATTCCCAAGCCTGCCAAATACCTGCAGCCTGTAAAACAGTCAAAACTGTTCCACTGAGTAAAACGAGCGTCCTCAGGAACGCTTCTGTTTCGCAGTTTGAACAGTCTCTTAAATACAGTATTTGAACTCAGTGTGATCTAACAGCCACCAATAAAATGTTTCCATTTTTACAACACTGACTTTTCCACTTCTTATTCTGTTTTTATCCCTGCTTGTCCTCTTCCAGGACACAGTAGCACCATCTTTAGACGAGGTCTAAGAATAGCCACTGCCATCTGCTTGCTTACTCTGACTTTGCAGTTGCTATTGTCATATTCAAGGTCTTTCAGAGCCCGAGTCAGCATCAGCATTTACGGTGACTGAGGTACACAGCTACACCTCATGTTTCCTCCCCAAAAGTCCTTCTATCTACCAGCTCACATCATTCATGTTGTTCCCCAGTTCCCCCTTCTGCCCTGCTTCATCTTTCATCTCACAGGACCTTGCAGCCGTCTCAGACTGATACAGAAAGCCTGTCACGAGGGCCAGATGCCTTTATGTACATAACAAACCTTTCAAGACCTTGAGTAACATGAATCACTTCAGCAGGGAAGAAAAGATCCTTTAAAAAACAAAGCTACAAAGCCAAAGGACAGTATCAGTACTTGAGGAGCAGAAAGGTGATGAGGTATTTCATAGTCTTCATGATCAAAGCACTACCCTGAGCCTGCTACCCTACCCAGTCAACAAAAATGGTTCAGCTGCACTCCTAAAGACATTTTCACTGAGGTTCCAGGAAATGCTCAGCACTCCTTCTGGGAAAACACTAAGAAAAATTACCAAGAAAGTAATGAATTTTTGCTTGTCAGACAGTGACTTGGTCCCTGGCTTACAATCCCAACTGCATAAAGACATTTATCTCCCTAAGGCACCCACCCTTCAGAATCCAATTGGCATAGTTTACCTTCCTCTCAAACACCAACCATATTTCTTGTAAAGCCTACATAAACCACACTGAAATGACACAGAAGACATGTAAAAATTAACTTTATTGATGCCCTCGTTGAAGGTTTTATTTGCACTGAACATGCTCAGCAGTAATGTCACCTCAGCAGGTGCCACCTGCTATGGCATTCCTCTGGAGCCCTGGAACCTGCAGCTCCACAAGCAAGATGCCACTCACCCACTGCAAGTCTCCATCACATGCCCACCACAATGGATGCCATCCCTCCTTTAGGGGCTGTACATGCTGGACTCCACAGCCACACCTGTGTGGTCACAGGTACAGCAGCTCAGTGACAAGTTCTGCTCCCACACAGACAACACACTGGCACGTGGTGGCCAAAGACCTGTTACAGACAATACCAACAG
Source organism: Oxyruncus cristatus (assembly GCA_013399855.1). Classification (NCBI taxonomy): domain Eukaryota; kingdom Metazoa; phylum Chordata; class Aves; order Passeriformes; family Cotingidae; genus Oxyruncus; species Oxyruncus cristatus. Next base: position 421,336 of record VXAY01002832.1, on the reverse strand, counting down.
TGCAAGTGCCTCCCATCTCCTATTTCTGCTGCACAGAGGGAGGTACCACAGGCTGGGATGGGCAGATGGACCAACAGCTCCTGCACAGGAGATGGTCCCAGTGAGCAATCCGTGAATCCACTGCACAGCACCTGACTGGTACAGGAACTGGAATGAGGTAGGACAGGCAGGAACACTCCAAAGGTACCAAGTCACAATTACGTCAAAGGAGGACATCAGTGAGCAGGAGAACAGCAGTATCGCCTTCATTTGCAGTAGGCAAGCAGGGGCAGAAAGAGGTTCCAACAAGTTACTAGGACAGTGATTATCTTCATTTACTCCCAGTTGCAATTTCCATCAGTGCTGTGTCTTCACAAAAATTCCCCTCCCTGTCTTGTCTGATTCCCCCAAGCAGCTGGGAGAATTCCTACTTTCAAATACTGATGGAATAACCAGAGAAGCAGAACTACAGTGAGATGCCACCACACATCAGCTACAAGATTTAAGATACTTAATGACCAAGATGGCTTATGAAGCATCTAGAAGAAGAATCCACTTCTTCCCTTCCTCCCTCTGTGGCACCATCCCCAATCTCAGGCTTCTCAGCTATCCTGGGTGGAACACTCTACCCTTCCACTTTCTCCAGCCCCTCTGAGGCAAGATGATGTCCCTGCTGCCAAGAACTATACAGCTCTCTATCCTAACATACAGTGATGGAGAAGGCCAGGTGCTGATCATCACACTGGAGTTGAAGTTTGTGGAAATTCAACTTTGGATCATCTACAAAGGGATAAAAGCCAACCAAAATACAAGGAAGAGGAGATACAAAAGGCAATAAATACCTGGAAATTTCCTCTAAGACAACAAAATGAAGATGATACAAGCTTACACAGCTGACTCACTAATCCCAAGGGACCTGAACATCTCTCCCATCCGCTATTATTCCAAAGACTTCAGGACTCTGCTAGAGATGAGGTGGTTTCGGGTCAACCTTACCTTCCCCTGCTTTCCTGCTCATGCTGCTACAGGCAAGGGAGCAACCCTAAACAGATGGATGGGGAAAGAGGCTGCATCCAACAGCCAGGGATAGGGGAGACAGAAGTGCTCTTCCTCGTTGTCAGGATCCTCTAGGTTCGGACTTGGAACTTGCCGGCCTTAGTCATGTATTTTATCCCCTTGAATGGCTTGTACTTCTCCCCATACATGTCCAAGCGATTCACCTTCAGTCCTAAAGGGAAACAAATACAGCATGAGACCGATGCTGCCACAAACAGAGCAGACAGACCTTCAGGAGAAGGGGACAGAAGATCACACTAGAGGGGCAGAAAGCACAGGGGAAGTTTTAGCAATCAGTGAACAGAACAGAGAAAAAGCTGACAACTGCCTAATGTCAGAACCATTCTTTACAAACACATCCACACCCTAAAATTCTTTACAGCTCTGTAAGCACCAAATGCAAGGAAATGTAGGTAAGTTGCTTCATAGAGCACCAGAAAGAACAAATCCATGTATCTATAGTCAAAGCAGACAATTTTTTGCTTGTAGAACATGTTTCAGGTAGAAGGTACCTTAGAGGGCTTGCAAAGCTACTTCAGCTACATGCAGGATGAGCACTGGTACAGCAAAGAACATTCCCCTCCTTTACCTGACAGTCACTTACCAGATATAGCCAGCTGCTGAATTTTAAACTGCAGGTTAATGGTGGGGTTTTCATCTGGTTTCGATGTCCCAGCTTGCAGGCTCACACTACCCTTCAGGCTTGGCAGCTTCTGGGGGTTTATTTTCCCCACATCCCATGACAGTAACTGAATGGGACAGAAAATTCAGCAGGGAAACAGAAATGCTGTAACACCCTCCTAAGAAGAGTCCCCTTCCAATGACAGCTTCTCGTGTTTCTTTGTGAAAAATGTCTTTTTCTTAGTACCTCGCCTTTCATGTTGGACAGACACGTATTGGACAGACACAGGTTTAAGGAGCAGATACCTCCCAAATGCCTTCCACGAATGGTATTTCCACGACTTGTGCTAAAGGCCCCATGGACAATTCCATCAGATTTAAATTTAAATTAACCCAAACGACAAAAACAGAACACCCCAAACCAAATCAAAACCCACCAACCACCCCTCAGTGTTTGCCTAACATGCAGTACTAGGCATGACAACTAGATATGCAGAAGTTTGTAAGGCATTGTAAGAAGTTTGTAACACTGCCTTCAGCAAAGCAATGTTCCTGGAAATGCCCCTGGAGGCAGGAACAGCTCGACTGCACTTTCTTAAAAATTAAAAAAAATAGTATCTAATTTCTGTCTTGGCTCTCACCTTTGTAACTGGATCAAAGACATGTGTTCCCTGAGAGGGTGTAAGGGTCATATTTAACACACTTTTTGGCATCTGGCTGGTGACCATCACTCCCTCCACGGTCTTGCCCATGGTCTGCTTCGGCCCCACGGTGATCTCAAACCGCCCCAGTGAGCTGCTGTCTCGGAAACTGATGTTGTGCTTCACGTAGACAGGAATTGCCACGAGACTGGAATAGAGACAGAACCAGAAACTCCTTGTCCATCTCTTGCCTTCGTATTTGCTTTTCCCAATGCACTGAAAACATTGGGAACCAATCTCCTTAAAAAAGAAGGAAATTCTACACCCGTTTGTTTGATCTAAGGGCAAAGTCAGAATGCCATTCTCAAGTCTTAATTACAATTCATCTTGTTTTATTCTGAAAGTTTTTTATAAGCACAGGAAATCAACAGCTTGATTACTCCCCACTGCCTAATTCTTTCCCTTTCTAGTTTGTTTATCTGCTACTAGTCTTTGAAAAATGCTGGCTGGCCAAAAAGAAATTACAGAATCGCTGCTCCAAACAAGGAGAAAACGTGCTTTAAAACAAGATAAATGCAAGTTATCGTGCCTCTATTTCATTTGGCACAACACACCACCTGATCTTTAAAAGTCCCTTTTTTTTCATCCTCTCTCTGGCCAGAAAGATCCAAATTTCACAACTCGCAGCACTACATTCATCACCTACTTCTGAGCACTGACATGGTAGGAGAGCAAGCGAAAATTTCCATCAGGTGGAATGAAGGAGAGAATTCTTTCTGACTCCCAGCGCTTGAAACGCACACAGGGGTGGAAGCTGACATCGTCCAGCAGCCGAGGGTTCTGCAGCAAAGACAAAGTCACGAGCTTTGTGAAGGCAGTACCACCTCAAAGGACCTCCTCTGCCTCTCCATCTTCTGTCCCTAAAGGGCCCACCATGTGACACACTGACCACCTCAATGCAATCAGATATGGGAAACTGCTTGATGCTGTTGTATCCGTGGGAAAGCAGCTCTCAGTAACCTCTATCGTGTCTTAGAGTATTTTTTATCCTATTTTAGAAAATTCAGTCCTGTTGAATAATTGCACTGATTTGTACTCATGAAAAAGATGGCCCTTCATGTCTGCCAAAAGCATCACTAAAAACTCAAAAACTTAGTCACAGCACACACAACCAGTGCTTTTAAACAAAGAATCTGAAAATAAAATTTTTAGGCTCAAAGTTGCTGCAGCTCACTATGAGTTCCCATCATCGCTTCTTTCTCTTTTTGTTTGGCAAACCCAGATTCTGATGTGCTGGAATCTGTCAGTGTAAGACAGATCGTAGCAGCAGGGCTAGGAAATGCTTTTCAAATTAATTCAGTAGAGATACATCCTTGAGCTTTACCATAAAGGAGAGGGTAAGGTCTGGCATCCCAGTCAGCTTGACACAAGCATCAATTACCCCTTGGATTTCAGCAGTAATTGTGGAACCTGCAACAATAAAGCAAACACAGGTGGTTCTGTGAACCTCATCAAAAAAATCCCAACGTGAAAAACCCTCAGTGGGGAGGAAGGAAATCATTATCTTTATGAAATGTCACAGTCCATTATGTTGCCTGCTCAACATTTTTCTCATTCCCAATGACTTCTCTAGAAGACGCAAACAATTAAGAACAACAGACACCAGCAATGTCCATTTTAATGGCCAAAGACAATAGCTCCCAACTCTAACAAGACTAAGATGCACAAATACTAAAGAGAAAGAATATTCACTCATCTTCTATTTTCCCCAATATGAAATTGCTTATGAGACCTCAAGAACAAGGACAAGTGAAAATCTTGGTACCTCTGTAAAATTTTTGACCGAACAGCACGTACAAGATGGCAACAATGCAGAGTAAAACAGAAACAGAGCTTCCCACATGTAGAGGAAGATGACCCTCTTTGAAAACTCAACTCTCTCTTCAGGCCCTATCAGGACGAGCTACCCTCGTGTCAGCCACGAGCAACTTCCATACCTGATTTGTCAATGATTGCATCGATCTCCTCAATCACATCAAAATAGGCCTCGTTGTTGGTGTATTTTACACCAGTGCGTCTCCAAGGCACCACTGAGAGCTGCCCAGTGGGGAGCTGGTCACCCACATTAGTGCTTCCTGGGAAAAGAAAGGCAACCACAACCACCCCAGAGGTCAGACAGTGCTCCAGAACAAGCCTTATTAGACTTATAGAACTTGACTATAATTAACCCCTGAGCACCTCTGTTTCTTTGTAGGGGAGCAATTATTCTTTGAGACTCACTGTATTCTAGAGTTTACACCTCTCTTACACCCAGCTCTAAAACACCCCACAGTAAGACATGGGCAGGTGTTAAAACGTGGGGATGTGTAAACTCACAGCAAAGTGACATCCTGGGAGTCATGTCACGGCTGTAACTGTAGATGTAATCTGACTGTTGCAGTTAAAAAAGCCCAACCCCCCAAAACAAACAAAAAACCAAAGTGCAGCTGGTGCTGAAATTGGAAGGACCCCCAAGCAAAGCACTAACACACCTCTGCTGCAGTTTAGAATGGTAGGGAACATAAATTTCCCTCACCCATGTCCTAATTTACTTATGCAGGAATACTGCCACATGGGCTTTCCAATTTATCTGCTTTTCGTTTCCCAGTACCTGTGATGGTGTTGACGACTGTCCGCAGGATAGTAGGAGGTTTTATCAGTTCCTTAAGAATATTAGACTCCGTTGCCAATGGAAAGCCATTGTCCAGCATCTCCTCCAGCACCTCATAAACCACCACAACATTGTCCTTGATTATCAGCTCTGAACACACACCAAAATAATCCTGTGCAAAAGAAATAATCACTCAACAATTGCTGAAAGAGAATCTTCCTGATCATTCAGTCCTGTGTCCTCCCACACAGGAAAAAATCCAGCTTCTTCTTGGAGGAGATGAAACAATACTGAAACTCAGTGTATCACTACAAGCACACCAGACAGACTGTACACTCCAGCAGAGATGTACAGCTCTGAGCACCCCCCTGCCACTGCCCGACTAAGCTGTCAAATCCCCACATCAGCATTCCCAATTAATTCAGCAATTTTTTAAACTGAACATTTAATTTCCTTGTAGTCTCACTCTATGTGGACTTCACACATCTTTCAGGAGAGAGTACAAACACACACCTGTGCTTCTGGTTAGTTACAGCAATTTACGAGATCAGACATTCTGCACAAAGTATGAGTAACAAAAACTGTGACAGCAGAGCACTCCTGTCCTGCTCTACAAGCATTGTTTCTTTTTCAGACATATCAGATTTTAATATATGGCCAGGCCAGTGAAGACACACATCTCGTACCCCAAGAAAAAACAAAACCTAAAGGTCTGACAGGATCCATTTCTGGCCTGAACAGCCAATTCACAGTGACACAGAACTCAGAATACACTCACATTTCGACTGGCATCTGAAAGAAAGAGCTCACATGACACTTGTTTGACCAAGCACCACATTTCCTGTGTTCTGTCAGGATGCTGGTCACAAGACATCTCAGATCTGGGCAACACAACCCTGTTGTTGGCAGGCAGGAGGACAGACATCTTCACCACTTTCTTAAACGGACTGTGTCCGCCAGAGCCCAGAGGGAACAGGGCTGCTCTGGGGCTGCCCCTACAACCCACTATTTAGGAGGATTCCAAGAAGCATCCCTAGATGTGAGCACAGGGGCTGGGTGTCACTAACTGACTAAAGCACGTCAAAAAGCTCCTTGTGAGAAAAAGGTCAGCTTGGTCTTAGTTCCAGCTGCCAGAGCAAACGAGGCTGCAGAGCAGAAACACCGACTGCTGAAAGGTCCTTCCCCTGAGCACGGGTGGATCCCGAAGCCATCGTAATTCCAGGCAGTAAATCCCCAACCAGCGCAAGCCCTTTTCTGTTCCCTCGCCACTGCAGGATGAGAGCGAAGTGACAGGAGAACAGAGCAAACCGATGGCTGCGGCACAGAAGGGCTCTGTCCGCCCTCCCCCGCCCAGCCTGCGGGGCCCTGCGGCCGCACCTGGAACGTGTCCACGACGCGGTGCAGGAACTCGATGACGAAGAGCGGTGGCACCTCGCTCTGGATGACGGCCACGAAGAAGATCTTGTGGCGATACACGCTGAGCAGGTAGTGGTGCGGCGTGGGGATCACAGGCGGCACGTTCTCCGCCTCCGAGGCCCGCTCCTGCGCCTCGAAGAAATAGTCACAGACCGAGCGGCTCACCACGCTCTTCCAGTGCTTCTCCAGGAATATGTCCCCGGCGGCGTTGATCAGGAACAGGCTGTGGATCATGGCTGCGCTGGGCTGGGGGGCGGTGGGACGGGCTGGGCTGAGCCAGGCCGGGCTGGCGCTGGGCTGGGCTGGGCTG
>VXAY01002832.1:387023-413631 GCA_013399855.1 Oxyruncus cristatus | reverse complement strand
TGCGGCGCGCCCCTGGCGATGCCGCCGGTGCGGTTCCCTGTGCCGGGGCAGTGCCCTCTCGGGGCGCGGGACCCGCCCGCCGTGCGGAGGGGGACGGGCGGTAGCAGGTGCAGGGGCCGCTTGTCACGGCGAGAGCGAGCGGGCGAGGGACCCCCCGGTGCCGGGACCGTCCCGGTGCCGCCGGGCCTGGCCGGGCGGTTACGTAACGCCCTGCGCACGGAGCTGTGCCGGGAGCAGGCTCGGGATCCCCCGGGCTCGGCATCCTCCGGGCCCCGCCGTCCCGGCAGGCAGCGGCGCCGTGCGAGCGCGGCTTCGCTCGGTCAGGAGGGCACGTCTCGGGGACCATTTCCCCCTTCCCGTCTGTCGTGGAGAACTCTAGACAAGCACTGCATCCTTCCCGGTCTGAACCGCCGGTCGGGATCTCTCCAGTACCGGCCGTGTGGAGCTGTGCTGTCTGTGAGTCTGATGTTTGTGTGGAAATGCCTTTTGTATGTTGATAAATTCTTCCGCCCTTACTGGAAAGGAGAACGGGAAAACTGTGTTGACAACTTAGCTCTTGTCTAAAACTTCGCTTGCAGAAAATCGTTATTCCTTGTGATAAACAGTTTACAGACACTTCTCGGTTAGTGTGCTCCTGAAGTAGAGCTTCAGTGCAACAGACTGTTATCACATTTAGAAAAGGTCTTTGTTAAAGATAACTATTAAATGTTCTGAAGTAGTCTCATACCTTTCATTAGCATCTTTAATTAGCAGTGTCATAAGCACTTCTTCTTCACTGTGCGTGGTCACCTGTTACTGTGTCCTCAAGTATTTTCAGAGTGCCTCATCTATACTGCAAATTACATTGCATTCTTTTTTTCTGTGGTCTCTGAAAGTGGAATGTTTGATTACAATCTCCAGCTGTGTTTCTTCACTTTTTTTTTTTCTTTATGGAACAACTGTCATAGCTTTTCTTAGCAGAAGGCAAACAGACCTATGATTACACTCCTGGAAGAGCTCTAAAAGTTTCTTGCTGTTTGCACAAGACTTTTGGCTATTCCTGCCTTCTATTGAAGTTTCAGGCAGTGTGTTCCACGTGCAAAAATTAAGAGACCTGCTGCTTTTTTAACATCTTTGTTGCAGTTTTCATTTTTCCCCTAAATATTAATTAAAGTTGTGCTCAGCAGTGATATAAAACTTGATATAGAATTTATCCTGATTTATGGATCAAAATGGAAAGGACACAGCATTTTTCTGTGGGTTGAATGGAGATACTTCTGTGAAAAAAATCTGCTTTTATTAGTAGTGAAGATAAAAACCTGAAGGATTGCTTAAGTATGTCAGAGCTGTAGTAGTGGCTTAAAACTCTGAAATGTGTTTAATGAATTAATATTGTCTGCTACTTTTTGTTTTCTTTTATTCTTAACTGTTCTTTGGAAATGTCTCTCTTGTTTTCTTCCAGGCCTAATGTTACAGTTCTTGTGATTGTGAGTGTGCAGATCAGAAGCTGAGGTGAGAAATGCTGAAATCTTTTATGCCTTTGTGGAAAAACCTTCTGTGAAGTTGTTAGGGGGTTTTTTGGAAGGAGTGCAGAAGTGTCTAATTGTTTTCTTTTCTTCCCTTCAGCGTGAAAACAAATAATGTTTGAGAAAAGAGGGTTGGCTCAGAACAGAAAACGTGTATGCTATGGTTAGCTGCCTCCCATCGTTCGAGGGGCTGTTTTCTCGTCGTGTGGCGCCTGTTCAGCACCGGGATAAAGGATAACGACTCTATGGATATACAGAATCCTTCACCATGGTAAAACTCGCCAACCCGCTGTACACAGAGTGGATTTTGGAGGCAATCAAAAAGGTAAAGAAGCAGAAACAGCGTCCTTCGGAGGAGAGGATATGCAACGCAGTGTCATCTTCGCATGGCTTGGACCGAAAAACTGTTCTGGAACAGTTAGAGCTGAGCGTTAAGGATGGAACTATTTTAAAGGTGTCCAACAAGGGTCTCAACTCCTACAAGGATCCTGATAATCCTGGGAGAATAGCACTTCCGAAGCCTCGGAACCATGGCAAGTTGGATGGTAAACCAAATGTGGACTGGAATAAACTCATCAAACGGGCAATTGAGGGCTTGGCTGAGTCCAGTGGCTCCTCCCTGAAGAACATCGAGCGCTTTCTGAAAGGTCAGAAAGATGTGTCTGCATTGTTTGGAGGCAGCGCTGCCTCCATTTTTCACCAGCAATTACGATTAGCTGTCAAACGTGCTGTTGGCCATGGCAGGCTCCTTAAAGATGGACCTCTCTACCAGCTCAACACTAAAGCAACCACTAATGCTGATGGGAAGGAGAGTTTTGAGTCTCTTTCCTGTCTGCCTCCAGTGTGTCTCCTTCCCCATGAAAAGGATAAGGTAAGACATGGTTTTTGCATGGGCATTTTCTTGTGATTGATGAGATGTGTCAGTACAGAGTCCCAGTTTGAGGTCAGTGACTTGTTTAACTTGCATCTGGTAAGGTAAAAGTTACTAATGTGCATTTAGGATCCTACTGTGTCCAGATTTCTAAGCGTGATCAGAGGAAGTGTAATAGATTGTAATTTGTACTTTGAACAGAAAACTGCAAAGGAGCTACTGTGGGGAATTTACCTCTTAACTTCTGAACAGCGGAACTGAATGTATGGTAATAGGCTTACCATAGTTGTGTTAGTAAAACATAGGAAGTAAAGCCTCCTCTCTTTAAGATGAGATGGATTTGCTAAACAAATTTGAGATGATCTCTTACTTTCACATTTTTATTTGACTGCCAGTTCACCTTCTTATTTGAATTCGGGTAACACAGTGAAGTGCTGATTAGCATTTACCACCCAGTGCTGTCTTAGAGGCTTTCTTTGTTCATAATGAGCAAATCCCTTTCTGTCCAGAACCACTTTGTTGTGAAATAGGAAGAAACTTGGTCTAGTGGAAGGTGTCCCTGCCCATGGCAGGGGGTTGGATATGGATGCTTTCTGAGGTCCCCACCCAAACCACTCTATGGTGTAGAGAGCCTGGAAGTGCCCTCAGGGACTTCTGTGCCCTGTGCCACTGTCCACCCGTTTTACATATAGTTCATTATACAACACAAAGTATTTTTCTATTGCTTTCTCTTATTTCTTCCCTTCCTTTCTGCCATCCTTCTGCATGCCTAAGGTCATTGATCCTCCACTCCAATCTCAAGATGAAGTTGTTGGAGTGAAATTCATACCCAGTCAGTATCTTTCCATTCTTACTGCTGCTGTGGATGCAAAGTAAAACAGAAGTTTATCTTTTTTATTATTTGAAGATCAATTTGCCAGTCATTCATATATTTGTACCACTAGTCTCTAGGACACCTAGAATGTAAAAACTGTTTTCTGTTAATGAAAGATCCGTTTTTTCAGCAGAATTGGAAGTTTCTTGTTGTTGTAAATACCCTGTTCAGGGATGAGTTCTTTGCATGTGTGCTGCTCATGTGTTTTGGAGTCAGCTTCACTGTCTGGTGAGAGAGCTGCTTTATAATCTGTTAGGGTTTGAAGATTTAAAACTATTGTAGGAGTCTTCTTCCTAAAACAAAATCTGCACAGCTGTTTTATCACCAATAAAGTTTCTCTGAAGTTCTAATTTAACTGTGGGAGTGCTACTGTGGCCACAGTACTTACCGAGTCAGTGTTGTTGTGGGCTGGTGTCACACAGAAAGTAAGAACTACTGTGCTGAGAATTCCAGCAGCTTCCTCCATCCTTTTTTCAAGTGTTCTGTCTACAGATGTTTCCTGTGTACATCTCCAGCTATATCTATAATGAAATCAGTATTGCTGTAAAACGTTACAAAAACTGGCTATGAGCAAGCCTGGCACATGAGGTGGCTGGACTGAGAGTGCTGGTGACAGTGGAAAATATTAGCTGTGCATATTATTATTAACACAGTCTGTTTGACAGGCCATTCAGGCTGCTTGTGAAGTGCCAAAACTCGGGACCCATTGATATTCTTTGAGATAAATTGTTCCCTGCACTTTTCTTAAAATGGTGTATCAGAGTGGTGAGTGATGATATGAGGTGTCATAAATACTGCATTTGGTCTGGGATTTGGTTTTTTGTGCCTCTGGGAAAATCTGTGTATCAAGTTGGTGTGTGTGTGTGTTTGGGTTGTTAGGTATGCTCTCTGATACGTTCCCACCTGTTCAGATCTGAGCAGCTTGAGCACTGGAAGGATTGTTAGTAGCATGAGAATGCACAGTAGCCATAGTAGAAATTCTGCAAGGGATTTCTTCAGGAAATTCTTCTGAATATTTTCTGAATCTTTGGTGGAATATACTCGGTGCAGATTCTTTGGGAGTATTGTGACAAATTTCTCTTGATTCTTAGAAGAGCCTTGTCAGTAACATGAACAGAAAAGTTCAACCTCCCAAATCTGAGAAATCCGAACAGTCTCTTGTTTGCTGCTGTTAATCTTTTATCTCTGCACTGTTTGATCTTTAACATGCATTTAAGAACTTTCCATACATGATCCAAATTTATGAATCTTAAAGGTGTAATATTTTTTTCCTTTCATTTATTCAAGTGTTGCATCCACTCAGCTGCAAGTCGGTCTGACAGCACTGTCACTTTGTTGGATATCTAGCAGTGAACATTCAGTTCTGGATATTTTCTGTGTATTATGGAACTGTAAAGCTGAAGCTTAAAGTTTTTTCATCAAAATAAACATAAAGCAGCACTATGGAAGCTTTGTTTAGTAAATACTATTTGGTTTTTTTCAGATCTTATTTTTTATCTCAATGTTCTGTGAATACCACATTCTGGTGTTCAAGGGCAAAAGACCTGGCAAGTTGTCCTGGTTTACTGGGTAGTAATGACATGCTGCTGACATTATGGTTTTGAAATCCCTGGGCCTAAAAACACTACTTGGATGAAAACAAGTAAACAGAAAAAAACCCCTCCTGATGGGCCGAGCTCACGGCTGAAATTTGCTTATCTGATAGTGACAGTGGCCAAAGGAGACTTGTCTTTAATTCCAATTTTAAGGCTTTAGGGAAGTGGCTTTTCTTTTCAGTTTCCTGAAAAGTAGCTTAGAAGGGAAAATGTGTGTTGAGCTATTTCTGTATTACTTGTTCTGGACAAAAAAATTGATGTTTGCTAGTGGTGGTTCAGAAGAACAGTTTTATCATTTGTGGGCATGACTCTCTTGACCATGGCTACAATAAATAAGGGCTGCTGTCATCAAACAGCAGAACACCACTGCTCGGCCCCCACACAGGGGGACGGGGGATAATCAGCAGAAAAAACAGTGAAATTCATGGGTTGCGATAAAAACAGTTTTGAGATAAAGACAGAAAAGACAGGGGAAATAATAGCAATTATGATAAAATAATTAAAACATCCAGACCAAGTGCTGCCCAGGGCAGTTGCTCAGCACCTGCTGACTGATGGGCTGGCAGTCCCCAGTCCATGACACCATATGGTCTGGAGTATCCCTGGGGACAGGCTGGGTCCCATCCCAGCCTCCTCACTGTGGGGGGTGAGAAGCTGAAAAGTCCTTGACTTGGTGTAAGCCCTGCTCAGCAACAACTAAAACATCAGGGTGTTATCCACAGTATTCTCATGCTCAAAAACAGCACCGGACCAGCTACGAGGAGAATTAACGCTGTCCCAGCCGAACCCAGGACAAGTGCTTAATAGTTCATATAGTGTGACTACAATGCAAGAATTGTGGCACTGGTACAAGTAATATTTAGTACTGGTTAAGAGCAAAGAGCTCTTTCCTGGTACATTGTTTTGAGGAGCTTAACCTGTAGGAAGAGGCAGGTTGTCCGACTGGGTGGCTTAGAGATAGCTTGCTCTGCTTTTCTTTTGTTGACACCTGTTACAGAACACAGGCGAAAATGCTGTTAGAATTTTTGTAAAATTGTTATTATTTAAGAAAAAAAAAAGTTAACATATCAGCTAACTGAAGAAGTTGAAATAATTGATGTACATGTAAATTTGATCTCAGGACAAGAGCAGGACTGTTTCTTTCCCAATTAGGAGGGAAATACAGGTGGTATTATTTGATCTCCCTTTGCACTATCCTTTAAACTGGCTTTTATGTCAGTTAAAACTGAATATGGCTGTAGCAACCTTTAAGTAAATATCTTAGTGTTATCCTGCTGTACAGCTTAGAGTATAAAACCAAAATTCTGGAAGCGCTTCCTGGGGAAAAAAAAAAAAAAGAGAGGAACTTCTGTGGCTGAAAAATAGGAATAATGTTTAAAGTAGATTCCCCACCCTGCTGTCTCACCTGTGCCTTATGGCAAGTTTTGCTTTTTGTATCTGTTGGTACTCACCAATCCCTTTAACTGTGGGTTATTGTACATGCAGCATCCTTTAGGCCTTCCCTCTTGCCAGCAGTAGTTCTGGATCCCAGAAACATTGATAAAATCATATGGAGCCAAATTTCTTCTATCTTTTCAGAAAATTCATATGCTTTGAGGGCATCGTGGTAGTTTTGAAGGCCTTTAAGCATAGAATACCACTGCTGTGTTGTGTCTGTTTTAGGTTAATAACTGTTAATTCCATGTCTTAGAGGAAAGAACTGTCCGATTACTGGTAAGGAGTTGTTTGTGGATTGGTTTGTGTGGGGTGGAGTACATAAATGATCTGCAACCAGAGCATTGTAATTACATCCTGACAGCTCACCCTTGCTCTCCAAGGGTGCTCTGCAGGCTTTGGCTCCCAGCTGGAGGAGGATTAGGATTCACTCTCTTCCAGCTGGTTCTGTGGAAGAGAAGTCTGTAGTTCTGTCTAAAAAAACCGGTGGTTGATAACAGATGGCCTCCATCTGTACACTGTGTAACTCTGGAAACCAACGTGCTAAGAAATTACTTTGAACTTTATTCACTCGATTAGTGAACAGGTGAAGTAGCTCTTGGAGCAAATGTAGGCAGATCTGAAATGCCCCTGTCAGGGGAGCTGTGAGTGGATGCCATGGGCTGGTGCACCTGCTGTGGAACGGGGCTGGATGGCACCAAGAGGGCTCTGGCAGTCCCTTCAACCACGGTAACTCAGAGGCAAAGCTTGTCACTGTGGGAAGACATGAGATGTGGTGATGTACCTGTGTCAGCGGGTGCCACTGTGAAGGAAGTGTTTTTAACAGTGTTCTCTGACACGGTTTCAGCACAGGCTGGGTAGAGCATAGCTGGTTAAAAAGGAGACAGGTCCAATATGTCCAGTGTGTCAGACCTTTCTGTCCTGGGGATTGTTGGCAGATATGGAATGACACATCTCTGAAGTTTGGTTAATAAAGGAGCTGTGTTTACTACAGAGCTTCAAAATCTAGTCAGACAGGGAGGAGGGTGGATGATGGAGAATGTTGATAAATAAACAACAGCTTGATTCCTGTATTAGCTTTGTTACGTAGGAAGGGAAGAAACAGCAGAGAAAATGAGAACAGATAATCCTGTCCCTGCCTTTCCCCTAGTTCTCCAGCAATTTTATCTTAAGTCATAGTGGTGGCAGGAAAAACAGTTAAAAAAGAATAATTATTAAAGGAAGTACTGTCATTCTAGTTGAAAAATAGGTTCAGTTTTCTTAAATAAGTACAAATACACAGTCAACAAAATCTGGTAAACAAACACAATGTGAAGGACTGCTGAGACTTTAGCCTCTGTCCTCTGTGAGGAGGTGGGTGGATGGGTTTTCTTCCTACCTGCCTCGTTCAAGGATTTCAGACTGCATTTATCCTAATGAGTTGTGATAAGTCATGTTAGGCTGTGTTGCACCTGTTTAGGTTTTCTCTTTATTTATATGTAAATCTGGCTTAATTTTTCTGTCCTCACTAATTTTTTTCTCACTATATGAACACCTCTCCTTGGAGTAGCTACTAATACTGCTTCTGGCGTTGGATGATACTGCCTGTTCCATTGCCCAAGGATCTGGCAGGCTTCCCATTGTCACTGCTCTTGTTGTAAATCTGGACTTGCAGTGAGATGGCAAAGAGAAAGAAGGGTGTCTGAGGAGAGTGATCCTTGCGTTGGAAACAGGATCCTTGTTGACCAAGCTGAGTCACCAATTTATCTCCACTTATCAGTGTGTAAAATGGAAATTTTGCCAAAACTAAAGGTGTTATGAATTATAAAAGAAATCACTGGTTCTACATGTTTCTCCCCATTTCTGTTAAACTGTTCCATCTGATCTTAAAAGTCCAGAAAAACTGGTGTTGGATACAGCCTGTAGATGTGTGTGTGTTTATGGGTTTGACTTCATTTAGAATTCTTGAACAGTGTACAGCCTCTGCCAGGGATTAGGTTTCTTCTCAGCCTTTGAGCCTCAGATCTGGATATTTAGTAATGAGTGTTTTGATTGTATTGTTGGATCTCTGAACTTGTCTGGGCTCATAGTGAATTCCTTGAAGGTGTGCATGGAAGGAAAGAAAGTAATTCTGCTGCTGAGTGTTACACTGCAAAGAAAGAAATGTGAGCCTCTCTTCCCTTCACATCCCCGGTTTGCAGGCAGGAAGTCCTGGCATGTGATCCTGATTGTGACGAACAAATCTTGCATCGTTTTAATCCTCTGATTAGAGGACCTGTTAGCTCTGGGAAGGTTATTTAATGACTGACTGTCTAAATATTTCCACTTGTCGTTCTGTGAAGTTCTTCCCTTGTGCATGTCTCATAGTAGGGCAGTTTCTTCAGACTGAGTGGCAGCCCCAGAGTGTCCACGTTGCTTTTTTGTGTTGGTTTCCAGGTGTCAATAAGCACTGCATAAAATCCAGCCTGTATAACCTCACTAATATCCAAGCTATTGGCCTTCAGACTTGACTTTACTCTTGTAGCAGCAGCATTTTGGATTTTCTCTCCTTTGTAGTAGTCCTTCCTCAAACAGCAGCACTTATTTAGAATGTCCTTTGGTTTTTCTTTCTAGGTGACCCTTACACATTTCTCTTAGGAAGAGGAATTTATTTTGTGCTTGTTCTTCCTTCTGTATACAATTTTTCTTTCCTTCCTTACATTTGTTGTAATGTAGCCTCATGTTTTAGGCCATCATTCTGCCATATAAATAAGCTTCTTTCTTTCAAGTGAGACTCAACAAGTGAATTGGAGACAATACCCATTTCCACAGGCAAACACACGTACATGTGTTATGGTACTAGTTTTTCTTGGGCGTATTAAAAGATATTTAGCGTTGTTTCCTTGAGCACAAACAGTATTTTAAGGAATTTCTGGTTTTACTCTGTTACTTCATATTTTTTCTTCACCATACTGTCTGAAGAGAACATTAAGAATTGTGATTTGGTAAGTTAGACAGAAGAAGGGTTAGTTATTAACCTTTGCTGCCAGAGGTTGATAGTACTGCATGGTATTTCCCAAATTATGCAGTTTTCTCTATATAGAACAAAAAAGCCCACGTGATTAGTAAAATTACTTTGACAATATGAAATTCACTGGTTCTGATTTTATTGAGGCATGGAACTGAAGCAGTTTTCTTCCCCAGCCACTGATCCAAAAGGCATGGAATCCAGGCTTTGTGCTGCCCTCTGCACTGAAACATGTTTCCTCATGTTTTAAATAATTTTCTTCATGTGGTGTAGTTTGTAGTTCCCCTCTGGCTTTTCTGGTTCGTCTGCTTCAGCTTTTGAGGCAGACCTCTGCACCAGCGTGGGCTATTTGAAGTGAGGAGTAGTGCTTGTTTAAAAACAGACACAGAAAAGCATTACCTGGCATAAATTCTCAGAAGCCACCTCTCAGTGCCCCCGGAGGGCTCACATTCCGGGGGGCTTACAGAGCAAAGCAAAGGAAAAAAATGTTGGTGTGAGTGTATGTGTTCCTTTTGCACTGGTGTGAGTTATTCAGCCGCTCAGTTCCGAGCACAGTAATACCAGAAGCACGTGTGTGATGATGGGGCAAGGACAGTCCTGGTATCCAGGGATGCCTCGGTGGTGGTAAAACTCTGCAGGGAGTGAAGTGCATTCACAGTGACCACGGGGACACTGGGGGCTACAGGCTGGGCTGTGGGTTCTGAAGAGTTTCCTACCCACTGTTCCTAAACTGAGAGGACTGCAAAGCAGATGGATTGGCCAAAACGGAGATTGTAAAATCGTTACACCCCCCCTCCCCCTTTTTCCATAGGCACTTGTCCATAGTGGCCTTTAGGAGGGGGCACAGTCGGTGACTCCGTGGAGAGCATTTGGTTTCTAGATCCCCTTTGTATAGTAACAACATGTGCTGGGAGGCTGGCAGGCTGTAAGACACTGTCAGCCCAATTTGTTCTGGCTGCCTCCCTCGCTGAATCTGGTGACATCACACAGATAGATGTGCTCGCGAGCAAAACAGCAGAAGGAGTTGAATGTCTGCCAAAAATTTGCAGTATAAAACTGAGCTGGCTGCTTGCAGTCTTGTTTTCACCAATCTTTCATTGTGTGCTTGCGTTTTTCGCTTGCCAGGATGTTCTTTGCTGAACAAACACAGCAGCACTGAAATCTCTCCATACTTAGCATAACAGTCTCACACAGAAGCTTCGGAGGAGTAGCCTGATCTCCACATTCAAAATTATTCCAATTTAATTTATTACTCTAAAACATTTTGAATGCTGGTAGAACCTTTCCCCAGACTGTAGGTGATTTTTTTTTTTTTTTTTTTAATGTGGTAAAATGTTTGCTTGCAGCTTGTCAGAGGTGGTAAACACAGGACACATTGAAACTGCGAAGGATAGTCTTTA
Organism: Oxyruncus cristatus; assembly: GCA_013399855.1. Taxonomy (NCBI): domain Eukaryota; kingdom Metazoa; phylum Chordata; class Aves; order Passeriformes; family Cotingidae; genus Oxyruncus; species Oxyruncus cristatus. The sequence goes on along the minus strand of VXAY01002832.1, from coordinate 402,966 downwards.
ATCTGGTTCTTCCAAACCTAGACAGTGTTTAAATGTGGACATCCAAATGGGAAGGACTGTGGGGATGAACAGGGTGTGCACAAACACTGTTTCTTACAGAGGATTGTACACACACATCCCCACAAAATAACCCTCTTGGGTGTGAGGCAGATTAAAAAGAAACGGGGTCAAAGTGTGTGGTTTCCTCCCGGGAAGAAAATGTTGTAGTCTTTCAGATCAAAAAGTCAGCACAGAAATGCCAATAGCATTCACTGATGGTGATAATGCAGCTGCACAGTTGAGCTGATGTTTGTGTGGGGCATTTTTGGGAATGTAAGCAACCTAGTCCAGTGAAGGTGTCCCTGCCCCTGGCAGGGGTGTGGAACTGGGTGATCTTTAAGGTCCTTTCCCAACCCAACCATCCTGTGATTCTGTGATTCCATAGTGCAATTTTAATGTCACATTGGCTCTTAACTATCAGTTAAAAATCAGTAAACTGTTTGTGTAAGAACTAAGATTTAGCCGTACGTGCAGGGGAATTGATGCTCTTGAATGTTCAGTCCCATTAAAGTTTATTAATAAATACTGCTTTTCACCTGCTGTTTGAAGGACTGTTGCAACGTAGTTGAGATTCTCTGTGGAACTTCGTAATGACGTGACTGAAATGGACATAAACAAGTGATGGTGTTGGTAGTTGTACACTCTGGAGTACTGACCTCTGTCCAGGTTACAGTTAGTGCTGTATTGACTGTGAGAACCCATCTGTGAGACCTGGTGTACTTCACAACAGTTTAGATGATCTGTAAATGTCTGTGTCATTTGTGTGTTAGGATTTGTCCCCTCAAGTTACTCAGTGCTTTTATGGTCTCTTTTCCTAACAGCCGGTTGCTGAACCAATTCCAATTTGCAGTTTCTGCCTTGGTACAAAAGAGCAAAATCGGGAGAAGAAGCCTGAAGAGCTCATCTCTTGTGCTGACTGTGGCAACAGTGGTAGGTGACCCTTTACAGGGCTGCTGGTACTAATCCCTTCCCTTGGGACAGAAGAGCTTGTCCAGTGCCTGCTTCTGTCCCAGCACACTGGGAGGACCCACCTAGTGAGACCTTGGCCACTCAAGACAGAGAAGTCTTGTGTAGTGACTCCTGCTGGCCCACACCTGTGAGGAACATGCTTCTGTGGCAGAGAACACAGTTAGATCAGCTGAATCTTGTGCTTTCAGAGGGGAGACACTTGAGTCAGCCTCAAATAGTTCATTTGGCTCCTGGAAGTTTCTTTAAAAATATGGCAGCAAAGACCAGTTTTATGATGTTTCTCAATTCAGTTATGAGGAATTACCTTTGTGTTCTTTTGTGTGTGGACCTGCCACTTGCTATCTAGGGCATTGGTCTTGTGTTATAAGTAGATAAGAATAGAAGTACCTGAAAATAGGAGTATCTGGAAAACCAAAATTCTACATGGGAATACACAGTTGATAAAGCAGTCTCTCTGTGAGCCATCTGTGACCATTAACAGCAGTGCAGTGGTTTTACTGGTGTGATTTTCTCTGTTTCCGTAGGTCATCCGTCCTGTTTGAAGTTCTCTCCCGAGCTGACAGTCCGAGTGAAAGCCTTGCGATGGCAGTGCATTGAGTGCAAAACATGCAGTTCCTGTCGAGACCAGGGCAAGAATGCCGTGAGTACAGCGGGCTGGGGGCTGAAGGAAGAGCATCAGTCCTGTGACTGTTCTCTTAAACCACAGAATAAAACCATTCTAGAGGCAAATACTTGCAGTTATAGTTTTAGTCTGGTAGTCCTTCCGAGACCTTGATATGCCTGTAGATAAAAACTATGTCCCTGTTCTCTGAGATGGTGACAAATTAAAGGAGGGCTTGGTGCTTATGCACGTGTAAGGAGAGATTAACTTCATCTGTCTTCACCAGGATAACATGCTGTTTTGTGACTCCTGTGACCGTGGCTTTCACATGGAATGCTGCGATCCTCCTCTCACCAGGATGCCAAAAGGTGAGGACTTTGTTATAAAAAGGATGATTTTAAGGTGATGTTGGAAGAGATCAGTGGGTAGACAGTGCTTCCACTTACTTAGTCCTCTTTTAGCTACTTTTGGCTGCATTTGGCTTGGAATTGCTTTTCAGGTATTAGAAACCAGAGAATGGTCAGAGTTTCACATCCAGATTTTCCACTATCTCCTGCTTCCTCTATTTTACTGTCTCTGAAGGGTTTTTAAAAATAATCTTTGAGATTTGAAGAAACAGAAGTGATCCTTGCAGGTTAAAATGATCAACTTCCGTTTAAATGACTAACCTCGTACAAAAGAAAGAGATGGATTTCAAAGGTTTTGAAGTCACATCCAGTTGGACAATAGAGTATCCCAGACAAATGAACTTTCCTTTCAGTCAGCAGATTATCTATCGAAGATTATTCCTTGGTAGTTATAAGAAAATTTTCCTATAGAAGGTAGTACAGTCGTAAGCAGGTAATGGGATAATTAACCATTAAATTATGTTTTTTTGATGATGTGCTGCCAATTAAAGGGACTTCCGTCATGTTTGGAACTATTTGGGGAGTGGGGAGTATTAACAGGACTCGAGTTTTAGATTGTTGAAGCATACACGTGATTTTTCTTACCTATGTATGTGTAATCAAGGCCTATGGTGCCATTCCTACTCCTACTCTGAGAAGGCCCGTGGACTGTAATTCTGCTTTTTGTCCTCTATAGATGTCTCTTGCATTTGTCTTACAGGTATGTGGATATGTCAAATATGTCGGCCACGGAAGAAAGGAAGAAAACTTTTACAGAAGAAGGCAGCCCAGATAAAGAGACGCTATGCTAACCCCATAGGACGGCCCAAAAACAGGTTAAAGAATCAAAACACAACGTAAGTCTCTACAAGGAAGAGTAGTGTGAGATTCTGTAGGACAGTGGGTATTTCTGGAGTGTCTGGATCTTGTGGGAAGATCTCTTTTACAATTAAGAACTGTTCATTATTCTTTAGTACAGATTTTCTGAAAAGGGCTGTGAAAGACTGGAAGTAACTTTTAGGGCAGTCCTTCTAAGAAGTGTTGAATACTCAGATATCTCATAGAATCCTTTAGATTGGAAAACACCCCTAAGATCACTTTATCCCAGCACCACTGTGTTCGCCACTAACCATATCCCCAAGCCACCCCACACTCCTATCTCAATAAGAGTTTTAAAATTTTTAGACTCTTCAGTTCATGTTTAGTGTCTGTGTGGCTGACAGGTAAGTTAGAGAGGATGGCAGAGGATCACCAGATCTCCCAGCCACACCTTTCCCCTTCTCATCCTGTAGGTCAAAAGGCCCTTTCAGCAAAGTTCGCGCTGGTCCCGGTCGGGGTCGGAAGCGCAAGATCGCTCTGTCCGGCCAGTCAGCGTCGTCAGAAGGGTACCTGGAGCAGACAGATGTCTTGGACTTCTGCAGAGACAGCAGCAACACCTTGAAGTTTAACAAGAAAACCAAAGGGCTCATAGATGGCCTTACTAAATTCTTCACTCCCTCCCCTGACGGACGGAAAGCTCGAGGGGAAGTGGTAGACTATTCTCAGCAGTATAGGATCAGGAAGAAGGGTACCAGGAAATCTAGCACTTCAGAATGGCCCACAGGTAAAGATCTTTCACCCTGCCAATGTAAGTATCCTGAACACCAAGTAGAATTGCTAGAGACTGGAGACTTTGAGCTGAAATTCAACACTCAAATCTTTGGTGCATTGAGGTAGAACCAGCTGGAAAAAGGGAGTGATCCTAGAGACCTTTGCCTCTTCATATATGATTGCAAGGTCTGTTGAGGGATTAAATGATTATGGTGAGGTAAAATGCCCTAGAAAATATGCTAAATAATGTCACATTTGAAAGAGGTAACATTGGGAGTGGTTAATGAAAATAAGAGCAGCAATGTAGAAATGGGAAATGGGTAATTCAAACCAGTCTGACCATGAGTTTCTGATCTCTGGTCTAGGCTTGTGAATGGTTCTCAGTTTTCTCAGCCATAGAGGAGCCTGCTTGTGCAGTTTGGCACCTTCTTTCTGGAAAGCATCCCTTCCTTTCTTTTGAATGCAGTGCTGCTTTCCTGGTTCTTTCTTTGTGGTCCCAAATCTGAATAGAAAATCCCATCCAAAAAACCTGGCAGGGTGTCTGAATACAGCCAGGTGTTGTTTGTCGGTGCACTAAAAGCAAGTACTCTTTTGTAAATCTAGGTGAAGACAATTTTCTCTCTTATTCACAGACAATCAGGATGGCTGGGATGGAAAACAAGAAAATGAGGACCGTTTTTTTGGGAGCCAGGATGTCTTAAATGAAAAAGACATGGAGTTGTTCAGAGATATTCAGGAACAAGCTCTGCAGGTATAGTTAAAATTTGGCATTTTGGGGTAAAATCTTCATGACTTAAGAAAACATTTGTTTTCTTTGAAAGCAGAGCATTTACTTTCCTTTTTTTTAGTTGCCATAATAGATACAGTTGCTATCAGAGAGGCAGAAAGGAAATAAAACATGTATAAATCATTAAAAAGTACTCTTTTTGCTGTTTTTTCTTATAAATGTGAGGGTTTTTTTAATTCTTCTGCACTTTTGATGATAAGCAGGTAACTGCACCCTGAGCATTGGTTTGGTAGCTGCTACATTCACAGTAGTACATCCAGTCCCAAAACTGGGAAGACACTGATGCATAATGTTAAATACTTGCTTATTCCGGTTTTTAACCTCAGGAGCAGTTTGTGTTTCTGTTCTTGGATATTGAAATAACAAGAAAGGAAATTACAGTGGGACTAAAAAAAGATTGTGTTAAACTTCACTGTGTACTAATCTGCATTTAAAACTATGACGTGCAGCAGTGGGGAAGGTAGTGGAGGTTTGTGGTGTGACAATGCTTATAATTCTTTCTTTTTGTGAATCACGTGGTTCCTTGAAGTGTGCCTGGCACTGGGTTTTAGTGTCAGAAAACAACATATGCATCTTCTTGGTTCTCTCTGAGTTGGAGTAGGATGGACTGTGTAGATAAGAATGTTTTAATTTATTTCAGCTTAGAAGACTTTCACTTGGAAATTCAAGAAAACTTGTTTGTTTTTTTTTCCCTTGCATAGAAAGTGGGGGTGACTGGGCCTCCCGACCCACAGGTCCGCTGCCCTTCTGTCATTGAGTTTGGCAAATACGAAATCCAGACCTGGTATTCCTCCCCATACCCCCAGGAGTACTCGAGGTAAGACCCTGGGCTCTGCTTCAGCATCCATCCCAGCATCTCTGTGCAAAACTGGGAGGGGTTGCTGTTGTTTTACAGGATTTGATCGATGCCTCCGTTTCTTCTGGCATAACTTAATACTGTAAATGTAATAATGCAGGACCTTAGGACACTTTTTAAATGTGCATTTGTTACAGAGTAAGTAAGTGCATGACTTTAACTATGGTAAGGTGGTTTTGCCTATCATTAGCACATTACCCAAGGTCAGTGTATCCTGAGGTTGTTGTCATCAAGTTCTCGATCTGCAGGAGTGAGGAATTTTATACAGAAGTCTGTACCTTCAGTCTCTGACCTTTCTTTGCCTTTGCTTACAGGCTACCTAAGTTGTACCTTTGTGAATTCTGTCTAAAGTATATGAAAAGCAGAACTATTCTCCAGCAGCATATGAAAAAATGTGGATGGTTTCATCCTCCAGCCAATGAAATTTACAGAAAAAACAATATTTCAGTCTTTGAGGTAAGTTAAAAAACTAAATCACTCACTTTTATCTATAAAATAGGATCTTCAGCACCGAATTGTGTGATAAGGTTTCACAGCCCAAGAGATCTTCATTTTTGAAACATTCAGTTGCCAAGAATGAAGAACTATGAGCAATTAGGCAGTGGGAACTGACCTTGTACCTCGATTATTCATCCACAAAACACAGGAGAAAACTCACTTTGTAAAAATGCATTTCTTTCATTTTAGGGAAGTTAATTTTAAGTTGTCTCTTAAGCTAATGAATGTAACAGTAACTTGGTCACAGCCTTTGTTCTGTGGAAGTTTTGAGTCCTGTGACAGAGAAGTCTTCCTCTCCTGTTAAGACCTTTCAAACACACGGGGGTACTCAGGTGAAGCATGAGCTCTCATGACAGCAGATGGAGTGACAAAACTTTTCCTCTTGTCTGTAAGGTCGATGGCAATGTCAGCACCATCTACTGCCAGAATTTGTGCTTGTTAGCCAAGCTCTTCTTGGACCACAAGACCCTCTATTATGACGTGGAGCCATTTCTTTTCTACGTGCTGACACAGAACGATGTCAAGGGCTGTCACCTTGTTGGCTACTTTTCCAAGGTGAGTATTTGAGTACAAACTGTTTGCTGTGCTGAGAAATGCTGCTTTGGAGCCTTGCAGTTGTTGTAATTTTAGGGCTCTTGCATTTTACATAATAAATTATGTAATACAGGTGTAGACATCTGTTGCAAACAGATTTTTTTTTTTATGTTACATTCAGAGACCACCAATTAGTAAAACCAGGTTTCCTCAGAATGTTGAACAGTGTATATTTGCTAAGGAACTTGTAATGTACATTATTGTTCCTAAGAGACTTTGTGGCTTCCCCTCTCAGTTTTTGCTATAAAATTACTTAGGAACTCGTACAGAACAACTTCTACTGTTTCTCACCGGTCTTCTGCTTTTCTTTTCCAACAGGAAAAACACTGCCAACAGAAGTACAATGTTTCCTGTATAATGATTCTTCCACAATACCAGCGTAAGGGCTATGGCAGGTTCCTCATCGACTTCAGTAAGGAACTTTACCTTTTTTAGTCTTTGTCTTTCCATATTTTAAAGAAGGACTTAACAGTGGAAGTGGGTATTTTTCAAATTAAAACACATCTCAGGATACAGGATTCTTAAACTCACAGAATTATCTGAACTTCACAGTTTGCTCTTATTGTTGGAAGACTTCAATTCTAGAGACAAATTGATCATTTTGCCCTTAATTCTCATGTTTTCTGTGTAAGCAACTTAGCGTGGAAACTATGGGCATATGTCAGGATGGTGATTTAGCAGAAGCTTATCTTGTGCATGTAGTTCCTGTAGAGAAAGCCAACCATAAGACTGCATGGTCTGTGGAGATCTTCAGCTGCTTGATTAAGTGAATGAGTGTCTTAAGCAAAAGTTTTAATTTAGCTTTGAGAGCAGCAAAACCAGATATAAATTAGGCTCTGAACACTTGAGCAATGCTCACATGCACACATGTATCTCAGTAAGTTCATGGGGAAACTTGCCCCTGTAACTATACATTGCTTCTTATGCTGAGAGCAATCGAATACAGCTCGCCCCATGGACATGCTGATTTTGGAGTTAATGTCCAGAGAAAAACTCTGCTGGTAAATATCTTTGTGTAGATAAGTTGTTATTGTCCTGAAAATATTGATGAAGCAAAGGAACTCAAGGATGTAGCCTTGAGAAATCAACAAATGAGGGTTATATTGGAGCAGCAGTGAGGAGGCACATTTGTCATCTGGTTCCCTCTGCCCCTATTTGCCACTCTGCAGAGAATATAACCCCTCTGTCTGTACTGAACCTGTGCAGTGTATCACAGTCTTAAATTAATTAAATCTTGAGCTTGGTACTCTCCAGTATGGCCCTGAAGTTTGGCAGTAGAGCATTTTCAAGAAAATTATTTGTCTTATTAGTTTTTAATGGCTAAAATAGGTTTTTCCTCTGTCGTTTCCAAAATTGCTGTTGCAGTGTTGTGCTTCAGGCTTGGTGTGGTTTCTGGGTAGGCACCTGCTGCCATCTTGTGGTATTGCCTACAACCAATGTCTGATGGCAGCAGAGTTCAGAAATCTCACGCTTGATCCTTGAATAACAGGAGTTTAAACAAACAAATAAAAAATTGGCCAAACAGTTTGGAGTATCCTTCAGAGTTATCATCTGTATCTTGTAGGCAGCATTCAGCTGCTTTCTGGAGAAATGCCTTTGCAGAAGTTGGGATGGAAACAGAAGCTATTGTTTTGAAACGTTTTCCTTGTGTATCCTTTAGGCTATTTGCTTTCAAAACGTGAGGGTCAAGCAGGATCACCAGAGAAGCCCCTGTCAGACCTGGGGCGCCTCTCCTATATGGCTTATTGGAAAAGTGTAATATTGGAGTGCCTTTATCATCAACGTGACAAGCAATTAAGCATCAAGAAACTGAGCAAGCTGACTGGAATCTGCCCTCAAGATATCACTTCCACTCTTCATCACCTGCGAATGCTTGACTTCCGTAGTGACCAGTGAGTACAGGAGTCCTGCCGGAATTGCAGATGCCTTCAGATGTATTGCAGTGAAGTTTAGTGGTGCTGGGAGACAAGTCACATCTAGAAAAGTCGTTTTCTTTCATTTAAGACCTAAGTGTCCAGTTACTGTCTGTAGAGATTATGATGTTCATTTACAAGGCAAGAAGTGCCAAAGCTGGGTCAGATGTCCAGCTGGGTAAGCACTGCAGGTGTGGAACTTCTGAGTAATTCAGCTGTGAGAGAAAGCAAGCTGGTCAGTCTAATACACTCACAAAACAGAGCAAAGGACAGCAACTTCCCTTCTCTAGAGGGAGGTCTGCTCCTTGTTTTCAGTTTCTGAGTAGACAGTTGTTCCTGAACTGTTTCCCTCCTTTTCTCTGCATCTCAGAAATGCCATAAACTGTGTGGAATAACATGGAATGCTTGAAGAGTGGGATAGACTACTGGGAGAAATGAAGTGTGTGGGTATAGAATAGTCTGCTTGCCCAGCTGACAAGTCAGGTGAAACACTGGGAATTATACTTGTCTCAGACCATGGCAGTTTGAGTGGGGTTGTATTCTATTGTATGGTAAACTTGAAACTTATTTGGAAAACTTGAAGTTACTTGAGAATAGTTTTATTTCCTCATTTCACAGTATACTTTAACCAGTGATATTGCTCCCAGCCCCCTGAATAAAATTCACTTATGATAGTGGGACTAAAACTTTTTTAAGCAGTTTTTTTATTACTCTTTAGGATCTTCCACCTTATATTGCCAGTTCCCCAAATGGCATACCCCTTCTCCATTTAAGTGTCATAAAAGTGATACTCTGCAGCTTAATGTTACCCATGGAAGGATAAAGGCTTCCCCATTAACAAGAGATGGAAAGAATGTAGCATTTCCTCGGTTTTAAGATGCTTCCTCTGGTAGTCTGATGGTAGTTGGATGTTGTACAGCTGTATGCCTGTTACTGACTGGAGTGTTCTTGCTGCTCAGATTTGTGATCGTTCGCCGTGAGAAGCTGATCCAGGAGCACATGGCCAAGCTCAGAACCAACGTCCGACCTATCGACGTGGATGCAGAATGTCTGCGCTGGACGCCTGTCATCGTCTCCAACTCAGTTGTCTCTGAGGATGAAGAAGAGGAAACAGAGGATGGTGAAAATGAAGAGCAGCAACAGCAGAAAGAAAAAGATCCAGAGACCAGTGTAAGAGTGAATCTGTTACTTCTGTGTGGCGCGTGGTTTGCACTCGATGCTTTTGCAGGCGGTGCTAACAGGATTTCAAATGCAAAGCTTGAGTGTTTGTCATAATCATAAAAAGCAATGCAGTCATGATTAGTTTATGTATCTTTATGGTTTCAGATTAGAGAATAAAAATAGAGAAAACATGGAGGCATAGTGTGGAGAACAGTCCTTGAAGGGGTTGCACTCTTGCACCAGGTGATGAGCACTGACTAGAGTACTAAGAGGCAAATTATCTGCTGTTACTGTATTTACATTAAGCTAATTGTGCGTTTCAGTGGGAAAAGAGCTTCAAGTTTGTCTCACTTTTTTCTTGAAAACAGCACAAATTCTGTGTTGGAACGTAGCAAGGTGATGGTTAGTGTTCCCGTGTGCCACTGAGTGGCCGCTGCTGATTGCAGTCAGTTAATTGGGAGGCTAATTGAGGTACATTATCACCAGTGAGGAAGGGAGTAGCAGGTGGCACTACTTGAATGTCATAAAGGTCAATTCTTCTTTTTTATTTGGATTCTTTGAAGTTGCTCTTGTTAAACTTTTCTGACTTTTTGCTTGAGAGCTTTTGTGGAATCAAATTCAGGGTAGATATGCACGCTGAAGTAGGAAGTGTGAAATATGTTTGTTTTTATTTTTATCAGATGGTAAAATCTGTGTCATGGGAGAAGAAAGACCAAGAGCCTTACTCACCTACAGAGAGTGAAAAAAAGCCAGACATCGTTGCTCCAGCCAATTCTGCTCGACCAGACAAGCACATTTTCCCCCTGGATAGTCTTCCTGCCAACAGTCAGCCCTCCCGGAGGGGGCGATGGAACCGCAAGAGCAAAAAGCTGCGAGAGCCCTTTTGTGAGAAGGAGGCAGCAGTGCCTGTGGAGGACAAGGCAGCGGTGCCCAGCGGGCGCTGCAGCGAGTGTGAGGAGAAGTCAGCAGCCTCACGGGGCCGCTGCAGTGACTGTGAGGAGAAGTCGGCGGCCTTGCAAGGGAGATGTGGGGAGTGTGAGGAGAAGTCTCCAGCCTTGAGAGGCCGCTATGCTGAAGATGAGGAAAAATGCACAGTTTCCCAGGGACAGTATGGCAAAGGGGAGAAGGCTGCAATTCCCCGCCGGCGGCACAGTGAAGGGATGGAAAGGTGGAGGGGGCAGCTGAAGAAGAACACGGAGCCACTGAAGTGCAGATTCCCAGAGGACTGCGACAGATTACCCCGGCGCTACAGCGAGAGTGACAGGGCACTGCTGAGGTGTTTCAGTGAGAGCAGTGAAGAGGAGGATGATGAGCCTGTGAGCCCTCGATCAAGCTCTCCACCTGTCCTCACTAAGCCAACATTGAAACGGAAGGTGTGTGCCTTATTTCTTGTCTCTGGCTGTGTCATGCAGTCGCTTTGGTCAGGATGTCAGGGCTTTCTGAAGGATGGTGCCGTTCATGAGGTCTGTATTAAGTGGACAGGTGGCACATTCTCAGTGTTCCAGAACTCTCTCTAGAGTCCTACTGACTTTTTTTAGAGGTGGTTTTTGTTAAATCAGGGGTAGGAGTTTGGGTAGGAGTTTGGGTTTTTTTAATTCTATCTCGTGCTTTGGATGATTTTGCTACCTTGGTTATTAAAGTTTTACTCAGTTATGCAAAACAGAAACAGATATGGTCCTGCTTACGAAAGAAGCTTGCAAATCACAAATGCTCTCTAAACAACTGAAATCACGGCATAAAGTCCTTGAAATTATTTACTGTGGAGATGGAGGTGTGAATTCTATCAGCGTGACAGCAAATCCTCTCTTTGTGGGATGCTGCACTAAAAAGTTCTCTTCTATATCATCTTTGCAGCTTATTCTAAACTATTCACCTCTGTGTTGTTGTGTCTCTAAACTCCAACTGTTATGGATGGGCTGTGAGCTTTAGCTGTTTAAATTCTAACCGATGGCAGGTGCTCATCAGTATTTCTGGTGAACTCTGGATCCCAGAAGGGAGCTCTCTGGTCCTGCTCGGACTGTTGAACTCTGCTGTTCCTTTGTTTTTTTGTATTTATCAGTGTTTTATTTCTACCTCACTTGATAAAATGCCTTCTCTTTTCCCACCTCCCCCTTCCAGAAGCCAATTCTGCACCGGAAGAGGCGGGTCCGCAAGCGCAAGCACCACAACAGCAGCGTTGTCACCGAAACCATCTCGGAGACCACCGAGGTGCTGGATGAGCCGTTTGAGGACTCCGACTCCGAGCGACCAATGCCCCGACTAGAGCCTACATTTGAGATTGAGGAGGAGGAAGAGGAGGAGGAGGACGAAGAGGAGGAGAGTGAACTTTTGTCCAGTGGATACTTTCGGCACTTAGCCCCACCAGACACACTCAGGCATAGACCCTCTTCCAAGAGGAAGTCCAAAGATGAGGAGGAGTCTGATGACAATAACGGTATGTTTGGTGGTATGCTGGTGAAAGTTTGATATAGCTTGTGTGAGATGATAACAGCTCAGGACAGAACAAGTTGCTTACCTTGTCTTGTAGCTTCTAGCCAAAATGTAGGGTTCAAACTAACCTCAAGCATTCCCAAGTTTTATGAAAATGTGGTGCATGCATTTAACTATCTTATTAGCCATGAGCTGATCACAGGCTATCCTTTTGATTCAGCTTGCCTAATGGAATTTTGTCTGTGATTGTGGAAGAACCTACGCAGCAGGGTCGCTTACAGAAATAAAACGAACATGAACTGCCGAGCCCTCAATTTTCCATAACAAAGGGAAATATTAAATTGTCTCTTCTGAGATCCTCTTCTTCATCACATTGCATGTTCAGGCTCTCAGCGTCTCACATCTCCTTGAAGTTCTCTGAACCTTCAGTTCATAAAACAAAGTTACTTGGTTGCAACCGGTTGTGTAGAGTCCAGTGACGATTCAGAAGCAGCATCTATCATTCAGATGCTCCATTAGCAATCTTCATTATGGCTGTTTTCTTGATGGGCTGCAAAGTGCAAAACAGTCAACCAAATAAAAAAACTTTATGAAAAACAAGTATGGTGCCATTATCCCACAAGAAAAAATTGTTACCGGAATAAACTCATTAATTTATGGCTTTCAACAAGGCTGTGGTTACCAGAGGAGGATTTTTCTTTAAAAATACTTAAATACTAAAAGCATCAATACGATCATAGCAATGTTTACTATCTATTTAGCATCAATTACCCTTAAATCCTTACAACAGCATATAACTATCAGTTTAGTTCAAACACGTGCTGATAGAGCATTAAGTTTGCTTAGCGGGAATATATGCACAGTTGTCTTATTCTATTGTTTTTTTAATTCTGTTGTGATCAGATTACTCACTAAATACATTTTTGTGATACTCCAGCAACCATTAATAAGAGTGGAGAGCTGGGGACAGATCTGTTAGATCACTTATTTTCAGTCTTTTGTGCTCTTCTGAATGTTTTCTGGTGGAGATGCACATCCCTTTAGAGATTCCACTCACATATATTGTTTTATAAAATAGATCAATGATTTTTAACCGTCTTTTGCAGACTACAAATAGTCCGTAGAGTGCCCAGGGATCAAAAATGGTATTTGGAAAGCCACTGTTTCATCTCACACCTGTTACATACTACAGTGATAAATTTCTTGCTCACCTACTTTATAAATACTTGTCACTTAGTGCTTTCTGTTCCCATGTCTCACTTCTGTTGGCTTTTTTTATTTCCCCTGACCTGTGCAAATTTGTGAGAGCCTCTGAAGTAATAAGCAGTAAGCAAGCTATTTTAAGGTGTTCTGTTCCTGACATCAAACAGTATCTGTTGGCTGCTTTTGCCTTTAACACAGGTGGGGATTTGAGGCCAGTTTTTAGTAAGGGTCAGGTGTTCTAGAAGACAGAAAGTGTTCTGTGATGTGGAAAACAAAGCTTGTTTCTCTATATTCTACCAGTACTCTGTGCACGTGGAGTAGTGTTGTGTGGGGGAAGATGAAGCTCAGTATTATTTTACTTTTCCTTGTTCAATCTGTGAGTTTTGCTGTGAATGTGATAAATCTCATCCTCTGTAGTAGATATGAAATGTTAAAGACAGGGAAGAGAAATAGTGATTTTTTTTTTTTTTTTAAGAGGTGGATTTTATTCTTAGGGGTTTAAGTGTTAATGCTTTAACAAATACTGTTAATACAGATCTAAATGGAAACACGTTTTTATTGCAACTTCACGTGTTCCCCTATGCTGCAGCAGTTTCATTTGTGAACGTATTTTACCAGTAAAATCTGTCTTTTCAGGACTTTATTGTGCAGCATAGAGCTTAATTGGAATTGTGTATAAAGGCTCAGAGATTTGAACATTCAAAATCTTGAAAGCATTGATGTTCTTTCAAAACATGCTTGCTAATGAGCAGACCTTGATCCTCCTTGTTGCTCTTCACAATACATTTCCAAGCTAATACTGAAGTTGATAAACATGTTGGGCGTGCTTGGGAAGGCTCCCATGAATGCTCAGGTCAAACAAAAATGTTTGAACAGTGTCTTTCAATTTGTGTTTTCAGGTAACCCACCTCTGAAACCATTATCCATGCTGAGGAAATGTGAAGCAAAGGATTCTTCACTGGAGCCAGATACTTCCACACCCATGAAAAAGAAGAAGGGATGGCCCAAAGGGAAAAGCCGAAAACCAGTGCACTGGAAGAAAAGACCTGGTCGAAAACCAGGTTTTAAACTGACCCAGGAAGAGGTGCCACCACCTGTTCAGGATGAAAGAGCTGATGAAGCAGTAGCTAATTCAAAACCAGGGCGTAAGCCCAAAATTTCAGATAAAGAAGAATGTGTCGAGCAGAAGGAAGACCTGCCTCTCCTTGAGGAAAGGAAAGAGGAAGATGGGAATATGGAAGCAGAAGAGGTAGGAGAGGGAGAAGAGGAAGATATAGCCAGCAATGAAGTAAGAGCAGTTTCTCCTGTGGACAGCAACAGCAGTCCAGTGCCAGAAGTAAAAGAGCCTGAGATAGAAGAGGAAGTAGAGGAGAAGCCACGGGTTTTAGAAGAGCAGAGGCAATCAGAAGAAGAGCAGCAAGAGCTAGATGAACCTGAGCATGACCATGAGGAAGAAGAGGAAATTGCAGTAGTGACAAATGAAAATGAAGATCATGATGCTGATGACGAAGATGATGGTCATCTGGAGTCAGTGAAGAAAAAAGAATTGGAGGAACAGCCTGTCAGAGAAGGGGTCAAGGAAGAGCCTCAGGGGCAAGAATGTTTTTTAGAAACAAGCATACCAAGCAGTAGAGAAGATGCAAAAGAAAAAGACGAAGCAGAGGCAGATTCTGAGGAAGAGCAGGCTTCCAATGAGACATCCGTGGGCTCAGAGCACGTCCCTGGGTCTGAGGATGATCACGAAGAAGAACAAAGTAATAAAGAAGGGTTAATTGAATTAAAGGAAGAGGAAGAGATTCCTCATAGTGAACTAGATCTTGAAACTGTTCAAGCAGTCCAGTCCTTGACACAGGAGGAGAGCAATGAGCATGATGTAGCTTACCAGGACTGTGAAGAAACTCTTGCAGCTTGTCAGACTTTGCAGAGTTATACCCAGACTGAGGAGGATCCTCAGATATCAATGGTTGAAGACTGCCAGGCCTCAGAACACAACAGTCCAATATCCTCTGTTCAGTCCCACCCCAGCCAGTCTGTGCGTTCCGTCAGCAGCCCAACCGTGCCTGCTCTGGAGAGCAGTTACACCCAGATAAGTCCTGAACAAGGATCCCTGTCCGCACCCTCTATGCAGAACATGGAGACCAGCCCCATGATGGATGTGCCTTCAGTATCGGACCACTCCCAGCAGGTGGTGGATAGTGGCTTCAGTGACCTTGGCAGCATTGAGAGCACTACAGAGAATTACGAAAACCCCAGCAGCTACGACTCCACGATGGGAGGCAGCATTTGTGGAAATAACTCTTCCCAGAGCAGCTGTTCCTATGGAGGACTGTCTTCTTCCAGCAGCCTCACTCAGAACAGTTGCGTTGTCACTCAGCAAATGGCAAACATTGGCAGCAGTTGCAGCATGATGCAGCAAAACACTGTCCAGCCTGCAGCAAACTGTAATATCAAGTCACCTCAGAGCTGTGTAGTAGAAAGGCCCCCAAGTAACCAGCAACCAGCAACACAGCCACAACAGCAGCAGCCTCAGTCCCAGCAGCCACAGCCCCCACCTCCACCCCAGCAGCAACCTCCGTTGTCTCAGTGTAGCATGAACAACAGCTTCACCCCAGCACCCATGATCATGGAGATACCCGAATCAGGCAGCACCGGTAACATAAGTATCTACGAGAGGATCCCAGGGGATTTTGGTGCTGGGAGCTATTCGCAACCGTCGGCCACGTTCAGTTTAGCCAAGCTGCAGCAGCTGACGAACACCATTATGGACCCCCACGCCATGCCTTATAGCCATTCTCCTGCTGTGACCTCCTATGCAACCAGCGTCTCTCTCTCCAACACGGGGCTGGCCCAGCTGGCCCCCTCCCACCCCCTGGCAGGCACCCCGCAAGCACAAGCCACCATGACCCCCCCCCCGAA
>VXAY01002832.1:327627-386893 GCA_013399855.1 Oxyruncus cristatus | reverse complement strand
CAGCGGCTGCAGGGGCAGATGCCCGTCAAGGGCCACATCTCCATCCGCTCCAAGTCGGCGCCGCTGCCCTCGGCCCCCGCGNCCTGGCCGTGCAGCGCGGCATGAACATGGGGGTCAACCTGATGCCCACCGCCCCCTACAACGTGAACTCCATGAACATGAACACCCTGAACGCCATGAACAGCTACAGGATGACACAGCCGATGATGAACAGCAGTTACCATAGCAACCCTGCCTACATGAACCAGACAGCACAGTATCCTATGCAGATGCAGATGGGAATGATGGGGAGCCAGGCCTATACCCAGCAGCCTATGCAGCCAAACCCTCATGGAAACATGATGTACACTGGCCCCTCCCATCACAGCTACATGAACGCTGCTGGGGTGCCCAAGCAGTCCCTCAATGGACCATACATGAGAAGATGAGCAAGATGAACTTGCATCCTAAAAACTGAAATATATATAAATAAAGGAACCTTTTATACTGACGAACCAGAGAAAATGGACCTTTTTCCAGTTCAAATATTGCTGTAGATTTAGAGGGATTTTCTTTGGTTTATTTTATTTTTTAGGAAGCCTGGTCTTTATTTTTTTGATTTTTTTTTGTTTGTTTATTTGTTTGTTTTTGTTTTCTTCACAATCCTCAAACATTTTACAGCTAAAATCATTTACAGATGTTTTTTAGAGAGGAAAACATGCACAAAATCTTTTCATAATTTAAAAAGAGCCTTACTTTGCTGACAAAGTGGACAGACTATGTGTAACAGTGAAATCATGTTCCTAAATTTTTTAAAAAATGTATGTCCTTCTCCCTCTCCTGTGCCCCTCTGTATGCAGTTTCTAGTGCTGCAGCCATGTAAAATGTTTGACATCTCAAAGAATAACAACCCTTCCCTCTAAACCCCACTTAGCATTTCCTACTTCTAGCAGGAGGCACTTATTGGGAGACTTGGAAGGGGACACAGAGGATAAATGAAGATCTTTATTTCTGCAAGTCAGGAAAAATTTTTAATTTTCCCTGACTCCCTCACCCTCAGTAAAATTTGGAGTTAGGTGTAAACAATAAACTATTCACATTGGTGTTTTTGTAGATGAGTTAATTGAAATTGTATGTTTCATGCTGAAAATATAATGTAACTTTAAAGTGATCCCATTCACCACCCAGACATGCACGTGGACACGCTTGTGCTTGGATGCACACACGTTCTGTCACGGAACTGCTGGAAGCACCTCAAGAGAGAACTTGTCTGTACCCCCCTGCAGTCGTGGGGGGCACAGGTGGGTGATGGTCTGCTGGGACAAGGAAAT
Source organism: Oxyruncus cristatus (assembly GCA_013399855.1). Classification (NCBI taxonomy): domain Eukaryota; kingdom Metazoa; phylum Chordata; class Aves; order Passeriformes; family Cotingidae; genus Oxyruncus; species Oxyruncus cristatus. The sequence continues at coordinate 385,583 of VXAY01002832.1, read as the reverse complement.
GGTTACAGGCTCTTGTGGGGACTCGCGAGTCAGCCACAGCTCTGGGATCCCCAACTGCTTTAGTGTGTGCTTGGAAATGCTGAGGGTCTTGGTTCTGAGCCTCGGAGTCAGGCTGAGCTCAGAAGCAGCTGTTTCCAGTTATCTCTTGGCTTGGGAAGTGCTGGAAGATGAAGTGTTTGGTGACTGGGGCGGGAGCCCTGCGGGGTCCTCGTCGCTCTTCCATTTCTGGTCCGGGGTAGGAAGTTGCTGAATGTGCCACTCTCGGGGGGAGTCGGGGATGTGTTCCCTGATTCTCCCACGTGTGTTTGATACCCAGTTTATAGGAATAGCCACACGTTTGACCTAGTGTGGGAAAAGAAGGGAATCGGCCTGTTTTACAGCAGTGAAACCGTCCCAACAGCGGAGCAGGATGTAGGCGGCAGGATTTTGCTGTTTGTTACTGCATAATCCAATTTACATTCTTTTTGGCTACACTGCTGGCATGTCACCCAGTACAAAAAGGGACACCCTTTAATGTAAAGTTCTTTTTCTATTGTATATGAAGTAGAGATACAGACACATTAATAAGACTAATTTCTTTTGTTTTTAAACCAAAAGAGTCTAAAAGAAAGTTGGGTTTTTTTCAGATGCACTAAAATGGACTTTCCTCCAGTAACTGCTAACCATAAAAGGCAGAATTCAAAGGACTTCCACTTTTTATTTCTGTTTAATTTTGAGCATGTACAAGGCTGTGTAGGACCCCATTTCTCTGTATATACTATTCCAGTTCCAAATAACCCGTGTAGAAAGCGCACTGTGCTGCCCTCTCTTTCTAGATCTTCAGCTGTGTCGCTGCTTCCTGGGGGTGGGGGTGGGTCTGAGACAGGAGGAGAAGCTGTTGAAATGAGGGCCGTGAATTTAGTTTGTTTGCTGTTATGTTTGGTTTGGTTTTGTATGGGTTTTTTTATCAATTGGGCAGCTCCCTTTTCCACAAGCCTTTGTGACTGTAGAACTATTGTAGAAAAAAAAAGTTCTTTTCTATATATAAAAAGAAATTATCCAACGCAGTAATATTGGTACCTACCATTTTTTCACTTCTGTTTAAAAAAAAAAATGTATTTTTAGCAAGATAACTTGGGTAATCTTCTAAAAGAAATTAAAAAAAAAATCTCACAGTTAGTGACTTTGATGCCTTTTAAAAATAAGAGCTTTTTCATTTCATTCCATCTTTAAAATTTTTTATCTTTGTTGTAGAATATTAAAAACTATTTTAAGAAAGATAAAATTCTCTTTAAAGAGATCTCTAGAGTGTGTGAATAGGAGCTCCAGATGCCTCTAAAAGCCGCATGTACAAATGAAGCTGAGTCTATTCCTGTCTGTTTATATTTGCTTTTCCTGTTTTGTAACCTCTTTGTACTTTGTTCATGGTGACTTGTAAGCTAAGGGGAAGGGGGTGCCTAGATGCCTTTGTAATTCTCCATGTCATACGCTCCTGGCTGGATGGTCTCCCTTCCTCTCCTTGTATGTAATATCACTTTTTTTTCCCCTTTCTAGCAAGTACTTTCAAAAGAACTCTGTACATTTTAACATAAAAAATAAATTATGTTGAGCCATTTTGGATGTCAGTTGTGCACGTGGATTTTTTTCCTTCCCTGTGAGCGGTGAATGCTGTCCCTGATCCTTGGTCCTGGGAATGTGATTCCCTCTTGGCCTGGAAGAGAGGTGACACTCGGAATTCACTTAGGAGCTCTCTGTCTACGTTAGTGTTTCTCTGGAGTGGCTAATCAGAGGAAGGTTAAGAAGAGCAATGAAGCTGGGTGAGCACCCAGCACCCACGGGAACCTCCCAAGGGCTTTGCCACAGATGGGCCCTCACAAGGATGTCCTCGAGAAGGTAAAACTGTTTATAAACCCCATTATTTGATCAAATAGGCTGCACTGTTAACTGCTTGTTGATTGAAAGATAACAACAAACAAAACCCCCACCCCCTGCATGTGTGGGCCAATGTGATGATAAATCATACCCTGATAGAATGACTAAGTAGGGGAAAGGGATTTGTTTTATTGGGTGTTTGTTTAATTGTTTTTTTTGAGAGACTTGCTGAGCCAAAACGGTTGAAATGTGGCTGTCTTGAAGTGCAAGAAACTTTGGTACCTGAGAGCAGGGTGTGAACAGCTGCTGCTGCAGGCTCTGCTCCTGTCTTGGACAGGGGGAGAGTAGCTCTGTTCAGGACTGCCACATTGCTCAAAATTAGCTGATGGATGGACCAAAATGTCTGTTGGCAGCTCTCAACATGCAGGGAAGAGTTCAAATGCAACGTGCAGCAACAAACTACTGTCTGTGGTTCTTGAAAGAGACTGACTGAAAGGAGAATGATCTTAAGAGAGTTCTGGGATTTCTGAAAGCTCATCAGTGAGATAATTCAGAAAGCCCTAAAAAGCAGAGAACCGTCTTAATTAGGTTCCCAGCTCAGGGAAAGAGCTCCTTGCTGAGATCCATCCGATCTCTGCAGAAACAGAGGAATGCAGATTGACTGAGGCACACCAAGTTTACAGCAGCTGAGGTGAGGCCTGCAGCATCTTTTATCTTCACAGCTTGTCAGCCAGAATAATTTACCTAAAAATAGCTGCCTGAAGTTGAGCTTTGAATGTAAAATCCTTTTGCCCCAAATACAGAGAATCTCAGCAACTTCACCAAACGTTGATTTTCACCTAGAGCAAGGCAGGACTCCAGCTTACGTGCTTAATCTCCTGAAACAGCTGCAGTGCCTTGCAGGGAGAATCAGGAATTTGTTCCTGTGCTTCCTTCCTTATGGGAGGTTCTATTCTGTTGGACAGCTCTGTATGTGGAACTGGCACGTAATGACCTCGTTCATTTGGTGTGATAATTTTCTTAAAGATTCCCCTGTCAGTGTCTGTTTGTTCTTCCTTGCCAAATGCTTTACCCTGTGAACTCTTTAGACAGGGACTCTGTTGTCGGTATGTTTGTCATTTGTGTCACGTGGCAGAATCTCAGTCTGTGACTGAGATAACAGAGTTATCATAGTACAAATAATGTGTTTTCACGGGAAAAGTGATAAATATGGTGCTCTGTGCCGAAAAATTAAATAAGGTTCTTGAAAAATTCCTTTTCTACTCACATGTTGGCTCATAGATACCTATGATACCTTCCGGCTGTTGGAGAAAGTCTGTTGACTGTAATTCTGTCATCCTCTGTTTTCCCATTTTATCCAATAGAAACAAGCAGCAACAAGATATGACACATCTACAGTTCTGGATATTTCCCAAACAACTCCAAAGAAGATAAAAATCACCGTTGGACGAAAAAACCCCCCATGGTGAGTTAAGTGAACTCACGAGGTCCATTTCCCACTTGTGCTGTCCTGAGTCCTTACTGAAACAGCACGAATGGGGAAGACAATGAGCTTTGCTTTATGTGCAGCAGATCTCTGGGGGCCCTTTCCACCGGTCGTACCCCTACAGCACACGGAGGCTCGATACCAGCCCCAGGCCAAATGTTCCTGACAGCACACCCTCAGTGTCAGCCCCAGCTCCGAACACTCTCACGTGTGTGGCAGAGGTTCCTAAGTCCAGTTTAGCTGACTTTTTAATCAGGCTGTCAAAACTCAGGAGAGATGTTTCTAAAACAACCACCACTGACACCAAAGGCCGTTCAGGAGGCAGCACATGCTGCTGCCCCGTCAGAGAGATCAGCATCACTTCAAAGGCTGCCAGCCAGGGAGGAAAAAGCTGCTAACATAGAATTCAATAGGGCTGAAATTCCCCCTGGAATCTTGGGGGAAAGGAAAAAGGGTGTCACATGGGAAGAACTGAACTGTTACTGGACAGCAGATTTCCTGAACCAGGGCTTCAGTCAGTCCTGCTGGGAGGAGCTGGAGCTGTTCTCCAGGGGGCAGGTTCAAGTTGCTGTGTGTTCCCTCCTGATAACAATCTGCAGTCTGAAGCAGGCAAGGCTGCAGCTGCTTTCGGAGTGTCCTTGTCCTCCTTTGCTTTGTGTTAGTGAACACCCTCTTGAGAGCAAAGCAAATCGCAGGAGTTGGTCCTCAGAAGGTGATCAGAACTGGCTGGGGATGTACAGCAAGGAGTCAGCAGGTGATGGCTGGGGACAAAGGAAAGCACTGAAAAAAACAGGGTCTTTAGAGGCCATTGCAGACACCCTTGATCATCTCTGTCTATCCAGCTGTGAGACAGGCACTTTGATCTGCTTGGAAACCTGATCCTTGTCCTCAAGAACCTTCATTACAAATTCTGCACAGGGCTCAGTGAGTCCAAGCAGCAAATGTTGGTGCAGTAGGAAGGTAAAAGGGAATTGTGATGTTATGGGGTAGCACTGTTTGGAAGCTCTGACAGCATGTGTACAGCTGCAGATAACAGTGATTCAGTCAGGGGCTGAAGAATACAATATTGCTCTGGGTAAGGTGATAAGGAAAATGAGTTTGAACAGGGAAACATTTCTAGCCCTAGAAAAGCACAAGCACCTCAGCGGCACTGGTAAAACCGATTCATCTGCTTGAGTGCACCTTCCTTTTCTGGCAATGGCAGATGTTGCTTTTGGTGCCTTTCAGGCTGTACCTAAAGGGCATTAGATCAATAATCCCTCTGATTTACAGATGGAGTCTGAACCGGGGGCTGTCCAGAGTCTTGCTACCTACTTCTCTGTACTGCTTTGTGAGCAGGCAGCGACTGGTGGTATTTTGCAATTCATGCAGTAACACACAGGGCAGCAGGGAGAGGGGGTTTGTGTCAATGATATGGCCAGGAACAGTATTTTGAAAAGTTCTCTGCCAAGGCATATCCAGACCCCAAGAATGGCCACTCAAGTGGTTATTAGAGAATGCACTTGCAGAATAGTCTTCCCACGGAGTGAGGCCTTTTTTGACTTGGCAGCTAATTACATTCTGAGCTAATTACATAATGACATTTGCACCTCCTCTGAAAAGTGTCTCCCTTAGGGTCACTCAAAGCACTTGCATTTATACCTCTGAGTTCTCCTGAGCTAGCTCTTCTGAGTTCTGGGCTGTGATGTTATCTTGTAACAGTGTGTCCCAGAGCTGTTAGTGATTAATAACTTCTTTGTTACTTGGCTTTTACATCTCTGCCCTCTGAGTTCATTAAATGTCCCTATTCTTTAAGGTAGGGCTGCTCAGAAGCAGCTGAACAGGACAGCACCTGCTTCGCTCAGGTGATGGTGTGGTTGCCACAGAAGAGCCCACCCCGCTGTTATTCTGGCCCCTCTCACACGCTGGTACCATGTGCAGGAACCAAAGTTACTCCTCCAGGCCTGTCCCCTGGGTTCCCATCCGGAACTGTTTGTGCTTTTGGAAGGCAGCTGCAGGTGAAATGCAGGGCTGCGTGTGGTGAAGGGGTGGCTGACTCTCTGGGCGTCTTGCCTGGGCATCCTCAAAGAGAACTTGAGCTCTGGTGATGCCTGGGTGGGCAGGAGCTGGTGGATTGGGTTTACTTTGCTGCTGCTGTGTAGTCAACGAGCAGACCGAGCCCTTGGTTTCTGTCTCCTGTTCACAGCTGAGATCCCTCCCCTCCCCTCCCCTCGCTGCTCACGGAGTGGAGAGATGCGAGGAGGAAAGGATGCTGCTACGCTGCACTTTGCTCCAGTACTTGGCACATCCTTTGCAGTACAGGCTGTTTTCTGAGCAGAGATGCTGCCTCCCAGCCGATGCAGCCATTCCCTCCTGCTCCCCTTGAAAGGAGATGGAATCGTAACCCGGAGAGTGAGTGAGTGATGCGGCCGCTGCACCGAGACTGACTGTGAGGAGGAAAACTGGAGAGCCTGGAATATGTGCCTGCCTCAGCAGCACTGCAGTGGTAAAGCCCCTGACTGACTACGTGCAGGTTACTGTTCTTTAGGCATTGCTACAGAGAACTCAGGAGTCGGATGAAATGCATCGGCCTCCTTTTTCACTTCTTCTCTGTTGTCATCCTACATTAATTGCTGGGAGTTATTTTCCTTCCTGTGGCTGCCTGCCTGCATCTCTTCTCATACTGCAGGAGAAACAGTGAGGGAGAGAGCACAGCACCAGCCCAGTGTCCTGTCCCACAAGAGCGCTTCTGCATGATGTGCCAGCGCAGTCAGGGGCTGCTGCAATGGTTTGTAGAACCTCCGAAACAGCTGGATTTGGGATTATTAATGCTTTATAAAGGTGTCCCAGACTCCATCTAGCAACTAGCTGGAGACATTGGCTGCCCTTTGGGGCTTGCTGACTGCTTTTGATTTTCCTCTCATTCCTGGTTCCACGCTCATCTGGGTCGGCCGCGTTTGTGCGAGGGGAAGGGACTTCCCTGGCCAGGAATCGGAGGATTTTGCTGCGTGGAAAGTGCAGGTGTGAGCTCTGGAGGGGACTGCAGTCTGACCAGCCATGGCTCAAGCAGCTAAGCAGCTGAAGAAAATCAAAGATATTGAGGCTCAGGCTCTGCAGGAACAGAAGGAGAAGGAGGAATCCAATCGCAAGCGCAGGAACCGCTCTCGGGACCGGAAGAAAAAGGTCAGTGGCCGTGGGAGAGCAGCCCTGTGTCCAGGTGCCTGTGGTTGTGGCAGTGAGTGGTGTTTGGGGAGGGGGAGAAGGGGCAATGACGGAGGGGCAGCCTGGTCCCTGTGTGAACCTGTGTGCAGTCAGCACAAGGAACAGTCTGCCAAGGAGAGGACAACTTTCAGGACCAGGAATCTGCTGTTTACCCTGACATCTCAGGGAGGGGGGTTGTAAAAAAGTCTGGTGAAGGGGGAAGGGAAGTGAGGGGGTTCATCAAGGCAGCTCAAGAGATTCGTTCAGACCAGTAACAGATTGGATCTCTAAAATAAAATTGCTGGTTCCTGGCTTCCTGCAGCTTCCCAGAGTTGCTCTTTGTGTTCAGAGCAAAGGGGCAAGAGACCCCCACTCCTTTTCTCTAGTGAAGGAGCAGTTTTGATGTCCACTCCATCCCCTGCTTGATCTCCACCAGAACACTGAAATCAGGGGACAGCAGACCCCTAACAGAGAAGGCATGTTTGTGCAGGGGGCTGTGAGCTCTGCTGCTGCTGAGGGCAGGCTGTATTTGTGCATGGGACATGGATCGTCCTTCCCAGCAAAGGCACATCCTTTGCTGGCAGCAGATGAGGGGGATCAGGGATCAGAGGTGTCTGTCCCCTCTACTGACACCAACATGCTGGAGCCTGCGGTCTGCCAGCGTTCTGAGCTGTAGTTCCTCTTTGGAAAGTAACTGCCAGTTTTTTCTTGCCACCAGCTTCCTGCAGGAGCAGGCATGTTGGTAAAATAGCTTTGCTCCCCTTGAAGACCTCTTGAACTGAATGCTCCTCTCACAGCAGGGTCTGAGGGTGTACGTGCTATGCACCAATGCAGAGAGGCAGCGAGGAGAGAGGTGAAACCAAGGGTAGTCAAGGATATATCTGGTAGGAGGTTGTGATACAGAAATTCTTAGGTGGGCTCCTCCTCTGCCTTTAGCAAAAGACTTGGAGACTTCCATGTGCCCCTCTGAGCAGGAGCCTCAGAGCAGAGCTCTGCTGTTGGAGAGTCTTGAGAGCTGGGCCCTGAGAGTCCTGAGGAGAGCCTTGCTTTTCTTAAAGCTAGGCCAGGGCAGCCTAGGATAGACAGAGAGCAGCTCCTCAGGGGGAGATCAGTGGACACAGCAGGACAAATGTGAGCAGCCGGGAGTTGGGTCTGGGGGTCGTTCAGCTGCCGGATGCCTCCTCCAGTGACAGGAACTGCTCCCTGCCTGGGGGTCCCTGCAGGGCCTCTTGTACCAGGAGCTGATGGAGCAGCTTCGCTCCCACATTGCCAGAGGACTGTAAAGAGGTTCTCACGTGAAGAACCACCAAATCAGGACATTCTTCTGTCGGGTCAGCTCTCTCTCGTTATCCCCTGCCCTCAAAGCCTCGGCATCTCTAGTGGCAGTGTTTTTACTGTCCAAGTCTCCTTGGGGCAAGCAGAGGGCTGCCAGCATATGTTGCAGTCCCATTCTGTTTTGGTGCAGCAGCTGTAGAGGTTTGGGGTGTGTCAGGTCAGGGTCTGTTAGTGCCCCGTGAGCCTGGCAGGACTCGTGTCGTGGCAATGCCAAAGGCCCTTGCGCTGCCCACTGGAGTGGACTGAAAGCACTGGGGTGTCACCGGCTCCTCCTGCTCCTCTGCCAGTGCCTGCTGGCTGTGACTTGCTTTGTGCACAGACAGGGGCTCTTTGGGGCAGAGGCTGTTCATCTGCTCAGTGTTTGCACAGTGCAGGGTATCATTTCTTGATTTCTGGTTGAGCCCACCAAATATTGCTGCAAAGGAATTTGTTAGCAGAGGTGTGACCTACGATCCAGAAGTCCCAGCATCACACAAAGCAGTGGAGATGGCCAGAGGGAAGGAGGTGATGGCCCCAGAACAAGTTTCTTCTCATCTGATGCCCTGTGAGCTCCTGCTCTGAGCTGTTATAACTTGAGCTTTGTATCCTTTAGCATTTCCTGGCATTTTTGTGTGACTGTGTGTGTCCCGTGAACTGCACAGTGGAATCCTTCAAGAACCTTGTGTTCTGTGATACCTGGAGGCAGTGAGTTCTGTTATTTAATGCTGTGTACCCCAAAACCCTTCTCCTTGGGCCATGGTCCTATTTGTTGCTCTTCAGTTTCCATGGCAATTTCTTGGGGTTTGTATTAAGTGCATATAATGAGAACCTGATTGACCTTGTACTGTCCAATTTTGTGTTCTGTGCCTCTTGTTTGGCACAGTGATTCCCTGCACCCAACCTTTGTAACTCAGATGATGAGAGCTGATGTTTTGTTTGACAGGGGCTGCATGAAGGATTTAAGGAGCAGGATCTTGTCACTCACCTGTGCTCCCTGTCCAGCCCAGGCACACCTGTGCTTTGGGCTGAGCTGTCACAGGGAACAGCCAGCCACGTCCTGAAGGGTGCTCTGTGTGCTCTGCAGGGTGGCTGGAGGTTGCCTCAACCTTAGGATGACCTCAGAGAGCAAGTGTTAAATAGTTGTGCCTGTTCCCACGTTTGGTGCAAGTGCTGAACTGTGAGGACTTTCCAGGGCTGTGGCAAAATGTGCTGGTGACTCAGAGGGCCCTGCAGGCAGGCAGGTGTGGCAGAGGGCAAAGGAGAGTGTGGACTGACAGAAGTTCACTGCCATTAGAGAATGTGCCAAGCACCATCTGGGTTGGCTCCTTGCTATTTCTGCTGCAGAATCCCAGCTTCAGCTCTTTGTGCATTTTGCTTAGATGTTTATAGGGGTTTGTAGAGTTTATAGGGGGCCAGAGCCACTCTGTCACCGCTGCTGGGCTGCTCGTGGAGTGTCTGATGTGACCAGCTGCACTGACAGGAAAGTGGTGATGGACAGAACGATATCTGTGCTTTGAATGCAGCTCTTTGTCCCTTTTTTTGTGGTTTTGAGAGGCAATGATGGTCAGGAACACTTTCTTCCTTCCCCTGCAGTTGTGGTCAGGCTCCCTCAGCAGGAAGCCCTCACTGGGAAGTCACACAGAGCACTTCAAAGACACAGTCCTGCCTTTGCCAGGGTCAGTGGGCAGCAGCACAACACGCCGTGGGAATGGGGTGTTGTGATGCTGTTTCGGAAGCAGCTCTGTAACTTGTTATGTGAACACAGTTATTGAGTTGCATGGGACTTGTTGTTATGGTTATGTATTAGAGACAGAAAATGGCCCAAATCTCTTTCCAGGAATTCTGGAAGCATTGGCAGAGCTCACCAAATGGGTTGTTAGAAAGGGCCCAAAGTGTCCAACCCCCAAACTGGGCCCAGAGCACTTGGGCTGTTTTGTCTGGAACATAAATCTACAAGCACCTTGCAGCTGTGCCACCATGATTGGTGGCTGGTGGCATTGCAGCCTGACTTGTTTTGAGACTAATAAATAAAAGGTAATACTTTTATGAAAATCTTTCTTCCTGTTGAAGTATTCTGGTACTAAATTCAGCCATATGTCTCGAGACAGACACCTTCATCTGCCTCTCTACAAAGAGGCAGATTCCAGCTGTGCTTCTCACTGGACATGCAGGATTCATGGAGCAGGAGGCTGGAACCTCTAAAATGTCTATGATAAGAGTGCTATGCAGCAAACAGCAAGAGGACTTCTGTAACAGCAGCAGTGCCAATAGTGTCCAAAGAATTCCTCAAGTGCACGTGAGAGCATAGGCAGTCTTTGTGCAGCATAACTGGAGCTGTGGTATTAAATAAAATCTGACCAAAAGCTCAAAAGGAAATTCCTGTGATGATTGCTATCAGTGTTTAAATGATGAATTATTAGTATGAAAGATGTGATGCATCTGCTCGGTACATTCAGAGTAAATTTTTCTTGGGCATGTGAGGAACAGAGGAGCTGTCTGAATTTACCTCTTTTTTTTGGGGGGGGGAGGAACAAACTGCTTTTCTCTTGCCACTCCTCTCTAATTTCTTTGTCTTGTAGCTGTTCAAGGGTAAGTCGCTTGTTATGGATTTGTAGAACATCTCACTCAATGCAGTGTTAAGTAGTAAAAGAAAGTGATACCTAATAAGAAATCTCTGCATGAAATTCCCTGGCTTTTTCCAGTTGATATTTTCCTGGAAACAGCACACAGACCAGCCTGAGGGTCCGTGGCTCTCCCCAGTACAGGCTGGCACCCATCCTCAGTGCAGCACTGCTTCTGCAGCAGAAAATGTTTGGTGCTCACTGTTACACACGGAAATACACCCTGGCAGGAGGGGCTGGGAGGGTGCTTCGGAGCAGGGAGACAAGAAATTCATGAGAGAGGGTTTGAATTATGTGGGAAAGCAAGAGAGGTGTTTCTGTTTGGCAGGAGCTGTGGCAGAGACAGAGCTCTTCCACCAGCTCGAGTGAAATGGTGGGAAAGAGCAAAGGGAGGGCAGAGGATCAAGTGACCCCCTTGTATAGTCAGTCATGGATAAGGAATAAATGTGAGCATTTACATGACTGGCAACAACTGTCAGAAGAAACTCCAAGCTGAGGTGTGCGAGGTGAGTTGGAAGAGGGGCTGAGTCCTGGAAGGGCCGCACTGAGAGATTACAATGATGTGGAGGATGAGAATGCTTTTGCATGGGTGAATTTTTGCATCCTTAGGAAGCTTGGGAAATGTGGGAACTAGAATGAGTCGGAACAGTTTGGACCAACAGCCACAAACTCAATCAGACAGGGAAGCAATTGCAGATGATTCCTTAGTAGGACAGTCGAGCAGTCACACAGGGTGACCACGCTTGTGCTTGTTGTGTGACAGGAAAAAGAGGTCACTCATCGACTGTTCACTGATAGGGTGTATCAGGGTGGAACTTAGGTCTGAGCTTAGGATCCCTGAGATGTAAAATCCAGACACCTCAGTCAGAATTATGCAATGAGCACATGAGAAACTGGGGTGAGAAATCGCTGCTGGAGCTCTGCCAAGGAGCAGCTACTGGGGCTGTTCTCTCTGCTCGCCTGCATCCTTTCAAAAGGCTGTCACTGTGCAGCAGCCTTCAGCTGGCGCTGGCTTTGCAGGGGCTGCAGGGAAAGGGTGATAGACAGAAGGAGGGCAGAGGATTTCAGCAGACCCAGCTGCAGATGGTTCAGGACGGCCTATGGTAACTGCACTTCCAAGCTCCCCTGTGTCCTCATGCCATGGACGTTTGGCCGCTGTACAGTCACTGGATTGGGCTACCTGGACTCTTGCAGCAGATCCTGCCAGAGATGTGACATGGCTGTCAGCCACCCGGGTCTTCACTGGCTGCTGGGAGCTGTATCTTACCTGCAAGCTGGAGCTCATCAGCAGGAGAAAGGACCTGCAGAGTCTCGGGGCACAGGAGCTGCTTTGCCTCCTTTCTCTGCCTGCTCCCAGAGCAGCAGCTCTTGCTGCTGCTTCTGTTCTCTCCTACTGCAAGTTTTGTTGGTTCTATCAGCCAAAACCCTACCTGCATCTCTGGTGTGGTTTAACAGCAGCCAGCAACTCAGTACCCTTGCAACAGCAGTGACTGTGTGGGCACCTTCCCTGAGAAGTCAACCAGCTTGTGGTGTGGCACAGCATTGAAGGGCCACGTGAGATCAGCACCAGGTGAGGCCAGAAGGACACATGATGCTCCAGCTGGGCTCCAGCTATTGCAACAGCTCCTTGCAGCCAGGATTAGCTGTTTGTACTCCAGAGCTCTCTGTCAGAGGCACTTTTTCTGCAAAGGAATTGGTATCTTCTTCCTGGAACATGATGCTACTGTGCAGTGGCAGTGAGAAGGGGCAAAGGAGGGATATCAGGACAGCCAAAGCCTTTGAGACTGTATGAAGCCCTGGCTTTTACCACTCTGAATGTAACCAGAGGGACAGTATAGGCAAAGAATTGAACTATAACTGGTAATGAGCCCAATTGTCAGCTGTTACCTGGACCATCAAAATTATTTTGCAAATCAAAGGGTCATCTTACATCTTCCTCTGGGTTTTTTGTGTGCCGGGTTCAAAGCAACAGTAGTGTTGAATCTTTTCTGCTGTAAATGTCCAGTGTGTAAAGCTGGCAAGGTGCTTTGTACACAGAGCTGGTGGCAAATTGGGGCGAAGTTTGAGCTGCTTTACAGGTGATTGGAGCACAGGGATGGAGGATTTGCTCCTCCATCTCTGCCCAGCATTCCAGCCTGGAACTGCTCTGTATGCCAGCAAGGTAACTGTGACCCTCCAAGCTCTGTCAAGGTTGTTGGGGAAGCAAGTCCCGTTGGGATTTGGGGAGGATTACGTCAGCTGGCTGCACTGTCAGGAGACTCAGACCTCTGATTCATAGAAGCTTAATAAATATTTAGTTCTTGCTTTAGGCTAGGTTGGGAAGCAGAGAGACTGTGTGGGACTGTGGCCTTCCTCTGATGCTGCTTGTCTGACGAGCCACTGGAGTCCTGCAGGAATGGAAATGCTGTCAGGATTACAAGCAGCACCTCTCGGCTCTCTGCGGCCTGGAAGGGGCATTGTCCTCTCAGACCACTGCAGTTTCTCCTCCGTCTCCATCTCTCCCTGTCTCTCTCTGGAAGGGAGTCAGCAGGAAGAGGCTGTTTCAAACTGACCTGTGACTAAACTCTGTGCAGTATCACTTGCCACTGCTCACCGTACCCCCAGCTGTTTTTCTGTCGGGTGGCCATGCAGCATGCACTGGTTTTAACAGGAGTAGCTCTGCTCCCAGCACTTGTATTTTCCTTCCAGTGTTGGCATCATGTCTGGGGGAGGGATGGCAGAGGACAGTGCACAGCGTGTTTGTGTGCAGGACGGAAAAAGGCAGTGCTGATCTCAGCGTTTCCTCACAGTGGGGATGTTACAGGAGTTTCTGGCTGAGCACAGTGCATCGCAATGGACATGGACCAAGAGCCCTCTTGAATGACCCAGTTAGGAAAATTAGAATATTTATATGGTAGCAGGTCCTCTCTGGTGTTTACCCATTTCTTCTTTCACTGTCTGCCTTGCCCTTTGCAGAATGTGGTGCCAAGAGAGCCTGGTCTCTGAGATAACATGAGCTAATACATATTGACCTGTGTTTGACTTGAGAAGTCCATCCCTTCCCCACTAAATAGTTGTCCAGGAGTTGTAGCTGAAGAACAGCGTGCACAGTACTTGGCTAGAAAGGCATTTCAGAGCAGTGCCTCTGTTCTTTCCTGACTTTCCCAGGCAGGAGGGAGATGCAGCACCATGGTGGGGTGGGGGGAACAGGCGTCTGGATGTGAGGGATGTTGGGTAGGAGCAGAATCCGCTGCTGCAGGGACTTGCTGGCGGGAGGAAGCACTGGGGGGATGTTGGTGCTATTCTGCACTGCTGCTCTACAGGCTCTTAAATTATTCAGGTAATAACAGCATCTGTGGGTGGCTGGGGAGCCCGGTGGTTAAGGAGGTGCTGGAAGGAGGTGAAGGGAGTCCGAAACCTTGTGGCATTCAGAAATCCGTTCCGGTTCTTCCAGGCTGTGCCCTGTCCTCGCAGCAGGGCACTGGCTGAGCACAGGGACGAGCCCAGCCTGGAGCAAGTGCTTTCAGGAGGGTGAGCGCAAAGGACAATGCCTCTGTGGAAGTCCTGCACTTGGCAGCCTGAGGGGCTCAGCTTACCCAGCATATGAAGATGCCTGCAGTGTGGTGAAGCTGAGGTGCAGCAAGCTAGATCTAAGCTCAAAGGAAAGCAGCTTTACAGAGAGCTAAAACTGGAAGTTTAGTCTGAATTATGCTAATTTGTTTTAATTGTCTAAGTGTGTCAAGGTTCTTCAGAAATATACCCTCTCTGTGGTGGTCTGGAAAGGTGCGGCATCACCAGGGGTGTGATGGAAGGGTGGGTCAAGGATGATGGAAAGTTCTGGGTTCCCTGGCCTACTTGCATCTCCCTCACAGTCCTCACCTCCAGCTCTCAAAATGCCAGTGGGGGTAGATTCTGAAAGTGTTAGCTCTGGGCTGAATAGACCAGCTTGCTAAAACCTTCAGTGAGTTGAGGGCAGCTTCCTGGGCGCAGGGAAGTTCCTGACACCTTCTCCCCCTAAGGGCACTTACCAGCATAGCAGAGCCATCTGAAAATTCACATTTTCTTTCACAGCTGATTATGTCATGTTTTGAGCCTCAACTCTGCAAACAGCAGCAAAAATTCAAGCTCCCTTCCTATTTGCAAATGAAATTTTGCTGACTGGATGCAACGTTAAGCCAGAGCCATATGTTTCTGTGTAGGGGTTGCAAGTGTAGGGGACTATGTTAAATCTACGCCTTCAAAATGTTGCAGCCTCAGTGAAAAATCTACAGCAGAGACAAAGCAGCAGGTATTCACCAAAGTGTCTTGGGAGGCGGAAGGAGAGAACGCAGCAGCAGGAGAGCATTTAGAAAACAGACGAGGTTTCTATATTTATCCAGAGATGAGGAAGGAAGGAGAGAGTGTGCGCGCGTGTCCAGGCCATTGGGAAGGCTCCTGTCTGATTGAAAAGGTACTGCAGCAAGACAGCAAGCAGAAATGAAGGCTATGGTCCTTCACTGCACTGTGGTGACAGGACTTTTCAGGGCTTGTAGGGTGCATCCATGGACCTGTGTTGGACCTTTTCAATGGGAAACGCAGAGAACAGCATGCTGAAACCCTTTGCAGAATATAAACTAAGTTAGATTTTAACTTAAGTTAGATTTTTTTTAAAATGTTATGGTCTCTGCAAAGGAATAAGAAATAATATCACCTTCTTACAGTGTCATTTCTCCAGACAACTCAGGCTTCCAGGTACTTTGCAGGAAATGCAGTGTATTGGGTCCATTTGGTTCCGTCGTGATGCCGTGCCTGGAATGAGGAGCAGCGTGTCTTTCCCAGGTCTTGCTGATTACAGCACAAATCAAAGAATAAGATAAATACTATGAGAATGTGTTGTTTGGTGGGTGCAACAGACAGCTGTGGGGTGAGTGAAGTACAGCCTCAGCTTTAACAATGTGCTTCCTGACTTGTGCAGGGCATCACTGAACACCAGAAAGATCTGCCCTCTCTGTGTGTCCCACGAGCTCTGTGCACATCTCTGACTGCTGGCCATGGGCAGCAGAAACACTGACCTGTCAGTGGAACTGCTCCATCCAGATCTTGTTCCAGTTCTACCCAGTGTGATCTGGTGCTTTCAACCTCGGGGCAGTACAGCTGCCTGGCACTGGGCTCTGAGGGTCTGTCATCTGTTTTAAGAGACATTCCAGGAGAGTGGAGGGGGCAGTGCCTGTGCTGTCACCTCACAGGGACTGAATATGGCAAATTCTGACGAGTCAGTTGCCCTTGTTTGTGCAGATGTCACACAAGCTTTAGTGATTGAGCAGAGAAATGGCTGCTTTGGGCTGTACTTTGCTTCCACTGGGTAGCATCTGTCAGAGCTTTAGGCAGAGACGAGGTGCCAACCAAGCTTTTTACTCCACTCATCTGAATGGGGAGGGGAAGAGGAAAACGTCTTCCTGTGGCCTGCCTGGGAATCAGCTGCACTCTGCTGATAGCTGCAGTGGAGGTTTTAGTGTGTGCTATAACCACATGCACCCCTCTTCTAGGTTCTCACACTGTAAATGATTTCCAGGGATTTGGTTATAGGGGGAGTGTGTCCTTAAATAAGATGGGAAACTTCAATAATCCAGTGTTCTTGACTTCTGAATCTCTGTGTGGAGTTTCTCTTATATTGGAGTGCTTTTTATTTCCCCTCTCCATTTCCCCCATGGTGGATGAAAGCCCTCTGGCTGGCAGTGGGAACAAGGAGTGGAGTTCAGGGGATGGGTGGTGTGCTAGAGAGTTCTGAGAAAAGTAAATCTTACCAAACTGGCTTTTGATGTTAGACCTGCTTTTACTGCAGTGCGGAGTGTTTTAGTTCTTCCCATCTTTAATACTGAAACAGAGGTTGTGTCTGTGGGACTCTGTCTTTGGCACGGGGGGGGTTCAGCTCTAGGAGATGCCTGCATGGGATCAGTATTTGGCCTGCAGGCTGTAATTTTCTAGGCTTTTTCATTCTTCAGCTCTTTTCCTGGCAGAATCATCTCGGCTCACAGTGACAGTAGGTTTGGTCCAAGCAAGAATTGCTCAGTGGAGCGTGGCGTGGCAGCTCTCTTTACACGCAGCTTGGACATGCCACTGCCCCGACGCACAGCAACGTGCTCCTGTTGGAGAGCAGCACGATGGTCAGCAGGGTGACCCCCTTCCTGTGAGGACCGGGGAAAAATGCTTCCCGTCAGCCTGCTGTCAAATGGCTGTGGAGCTGAGGTTGCAGTAAGAGGAGCTGCAGTATCACAGGGCAGAAGTATAAAATATCTGCTGCCCATCAGTACTGTATCAGCAAATCTCCTCCTCGGAACTTGGGCACTCATCCCTGCCAATGGGGAGATGTGCTTCTTGGGCTTGCCAGGGAAGTCCTCCAAGGCCGGCAGCAGCTCAGTAAGGCACAGAGAAAACACCCTTTCCATCCAAAATGTGAGGCACCAGCATTCACTGTCTCCTGACAACATTTCACAGCACTTGCCTATGGGGCCTTTCAGCACAGTCTGTAGTAGGAGACTACTTCAGGTTTCATATTGTCCTATTTCACACTGAGACTACTTCTGTGTTTCATATTGTAAAGGAAATTCCGTCAGAAGTCTGGCATAAAAACCCCTCAGATGTTTCAAATCTTTCTCTCTGCCCCCACACTTCAGAGCCTCTTGGCTTGTACTGAACCACCCTGACCTGGCGGCTCGGGAGGGCGGGTGGATGCAGGGTCAGTGCCGAGCATTTCCTGGCACTGACAGCACTGGTTCTTAGCAGAGCCTCCGAGAATCCCAGTGCTAAGTGTCACAAGGGTGTTCATTTTTGAAGGTAAGCAGTTATGCAGTCCTAAGATCGGAGGTGTCCTTGCCATGCAGGGCATCTCTGTGCCCTGCTGGGGAGGTGATCAGACAGCCAGTTCCTTCCGTGGTTGGCACAACCTGCGTGTCATGTGGAAGGACTTCCTCCTCCGCTGTGATGCGATGGACGACAGGGACAGTGTTGTGCTGCATCTTCCTTGACTCTGCTGGCTCTTCTGACTGCTCAGCCCCTGCTGGGCCAGCGCTCTCGTGGGGCTCAGCTCCCAGCACTGATAACACGGAGTAACACCATCTTACTTTTGAGTCATTACGGGGAAGGGGGATTTTATATTAATAACCCAAATTACCCCGTGAAACAGCAGCTTGTCTGATGTTAAATATTAAACTCCATTAAGTGGGTGAGCTGGGGCACAGAAGCAGCAGTGTGCTGGTAGTGCCGGGCGGTGGAGGAGATGAAGCAGTGCTGGCCAGCATTAATCCTTGCTCCTTGGAGAGCCTTCCATTTTCAGGGCAGTCAGGTGCTCCTCCACTCAGCTCCCCAGCTTCCGAATGGCATTTTGCATGCTTTAAACATTTTGCACGCTTTGAGCAGATCCGAACATCAAAGGCTGGTGGATCCTTGCTCTGGCGTTACCATGGCAACAGCAGCTGAGAGGATTTGGATGTTTCTGGGGTAGAACTGTGCTGCTTGGTGTGTTGGGCAGAGTGGGGCTGCTTTTCGCCCATTGGTGCCATCCAGGGCTTCGTGCTGGGTGAGGTGGTGGTCTGCCCCAGCCCAGGGGTCCTGTGGTGCAGACCTCTGCATCCCAACTGCTCACCTCAGCTCCCCCCAGTCTGGGAGAGGAGGAGGGAGTCCTTCCCAAGCTGCGCCACACGTGGAAGTAGGTCAGCTGAATTATACCCTTGGAAATGCTCGTTTCTCTTCCCTGGCTCTTTGGGGAGCCAAGCAGCAAGCCCTGCTTCAAGCATTGACTCTGTAGGAGCCCAACATTGTTTTGGTGTTTTGATCCTGCCCTCAGGATCTTGGCCTCAGGTGCCTCTTCCATCCTTCTGCGGCTCCACATATGCTGGATACAGTGGATTTCCAGGAGAGAGCATAAAGCTGAGCTTTTTACACTGTGAAAATGTGCTAGTGGTCTGGCTGGGCAGCGTGCTGCAGCAGCACAGTCAGGGGCTGCTGTGGGCCCTCCCTGGGAGTCTGTCGAGCTGTGTGTCCTGGGCAAAATGCCCCATCCTCCCCCTCGTGGTCTGTGAAATGAACGTTTCTCTTTTGGGTGACTCCAGCATCTCCATCCAATTCTGCTGAGGGGACAGGTACATTTGTGACTTGTTTGGACATGCACATAGATGTCTGTCCTTTGGGGGTTGTGGAGATGGGCACTCAGGACAGCTGGGTGATGTGCTGAAGGAAAGCAGGTAATTCTGAGTGCCCTTGTGCTGTCACAGCAATAAACAACCCTCAGACTTGTGGTCTCAGTCTGTTGGCCACTGCAGTCTGAAGGAGAAAATATTTTGTCAGAAGATTTTGGTGCAGACTGTGGTATTCAGCTACAGTGCAGACCTCAGGGTGGCTGAGAATAAAGGTACACTGAAAGTGTGGGACCAGAGCTAAGTTCTTGCTCTCTGGCTTGATGTTCAGCAGCAGAGCAGATTTCTTTCCAAGAGGAGCAGAGTGCAGCCTCCCAGGTGGGGACTGTGCATTCATCTGCTCTCTCAGGAGCTCGGTCTGTGCTGCCTCCAGGCATGCACTGCAGCCAAGTGCTGGAAATCTCTTGGTCTTGAGATCCCCAAACAGGCGTAAAAATTTCGGCATCTCTCAGTGATCTGTGGCCTTGCAGTCACAGCAGGACCAGGGGATCCGACAGGATCAATAGCTGGAGTGGATTAACTGCAGCCTGAGCAGGGTCTTGTTACGTCTTTTAGTTTGGTACCCGCCTGAGTGAAAGCTGAAATCTGCACTATGAGCAGTAATTAAGAAGTGCTTTGCCCTTGGCCCATATTGTGGGCATAATGCCAAATTCCTTGTTCCTAGAACTGGGATTTTTCAGATTCAGGCTGAACTAGGTGATGGTTTCTGGTCTCAGAACTGCCTGGTCTTTAAGAGGGGAACAAACAGTGGATGTTAATCCTGTGGGTAAGATGTTTTCTGGTCCCCTGGGTAGGAGAGCTGGAGGCAGAGGTTGCACAACACTTTTTATCTTCTTTGCAGCCAGGACAGCACAGAACTAAGCCATGGCATAAACGGTGGGACATGAATATTCCCTTCCTTTGGGAACTCTGCAGCTCTTCCATATCTTCACTCCGAAGATCTGATCTTCTGAGTTTTTATGCCTGAATAAATACAAAAAAGATAAATCAGTGTGATGAAATTTTCAGTTGCATTGCTTGGCTTGTCCAAATGATGAGCAAAAGTCATGGCATACGATGCCAGAGAGGCACGTGCTATGAAGCTCTCTGTCTGCTCAGTATGTGCAGGGAGGGGCAAAGGGCTGCTGAAATGTCTTGGTTTGGGGCTCAGACTACTTCCTCTCCAGGAACTGAATTGTGGTTATGCTGGCACAAGGCAGGTGTCTCTTGGAGTAAGACAGCCAGCTGCTTCATCTCCAAAATCATGCCTTTGGAGGCAACAGTGCACAGTTCAAGAAACAAAACCTGAAGAACATCTACTAACTTTGTATTTCTGAATTTCCTTTGGGTATCTCACAGATTAAATAGTTCTGAACTGATAAACGACCATGAAATGGTTTCTTAGATCAGGGCTATGACAGGAAGAGATTTCTTATGTCTATTAGCTGCTTCTGGGTGCTGATTTTCAGACTGATTTGGGGAGAAGTACTTCTGAATTGGCTTCCTCACCTTCCCCTCCTCCTGACAATAAAGGCCATGGAGAGGCAGGTAGGGAGAGAGCAAGGGCTGGAATGTTTGTGTACAGCAAATCTTTGTCCCCCCTCCCACCACATAACGTTGCACAGCTCTTCCATGGAGAGAAAGCTGAAGAGCAGGTGTCGGTGTGGACCCCTCACATGCTTCCTCTGGTGCTCATGGCTGATGATTCCCACACTTGGGAGGCTGAGGATCAGCTGTAGGAGAGGTAAGGCACCAGGAGCCTCTATGAATTTCCTGTTAGATCATGGATCACCGTGCCAGAAGCCACAAACACCCCAGGAAAGGGAAGGCTCTGAGAGCTGCCTGCTCTGAGCTGCAGCATCTATCCCAGCTCTGCAGAGCATCCTTATCCCCTTATTTATGCATTTCTGCCTGCATCACCGCTGCTCTCCCAACAGGAGGAAGCAGCCTGACAACGCCACTGTTTTTCTGAGTACCTGCTGTTATCCATGGCTGGGCAGGAGCGGCAGAATTGCTAAAGATTTAAATTATTCAGCTTCTGTTGCTGACTCGGCTTTAAAACTCCATTGACGTCTCCAGAGGGAACAGCTTGCTGACCAGGGCCCGTCCCAGGGTCCAGGTCCCTGGCTGCTCCTGGGAGCCTCAGCAGGTGACAGGAGCACAGGGAGTGTTTTCCTCAGTAAGCAGAAAGGGACATGCTGGAGTAAGGTGAACCCCTGTGTACCCGTGTCCTTGCACCAGGAGGGTACTGCCAAGTGCTCAGGGAGCAACAGTTTCCTTCAGTAATTGCAGCTCTGGACCCATCCTGGCATCATTTCTCAAGGGCTGAGTGCAAGAAGGGCTGCACCTCCTTCCCTGAGCAAAGGTACACACAGCTTCCTCCACACAGCAAAGCCCACTGCTGAGTTATTTCCTCTCCTCCAAGGTATTTAAGGTCCTCTGCTGCACACACTTCCCTCCCCGTTCCCTGAAGTGAAAGGAAGAACAGCTGAGGACAGAGTGGCAGCAGCCTGTGCCGGGCCATCACTTCTCTGGTTACATGAGATACCAGCGCCGCGGAGGGAGCCTCACGTTCCTTCACAGCTACATCACCACGCAGCCCAGGAGTTTCTCCAAAGGTCACAGGCAGGACTTTGGATCTTGGAAAAACAAAACTCTTTGTAACTGAAGGAGTGGTTTTCTTCAGGGATGTCGAGCCTTGTCCCAGGAGCCGTCTCAGGAGAGCAGCAGGAGAAATTATCTTTCCTGTGGGTATGATAGATATTACAGCATCCAGGGGACAGCGCTTAAGAGAGAGTACTGGAACCCTGGCCCACAAAAAATTCCCTGAAACCCACAGGGGTGCCCAGTGGCAATTATTTGCTATTATTCACTGTAACTCTTGGTCACTTTTTCTCAGCATGAGTTAGCTCTTTTTTTAGACGATATTCCTGTTTTTCCCAAGGTAAATCATGTGCCTTTGCAGAGGCCCAGTTTAACTCTGTGTTGGCTTTTGTGAGTACAACATGACAGTGACCTGTACAATCTCGGGGGCTTTAAAGGGACATTAATATGCTCAGATGTCACTAAGGAGAGGACACAGAATAAAGTCTTGGGGAATGAGCAAGCCAGAAAATCTCAGTTGAGGGTCTGGAAACAGGTAAGTGTTGAGGAACTGCCAGAGACCTTAGACTTTTGAGCTGTTTTCATGGAAATGGAAAGAGCTCTTGGGATTAAAAGCTATTCATTTATTAGAACTGTATTTGTTATTTTCCAAGCTCTCCCAGGCTCTGATTTCTCAGATGAGGTTGTGCCCATAGTGTTGGTTTCTCCAGAACTGCAAAGATATTACTGTTAGATATAACAGGCAAGGTAACAGTGACAAACTGTTAGTAAACCAAGTTTTTACTACTTTTACTTCGTGGTATTAGTTTTCAGCACTGATACATGTCTACAATTAGATAAGGGGAACTTTTGGAGATGCCTCAGGTGAGGTGATAATGAGTGAATGAGACCTGGTAGAGGCATCAGTGGGAAGTGTTCAGGAAATTATGATTAACAAAGGACAGCAATTAATGGAGTAAAGAGGCCAGTTTTCTCAGAGATGGAGTCTGCACCAGCTTCACAAACAGCCCCAGGGATTGTCTTATCCCTGAGTTTGCCTGTTCTAGATTTGTGAAAGTCCCCAGTGCCAGAGGCTGCACAAAGCAAAGCTAAACCCAGTCTCACAGTGGGGGGGAAGAAGGGGACAATCTCACGGGCACCATGACTGCTTTTCCCTGTGGTGTGCCAGAAGGTAACCCCAGATGGACTGTAGGGCAGAGGTCCTGTCTCTGGGACCAAAGCTGCGTGGCTGCCCTGCACTGTGGTCCCCCCAGTGCTCTGAGGAGATGGCATCTGGATCCAAGGCCGGGTAGGCAAAGCACAGGCAGCGGGATGACTCCTGCCAGGCAGGCGAGCTCTGCTCTGCAGGGTCACCCTGAGCCGGAGCCCAGGAGCGGGTGGGATGGGAGTGGTCTCCAGAAGGTCTGTTCCTTTGGACAACTGGTGTGACTCCCTTGCGTGTCTTTCAGAGAGGGCATGCACCAACCACTGTGGACCCCTTGCCTTCTTGCTGCAAGCAAGGATCTCCTGAAGGGATGCTGGAGCAGGAGTCTGCTGTGCAGGTAGAAGGGGGGAAGGGGCGCGTTCATTGTATTGCAGTGGGCTCTAGGCCCTACAAAGAGCCTGGAGCTGCTGTCACTAGACTTCATTTGCCACTTCGGTTCCATCTCGGTGTCCTTCATTTGGGACTGTGCCCAGCCAAGGTCTGCAGAGACCAGTGAACAACATGAGGTCTTCTGCTCACTGCCTCTGGCCCAGCCTGCTTTGCGTGGCACAGACCAAGAGACACTTTGGTTCTAGCCACAGAGCTGTTCCATTTTGCTTTGTGTTGCTGAAGTTTCATCTTCCCTTGTACTGTTTGAAGAGCAGGGTTCATGCATGTGGGCTCCTCCCTATTAACAGCCCACGGATGTGTTTATGAAGAGTGGCTCAGGCATGACGCTCAATAAACACTGCGTCCAGCCTGGCAGCTCGCCCCAAGCCCCTGGCGTAGGACAGCCCGTAATCTCCAGACTCCAGACAGGAGCCTCCTTGTTGTGCTGGTTTGCAGTCAGGTGTGTGAGTGGTGATAGGGTGCAGTCCTGCTGCTGATAAACCTCTTCCAGCCTGGCTGCTCACGTTTGGTTTGGCTGCAGCATTCAGCGTGAGAGGGTTGATCAGAGCTGCAGACCCTGGCTGTCCAGGGTGAGCTGACCTTCTCCTGCAGCCATGACATGTCTGCATCACCTGAGGGTGAGTACCTGGGCATGGTCAGGGGCTTGCTGGGCAGCACTAGGGGAGAGGAATCAGGTCAGCTGGTTTGCACGAGGGAGTTTAGGTGTATTCTAGCTGGTAACATGAGCTGAAGTCCTAGTCCAGAGAAAACAGCCCTTCTCCACAAACGGTTGCAGCTAAATGGACCTGAGACTGGCAGGAAGGGTTTGCTGCCCATCTTAAGTCACTGGGAACTTGCCTAAAGTCATACTGGGAGCCAGTGACAGTGCCTGGTGTTGAAACCAGGTCTTGTGGTGCTGTATTTGCTTTGTCCTTCTCACCGCTGCTTTGCTGGCAGAAGGGAGGTGCCCCCCAGGGGTTGGTTTTTTGCACTATTGTGATGTTGTGTTGATTTCTGTGTTGCCACCTTTGCTGTTTTCCCCCTGGGGCAGGTGCCCGGGGGGATGTTTCTCCCTCAGCACAGTGCTGCCCTGGCTCTGTGCGGGGCAGGTGGCTGTGCTGCCACGGCTTTGCTCGCATGTCCTCCCCGGGGATCAGCTGGCAGGGACATCCCAGGCCTTCGCTTCAGGTGCTTTCCTGTCGGTGCTTTCCTTCCTGCATGGCTTCTGGAGGCTGCACCCTGAGTGCTGGCCAGGCCAGGCTGGCTGAAGGCAGTAAATCCATGGCAGCCACAGCACAAGGACTGGACTGTGATTCCTCCCAGGCTGCAGATCCCAGAGGAAAACCCCCTTCTCAGCGCTTTTGCTCGTGCAGGCAGGCAGAGCTGGTGTGGGCTAGTCCTGCTGGAGCAGAGGTAGGGAATGAGTCAGAACAGACTGCAGGAATCAGGAGCAGTTTATGAGCATCATAGCAAAGAGAAGGAAGCTTCTCCACAGGGTGCCAGGACAGATCCTGATGGCATGGTCTGGACTCCAGTGCCTCACCTGAGCACGAGGGCACTGACAGAGCCCAGGGCAGGTTGAGGCTGGTCCACAAGCTGTGTCTTAGTCCCTGGCTGGCAGCAGGCAGGCTCAGATCATGTCTCTGATTCCCCCTTGCACTGGGCATCCTGCACTGGGCTACTCAGCTCCCCAATGCTCATCGCACATGTCATGGTCCAGAGAAGGTAGTGCCTTAGGAAAGCAGGAGATAGAAAGCAGTTGCTGTTCTGCTGCATCTCTCTCAGCAGCTGTAATTGTTGTTATGCTGTTAGAAGAGGTGTAGTGCCTGAGCAAAAAGCTCTGTGTATTGTCTTCAGTCACAGTCTATATATTTTCTGATGAGGTAAAAATAGCTTTTCTTTTTCAGGATGTGCAGAGAGCAGAGGCTCCTGCTAACATCAAAGGAGACTGACAGCTTTCCCCTGGGTGTGCGTGGCCTCAGCTGGCAGAGGAGCAATAGCTATGTTAATTCTTGCCTTACTTTGGCTCTGTGCGGAAAGAAAGATGTCCTGGTCTCCTTTCCCTGCTCAGGTCTCTGGACCAGCCCCTATTCCTCTCTCCACTCTCTGCTGGACCCAGCACTGTACTTCATAGGGAAGTGATAGTTTACAAATGACAGAACAAGGTCTCAATCCCACTGCTTAGAAAATCTATGAGCAGCAGGCAGGCACTGCTGGAGGGAGGCTTCCACAGAGCTGGAGCACCAGGGGATCCATATCAGAAGGATCAGTCTGCTGGGTAGGGGCAGCTCCTTGCTGCCTTGCTCAGTTAAGCTGTTCCTGCTATCTGCCCTCCTCACAGTTCTGAACCTGTTCCAGCTGCAGCAGGGAAAGGGGACCCATGAAGGGGGAAGGAAGGAGCTAAATGGCAGCACAGATGCTGTCTGTATCCCAAATGCTCAGTAGGGACTGAGTTAACTTGACCTGCACCACCAGTGACAGCCCAGGACTCTCCTGTGCATTTTTGGAAAGCCCATTACTCATGATTATGTAATGATGGAGGATTGTGCGTGGTGGAGGGGCCAGTCTGGTGCTGGCACCTGAAAGCTTGCCCCCTCTTCAGCACTGTCAAAATGCTAATTGACAAGTTGCCTCCCTTTCCACAAACCTGCCAGGGGCCCTCCTTCTTCTGCTTTGGGATTTCTCCTCTGCCAGTTGTGCGAGATCTTCTCCAGCTCTGTCAGCCCCTTGCACGGGAACATGAACAGATCTTTCATTCCCTGCATGCTCTGATTCACCTGCTGCAAGATGGTTGAGCTTCCCCTACCATCGTGGTCTGGGGATCTCTGTTGGGCATATCAAGGTACATGCTTTGGAGCTGTTGTGAAATCTTCACTCGGCAGAAAGGAGCACGGACAAAGGGTTTACTCAGGCTGGTGCATGAAATGAGAATAAACTCAGTTGCCAGATGCCTTCCAGAGGTGACTTCTTGTGCCTTGACTCTCATCAGTCCTATTAAGATTCATGGACCTATGCTAAATCACGTGGCAGAGGTGAGGATGATGAGAGAACTTGGGCAGATGAATTTTCCTAGCGCTTTTGCTTTTCTCTTTCATCTGGGTTTGCAGTATCTGCCTGGTCTCCATGTTCTGCTGGCTGCCTGCCTGAGGCTTTGCTACTGTGGCCTCTCTGGAGACGCTGTGCTCTGATGAATGCTGCCTTCTACTCAGAAGGCAGAAAGCTGCCAGTAGGTTTTCCTTCCACTGCAGGGACCACTGAGAGCATCCAGTTTCTGTTAATACAGATAGGAGAGAAAGTTCCTGTAAGATGGACAGTGTTGTTTCCATTTCTGAGCATTTCGAGTTGAATCTCTGATTCAATTTTCCTGATCTTCCCTGATCATCCTACAGGGACCCTAGGTGTAATCTCTGACTGCTCTTAATCTTTGCAGCTCTTTTAGTGTGTTTGCAGGACTGACAAATTCTTCTCATCTAATCGGAAAGGATGGAGGTTATCACTTGCACACCTGGGCACTCGGTGTCTGCAAGGCAGAGGGAGGTTCAAATGATCTCTGGCTCCAAAGAAATTCCTAGCTTGGGCAATTGCTTAAAAGGGAACCACTGCACGGATTTGAGGGTCTGCTGTCTGCTGGGAGCAATGCCTCAAAGGTGAGGGTCATGCCACTGTTGGACTCAAGCCCACGTGAGCAAGGAGACATCAAAGCAAATGCCAAGGTTTATCACGCCTACCCTGGTGGCAGCGCTGGCTTTGGGCTCCGGCAGGCTGGCATTAGCAGCTGGAAGTAACTGCATGACCTCTGAGATATGAGCTGGACCTTTCCACAGCATCTAGACAGGGTGTCCACAGCAATACATAACTTGGGTGCCAGGATTCCAGTCTGGATCTCACTGCCAGGCCTGGGGCCCTTTGGCTGTTGGGGTGAGCGGGTGCTGCCCAGCCTGCAGATGTTTCCCTGCTGGGCCTCCTCTGCCAGCTGAGGAGACGAGTGGGCAGACAGGGTAAAGAGGGCAGTGCAGCAGGGTGCTCGTGTGCCTCCTGCCAGGCTGGAACAGTGTGGCGACTTGCTCCTTGCTGCCTTTGTGTCCCAGAAAACACGGTGAGATCAGCGCAAGTCCCTGAACTCGTTTGCACTTGGAAATTATCGATTTACAGCATTTAGCAGCTTGTACAGAGTGGGCTCCTGCCAAGTGTTGCCACCTTTCACAGGAGGAGGCAGTGCTGAGACCCTCCCTCCTGTTATCAGTGATGGGCAGCAGGAGCTGGTGGGAGATCCTCCCTGGGTGGGAGTGAGAGCAGGCACTGCCAGAAGAGATAAGAGCAGGAGACGCAGGAGGCTTACTAAAGCTCTGACTGCAACCCTTGAAATACAGCCTGAGCCTCTGGTTTGGCAGAACCTCCCCTTTGCTTACTGCTCTGACCATGGCTCCAGTGCAATGGGCTCAGGCAGTTCCAGGCTTCTCCTGTTGGGGTGAAGGGGCCAGTGGCATTAATGCTGTGAGAGCAGGAGGGCACCTGTGAACAGGAACAGAGGAAGCCTCTCATCAGGGCCAGGACAGGGTGAGGAAAAGAAATTAACTCTATCCTAACTGAAACCAGGTCAGAGGGAAAGGGAAAAATTGATATTGTCAGCAGGCAAAGGAAGGTTTTTCCTGAAGAATGGATAGTGAAGGAGAATAGAAGCGCAGTCTGATGTGCTGTGCTATGGTTTTGGCTTCAGAAGGTCTTGGAGCACTTATCAAAGTCCAGATCGGAGTTTTTTTCTTGGGGAATTGCTGGCAGCAGCCTCCTGGCACATCACAGCTTGGATGGCCCCAAGTCTGTGGAGCATGACACCTGCGTATAGGCTTTAGCAGATTAAATTTAGGATTTAGTGAGAGTGCAAGAGGTACTCAACAGCAAGTGGGGCAGTTTATTTTCTCCTCTGGAATAGGTCCTTTCTGGAAAATTGCTAGGAAGGCGAAGAAGACTGGAAAGAAACTCTGCAAACTCCAAATAAAGGAGAAGCAGCAGAGGCAGTTTCTGTATCTGGAAGCAGCTGCCGTGTGTCGTGGGGCACACGGATGGCGGGTGACTGTGTGTGTGCACGAGGCAGGGCTGTGCTGCACCTTGTGCTTGTCAGCGGGTGGTGACTGGGCAACGTGTCTCTGTCTGGGTGTGTTGGGGTGGTGCTGACTGGGGTGTTGTGTGTGTATCTCCTTGATGTGCACACTACTTGTGTCCGTGGGGTCTCTGCATTTCTTGCTGTCACTGCTCCCTTTTGCTGAAATTTGGGAGATGGAGTGACTCAGCTTGTGCTTCTGTTCCCTGGGGAGTGAATTGCCCCAAGCAATAGGCAGGCAGTCCCACTGTGCAGCCTGACATCAGAAGGACAGTATGACTGTGGATCCATTTCCTCTGCTTTTCCCATTTGAGCTGAGCTATCCCAGCTTCTCTAGTGGCATGTGTGGTCTGACTGCTGGTGTCTGATGCCCTGCATCTCTCTGTGCGTCTCTGAAGGTACATGCTGAGCACAGGGAGCCAAAGGCAGCACCTCTGACTCACTCCAGCCTTGGCACATTCTCCGAGACCTGGGCCCCAGCACCCAGAGGGTCAGGAGGGAACCGCAAGCCCTCTCCTCTGTGGCAGGAGTTACCTGTGAGATGCCAGGCTCCTGGGCACGTCTGCGTGGCTGCTTTTCCTCTGCTGTTCCCAAGGTGGTACCTGCAGCTCTGACCCACTCCCTGCGCTTGGCAGCAGTCATTTGCTTTCCGGAGGCGGCTTGGTATTAAATGTCCTGTCTGACACAATAATGGAGAGAAAATGAACAAATTCCATTAGCAGTTGGCGATCCCTTCAGGGTCTGCGTTGGAGAGGACGGAGCCTGTATTTTTAGATAGAATGCAATGTAACTTACTGGCTCTCTCAAAGCTGGGGAGTAGATAACCAAGGAGGGAGAGAGGGGACACCAGGCTCAGGTTTCAGCCGAAGTGCCGGGCTATGGCAGCACGAAAGGGCAGGTCTGGTCCAGACGTGGCTGTGAGTATACAATGCACTTCTCCTTCATGCCCACAGAGACCTCTGCTTTGCTTTTCTGCTTGCTTTCTGCTTGTAGTCTCTGCTGCTGGGTGTGCTGGGGCTTTAGGAGCCCCTTTGCTGGTGGACCATGTAGAGTGTTACCATTTTAATCTTCAGAGCTCCATGTGTGTCCCATGGGTGGCAGAGCCTGGCTGAGCTGTGCTTTAGTTTTGCAGGGGTTTGCTGTCGAAGGGCTGTGCTGTGCTGGCATGCTGGCGGCATAGCTGAGGTGCTGCCTTGTCCTCAATCCTGACCTGAGACGCGGAGACTTCCAGCAGGGTCTGCAGTTGGAAAAGCTCTTTGCATTCAGGCTGTTGCTTGAAGCTGTCAGTGTTTCCTTGCTGGACCCCAGACAGCACACAGGGCTCAGGGCGTGAACGTGCACTTCCAAGCACGGCGCTGCTGTTGCCTTCTGCCTCTGGCAGTCGATCCTCCCGCGTGGGCAGAGCACTGAGGGGCCATGTTCTGCCTCCTCTGTGTTCACACACCTCCCAGAGCCACGGCTCCACCGTCAATCTGAGGGCTCTTCCCTGATGGACGGGGCCCTCCTCTGAGGTGGCAGCGAGCGGAGCCAGCTGGCACGGGAGGTCAAGCGACCAGCACGTGTTCCCCTGGCACGCGGAGGCTGCGCACCAGCGTGGGGCACAGCGGTCCTGCCCCCCATGGCACCCTCCACTGCGGTGGGAGCCCAGGCTGAGCTCTGTGCCCGGCCCAGCAGGGCCAGGACACCCTGTACGTGGGCCTTCTGTCTGCAGGGGATAGCAGGGTCCTGGTGGGCCCAGGACACGGCTGCATTTCTCTGGGGTAGGAGGGTCAGGCGGAAAGGATGAGCTGGGGAGGCAGATGGAGGAGAGCAGAAGGCATTTGAGTTGTGCTGCTCTGAGTTCCAGTTCTGAGACTGTAAAGAGGAGGGAAGAGAGGAACCTGAACCTGTATGGTGCATCATCCTTCCTAGGTTTGCCTCCAGGGCTTTTGTCTGTGGCCATGTTGCTTCTATCTCCTGTCCAGGAACTTCCTAATCCTGGGTGCTCTTCTGCAACCAGGCTGTGGGCACTACAGGATGTTCTGGGGTGGCAGGATGGAGGCTCTTCTAGCACAGGAGGTCCCTTGATCAGTCCCAATGTGAGTGGTACAAGAGGGCTTCTGATTTTTCTCTTGGAGCCGAGGACAGAGGAGTGTGTCCAGTGCCCCTGCCATGGGTGTCTCATGGCTCTTGGCTGCAGAGAGCCCTTTGGGCTGGCCTGAGCAGGCAGGTACCAGCTTGGAGTTACTAGTCCAAGGTCCCAGACTCACAGACCCACATCACTGCATTTCCACCCTGTTCTCCAGCTTCTGGTGAGCCATGCCATTGCCTTCATTTGCTGCCTCACACTGCTCAGTAGCGTTGCTCAAAATGTTGCTGTGCCTTGCCTGGGCTGGCTGTGGTGTAGCAGTGCAGGGAGGCACTGTCAGAAAAGAGAGCTTTGACTTTCACAGCTACAGGGTTCTCAGCTGGGGCTGTTGTCCCTGGTGCTGGTACCTGAGCTTGCCGCTGTGGCTACCCAGTGGCTTCTGCAGGAGGGTAGGGGTGGGCTCACCACAGCTCCATCGCTGCAGTCCCTCAGCCTGGACACAGAGGGGTTTCCTGGGCCAAGGGGGGCTGCCATTGTGGCAGGACCTCCCTCTCTACCATCCCCACAGTGCTGTGATGAGCTGCAGACCTCCTGCCCTGTCATCTGGATGCTCTTCACTTTAAGTCCAGGTCCCAGCCCTCCTTCTTCCTGTCTGATTTGGGGCACCTCAGTCTGTCCCAGCAGTTCCCACTGTGACCTCTCTGGCCTCTGCCTTTTCTGCCTGGTCTCTGTAGTTATGTTCTCTGCAGCCGAGCAGAGCTGACCCAGTGGTGGTGGTGGGGGAGAACAGCAGGCCTCTGAGTTTCATGCTTTTTCTTTTTGTCCCCAAGGCCGATGCTGCGACCAGTTTCTTGAGAGCTGCAAGATCCGGGAATCTGGACAAAGCCTTGGATCACCTCAGGAATGGGGTAGATATTAACACCTGTAACCAGGTAGGTGAAACCCACGGCGCTTCTGGTACCATCTCTAGTTCATGGGAAAATGTGGCTGACCAGAAGGCAGATGTCTTTGTGGCCAGGAGAGCAGCAATATCTATAAAGATCTGGGGTGCCTGGATGTACTTGCTGGAGCATAGCAAAGGACATTAACAGGTAAGCAGAGAGGGCTCCTTTCGTGTGACAAGCAACTGGGACATCTGGAAGGGGCTCAGCTGCTTCTCAGAGGGCAGAGCAGGTAGCTGTGAAGAGTAGCACAGGGGCTGGAACATCACAGGAGTGGCTCTTGGGGGATATTCCCCTTGACTGCAATGCTCAGGCTTTCAGATTCCCAGAAGCTGCAGCTGATCACAAGCAGAGAATTTTTGCAAAATGCCTGTCGTGGTGTTTTGGGAGGTGTTGGGCAGGAGGAGCTCTCCTCATCCAGAGCAGAGGCAGGTCGGCACAGGAACAAAGAGCTGCAGGCACCAAGGAGTTGTTTGCACAGCATCGTCAGAACATTTTGTATCTGTGTAGCTGCCAAATGCAAGTGGCTGAGCCTGAACTGGGGCAGGAACAGACTCAGGGGGCTCGGCCTGAGCAGAGGGAGCAGACAGGCATTGCTGGCTGCCTTCTGGAGCAGGGGTGGTGCTGGGGAGGCTGACTCAGCACAAAGACATGTTCACCTGTTCCAGTATCAAGTCCCCAAACCAAGCGAAGTTCTGACTGGTGGGTTGTGTGCCATGGTGGCCAGTGCAGTTACTGGGGACAGGCTCCCCCAGGCACAGGCAGAGCCCAGCATGGATGTTCTGTCATTTCTGATAATAAGCAGAGGGAGGATTTCTATGTCCACTGGTCCTGTAACACTCTAGGAATATGTGGTTCTGGAGAGGGCTCTGCAAAGAATTACAGCAGGGTGACCCAGCCACAAACTAAAGATGGTGGCTTTGAACTTCTTCCTCACCCAGAGAGATGGTCAGTCATCAGCTGTCTCCACTGTCCAGCTTCAAGTCCTGTCTCCAGCCAGACTTCCAGTGCTGGTGAGGAGATTAACACTTTGACAGGGACCGAGTGGCTACAGCAGTATGAGGCACTTCTCTCAGTGATGCCTTTGCACTGGTTCCTGCCATCTCCCAGAGGTTAGATGGCACTTTGGGGTTTCCTTCTGAGGAATATCAGACCTGTGGGAAAGGTCCAACCTCACATGTCCTGTATAGAATAAAGAGGGATATATGTGGTCAGACCTATCCCACAGGCCCTGTATTCTTGCTCAAGTGCAGAGACCTTGACATGCCATCTGATCTTCATCCTGCTGATTTCATCCCCTCCATCACTCCCTTCTGCATCAGTGTCTTCATCATCCATCTCTCGTGTTTCAAATTCCAGCACGCTCCCATCTCACCCACAAGGAGCTGGAGGCCTGGGGATGAGTGCACATTGCTGCCAGGACTCTCACCGGCAGGGAACAGCACTGTGCTGGCACACGGGTGCCTGGAGATGGTCTTCGTTGGGGTGGCCAGCCCTGATGGACAGTCCAGGGCAGGGCCCTGCTTTGGGACAGGCTGAGCGCAAAGTCTGTGTTTTTCTGTAGGGCTGCATTTGTCGCGTTGGCAGCCAGTGACTGGGATTTCTGGGAAGTGTTTGCAGCACTTGGTGAGGAAAACACAGCACCTTTCAAATTACGCACATCCTGTGGCGGTTTTGGGTCAGATGAGCTGTCAAGCCAAAGCAAATGTGCAAAACAGCCTGTATTGTTCCTGGAGCAGAAATACCGATGGGAACAATCTTCTGCAGACGTTGCACTTATTGCTGTTAGGACAGAGAATAATGATTTGTCACAGGTTGTCAGCATTCAAAAGGTTATTTATGAATCCTTTGCGTAAAAGGGCAGAAGGGCTGAGGAGAGCAGCTGGGCATTTGTGGTCTTGCACTCCAGGTGTTCGTTACAGGAGTGTAACCAAGAAAAAGCCTGCATGTCTGTGGCCACTTATCCCTTGTGAGGCAAGAGTGTCAGTGATCATTTCTATGGGGTTGTGTAGGTGTGTCTTCATCAAAGAAGCTGGGCTCAGTCAGAGAAGGTGGACTCAGTGTAGCCAGACCTGGTTGGGGGGTATTTCTTTTCAGTGACACTGTTCTGTGGGTGTTGCAGCACTCCCACTTCATTTCCCTTTGGAGCAGGCCTTTTGTGCTTGAGGCTCGAGGGAACACTGGAGTTAGTCTGCTGAGGAAGCCCTCGGGGTTCTGTTTTTATTGCTGTAACCAGAGTTGAGCAAAAGAACCTGTAACTCTTCAATTATGGTCCTGGACAACTGGTGTTTAGAGTGAGAAAGGGTGGCAAACCCTTTTCCAGTCTGGCAACACTCTTAAAGCTGTTCTGATTTTAAACTGGAGTATTGAGGGCAGGAACTGGAGCCTCCTTGAGCATTTTCTGCTCCCCTACCTATATTCAGAGGATGAAGCATTTCTGTGAACTGACATTCCAGTCAGGAGTCCGAACAGATGGTTGGGAGGTGGAGTACTTGGGCAGGAACTCATGTCCCTCTGCCATGTGACAACATTGTGTAGGGGTGAGTAAACCTAGTGCATCCACCTGGAAGAAGTGAGGGACAAGGAGAAAAAGTGGCATTTGCAGGTGTTTAGCCTCTTTTCCAGCAAATATCCCAGCCCTTTTGTTACATGGGAAGTGGATGTGGGTGTCCAAAAGCCTGCAGTCGTGTCTGCACAGGAGCTCAGAGTAGGAGGCTCCCCAGAGAGCCCCAGCCCCAGATGGTGACTAATTCCCCACTCCCACCTTTGCTCCCTCCAGAACGGGCTGAACGCCTTGCACTTGGCCTCCAAGGAGGGCCACGTGAAAATGGTGGTGGAGCTGCTGCACAAGGAGATTGTTTTGGAGACAACGACCAAGGTAAGGACAAGGCAGTCTGGCCTCTCCCCTGTAGGGGCCACTCCCCTTGCGCAGGGAGTAACATAAACCACAACATGTGCTAATGCTGTCTTACCAACAACTGCCCCCAGCACAGACTGCTGGCTCAGGTCAGCCCTCGCTGCCCCGGGGGCAGCCCCTGCATGCTGCGGCACTGAGGTGGCCTCAGTACCATTGTCACAAACCTGGAGAGCTCTGGTGCTCCATAAATAACATCCTGTTCTCTCGTGCATCACCACAGTGGCGTGTGGTTCTTGCTTGGTGACAAGCAAGACAGTGGCACAAGCAAGCAGGGCTGACAAATGAGCATCTCCAGCACTGCCTGAAGGGCTGCGAGAACAGGAGGAGGCCTCGCTTGCCATTTCCCTGGTGCTCTTGCAGGGTTCAGGACACAGAGCAGAGTCTGGCATTCTGCCTCACCACCCAAAGGCACGAGTTGGAAGAGTCTGTGCCCGCATTTTCCAGCCTGCTCATCATCCCTTCGGTCTGCTGGGGTGCCTTGGCTACCAGGGCACACACTGCAGCTTTGCCTGGAGACTGTCAGTTCAGACTCCCCCATCCTCCCTACCCTTCTCATCTCTAAGTGCTGGAGATGCACAGCACCTGACAGCGCATAACAGCTTTTACTGCCAGTAACTTCATGGGAGAGATGAAATCACTCTCTTCCCTGGCCAGCATATGGGAAGGGTGGCTGACTGGTCTACAGCAGGGATGGGACATGGAGCGAGGGTTGCATGGGCCCCCACAGGCTTTCTTGGCCTGTTTGCATGACCGTTAGCACAAGTCAGGCCCATCCCAGCCCAGCATCCTGGGCTGCTTCAGCCCCTGAGCATTCCCCTGTGGTGTCTTTTAGAAGGGAAACACAGCCCTGCACATCGCTGCCCTGGCTGGACAACAGGATGTGGTCCGGGAGCTGGTGAACTATGGGGCCAACGTCAACGCCCAGTCACAGGTAGGGTGACCTGGTCTGGAATGGGAAAGGCACCCATCGTGTGTGATGGTGGTGTCCTCGTGGTGGGAACTGTGCCCAGCGTGGGCACTTCAGCAGTCCTTTGCAGTTTTTCTCTAGTCCTGTTCAGGGGCAAGGACTGCTCTGCCAGACTCCTGAAAGGAGATGAGTGTGCAAATGGTATGGAGGGAGTCTTGAGGCACGTGGGGAGACCAGCATGGTTTCTGCTGAGAGAGTCCCTGGCAGCACACACAAGCATGCAAGACTTGTCCTGGGGGGACTAATGGCTGATGCCTCCCTGGCACAGCTGTGAGATCTCCAGCAACTCCCCAGCTCCACACACTGGGCCTCCTTCGCGCTCTCTCCATTGGGCCTGGTGGGGCTGCAAACTCTTTAGGTTTTGCCTGATCGGAGAAACGTCCCTGGAGCTGGGGACAGGAATGGCAGTGAGCAGAAGGCAGTGTCTCCTGGTTGACTCTTATGAACCATCACCTGTTTTTTTTCTGGATGTGTGGAGCCCTGGGCTCCAGCTCTGTGATTGCTTCACCACTGCCAGGTTTTTTTGCTTTTTCACACCCACACTGGGATGGTTTTGCCCCAGTTCACTGACCTGGGGGTGTGGGTGTTCATGGGGTGTAGGTCTGCAAGGAACTTGAGAAACTCGAGGGAGAGTTGTGTTGATGTGCATGGCCCTGTGTTTGCAGAAGGGCTTCACACCTCTCTACATGGCAGCACAGGAGAACCACCTGGAAGTTGTGAAGTTCTTGCTGGAAAACGGAGCCAACCAGAATGTAGCCACAGAGGTGAGATCCTCACGGGGGAGCTTATGGACTTGCCTGGGGGGCTGCTGTGGGCTGTGCCAGGTTCTGCCATGGCTCCTTGGCTCTCCCCCTCTCACCTGGTCTTCTTGGCAGGACGGCTTCACGCCACTGGCTGTGGCTCTCCAGCAAGGCCATGAGAACGTGGTTGCTCACCTTATTAACTATGGGACAAAGGGGAAGGTCCGCCTGCCCGCCCTGCACATCGCAGCCCGCAACGATGACACTCGCACAGCTGCTGTGCTGCTGCAGAATGACCCCAATGCTGACGTCCTCTCCAAGGTGTGTGCTTTTCCCATCCTGTCTCGGGGAGCTTCCCCACATCCCCAGGGAGAACAGCAGCTTGGTGTGCTGTAAGTATCCATCCTTTCAGCAGGAAGCATTTGTCTGGCCGGGCTGATCCCTTCTTCTTTGCCCTAGACTGGATTCACTCCCTTGCACATTGCAGCCCACTACGAGAATCTCAGTGTGGCCCAGTTACTGCTGAACCGTGGAGCCAGTGTCAACTTTACACCCCAGGTGAGTGCAGAGGGGGAAGCTGCTGGGGCTCTCCATTGTTCATCCCCTGCCTCCTTGAGAGAGAAGGGGCTGCTCCCTCTAACAGACTATGCTCTTCCTGACAGAACGGGATCACTCCCCTGCACATTGCCTCTCGCCGGGGCAACATCATCATGGTGCGGCTGCTGCTGGACCGCGGGGCCCAGATCGAGACAAGGACCAAGGTGAGAGCAGTTTGAGCACAGCCCATCTGTACACAGGCCATGGCCCTCCATGAGCTCCTTGTGCCCAGTGCTTACCCTGCAAACCTCTTGCTGGGGCTGTGAGGGAAGGTCCCTGGTGCACTAAGGTGATGGACCAGGTTTTTTGCTGGCACATGTAGAGGTGAGAGGAGCCATGTCGCTTCATGGCTGTAAGGGTGTGCCCTGGGGGCTGAGGGCAGACTCAGTTTTGCCTTATTTTGCAAACAAGTTGAAAGTCCCTCTTACTCCTCTGCCTGAGGAAACCCTGCCCTTCTGTGCCACACTGAGCCCTTGAACCCTTCTCTCTCCCCAGGATGAGCTGACCCCTCTCCACTGTGCCGCACGCAATGGACACGTGCGAATTGCAGAGATCCTCCTGGACCACGGGGCTCCCATTCAAGCCAAGACTAAGGTAGCCGTGTGACTCAGTGGGGCTGTGCTTGGTGCCAGGTCTCGGGGCAGCACAGGGGGGTAACGAGCTGTGCACAGTTGCTGGATGGCACCCATGGCTGGGTTGGGGCTTTTCTGGTCTGCTGAGGGGCAAGGAGCTTCCTGACCTACTTGACTCTAGCTGGAGTCCTTTGCCTGAGGGCTTCATGCTTCAAAGGGACCTGTCCTGAGGAGGGGATGGCCTGGGGACAACAGCTCTTTAGGCCCTGCCCTCCACTCAGCATTGTCCCCCCGTGAGGCAGTGAGGGATTTCAGGGCTCTCCCTGGTAGCCCCCTGGAGAACAGGCTGTCTCTTCTGCCCCAGAGCTGCGGCCGGGGGTGCGGGTGGGGTGCCCGGTGCCCCTCCCGGCCCTGCCCTGAGGCCCTGCTCCCCTGCAGAACGGCCTGTCGCCCATCCACATGGCAGCGCAGGGCGACCACCTGGACTGCGTGCGCCTGCTGCTGCAGTACAGCGCCGACATCGACGACATCACCCTGGACCACCTGACGCCGCTGCACGTGGCCGCGCACTGCGGCCACCACCGCGTGGCCAAGCTGCTGGTGGAGAAGGGGGCCAAGCCCAACTCCAGAGCCCTGGTGAGTGAGGAGGGGCAGGTGGAGCTGGGCCAAGGGAGAGAGGGGCTGTTCCTGCGAATGGCTGATCGTCTGTCTGTCTGTCCGTCTGTCTGCAGAATGGCTTCACGCCCCTCCACATCGCCTGCAAGAAGAACCACGTACGCGTGATGGAGCTGCTGCTGAAGACAGGTGCCTCCATTGATGCCGTCACAGAGGTAGGTGTGAGCCCAGCCCCAGCTCTCCTGCTGCTGCCTGTACGGAGCGGGCAGTGTGGCAGGATGAGATGGCCCTGTTGCCTCTGCTGGTCCCCAGGAACCTTTCCGGGAGCTCTTTGCAGCTCAGGAGCTGCTGAGCCTGGCAGCATCTCCCTGCAGGGCAGGGGCTTGCAGGGGAGACAGCAGCTCTCTGTGTTCCCCCTGCACTCACCTGCCAGGCTCCTGGAGCAGGCCGGGGACTCAGATTTTACCTCTGTGCTGGAATGTGCCCTGGGGAGAGGGAGGAAGGGGCAGCAAGAGATGTCGACAAGGCCATCAGTCCCATCTTGGCTCCTGGCCCCTTTCTCTCCACAGTCCGGCCTGACCCCCCTGCATGTGGCTGCCTTCATGGGGCACCTGCCCATCGTCAAGACCCTGCTGCAGCGTGGAGCCTCTCCTAACGTGTCCAACGTGGTGCGTACCCACCCTGGCTGGGGCTTTGGGAGCTCAGAATTCTGGGGGTCAGCAGGATGTGAGAATTGCCCAGGTCCTGCACCATCTGTTCACCTGAGCAGTCCCTGGTGCCCTCGGCTTTGTGCTGGCAGGAGGAACTAGTATAGGCCAGACAAAGTTGCAGGCACTGCTCTCCTCTGCTCAGAGCAGAGGAATGAGTGCGGGAAGGCATTTCCCCTCCTTCGGCCTCACCACTTTATCCTGTCCTTGGTGCAGAAAGTGGAGACACCCCTACACATGGCAGCCAGAGCTGGTCACACGGATGTGGCGAAGTACCTGCTGCAAAACAAAGCCAAGGCCAATGCCAAGGCCAAGGTAGGTACAGAGAACCTGTGTGATAGTCAGCTCTGGCAGCAGTTAGTGCTGGTTTCTTCGCTTTCACGTGGCCAGAGTCCAGCCTGCCAGGGGCAGTGCAACAGTGGGAGCAGGGCTGGGACCCGTTTGGCATGGCAAGAAGGGACTGGTCCAGGTCTGCCCAAACAGCTCCTTTGCCTCCCTTGCAGGATGACCAGACTCCCCTGCACTGTGCTGCACGCATCGGTCACACTGGCATGGTCAAACTGCTGCTGGAGAACAATGCCAACCCCAACCTGGCCACCACAGCAGGGCACACACCCCTGCACATCACTGCCAGAGAGGGGCACATGGACACGGCCCTGGCCCTGCTGGAGAAGGGGGCCTTGCAGACCTGCATGACCAAGGTAGGCCACTGAGTCCACGGCTGTGGAACGTGTCACCCAGCTGGGCCAAGGCTGGGCAGGCTGGTGGCACAGTGTCCCTGTTGCAGGAGGGGCAGCCTCCTCCTGTGGCACAGCATGCGCTAGCACTCTCCTCATCTCTGCCACCCTGTGATGGGCTGCCTTTCTCCTCAGAAAGGATTTACCCCTCTCCACGTTGCAGCCAAGTATGGGAAGGTGGATGTGGCAGAATTGCTGCTGGCACACGATGCTCACCCCAATGCAGCAGGGAAGGTGAGTGCTGCTTCTGCAGCTGTGGGAGGAGTGGTGTAGTATGGGGAGAGGCTCTGTCTCACCTGTCTGTACCCTCTCTTCTTCTGCAGAATGGCCTGACCCCGCTGCATGTGGCTGTGCACCACAACAACCTGGAGATTGTCAAACTGCTGCTTCCCAAGGGGAGCTCTCCTCACAACTCAGCCTGGGTGAGTCTGGGCAGGGTGTCCCTGGGGACGTGGGGAGCTGTTGTGTGTTCAGTGCCCGCCAGTCTGTGGCCAGCACTGCCCCTCAACCCTGACACTCAGGGAATGTACGAGGGACCAATCCCCACCAGCCTCTCTCCACGCCCGCTGCTCATGCCTGCCTGTCCTCGCACCACACGTGGGGCAGGCAGGGTGCCAGGCAATGGTCCCGTTCCAGCAGATAGGCTGTGTCAGGGATGGTCCCTGCTGGCAGCATGGTGGCTGCTGTGTGGGGAATGTGTTTCCATGGCAAGTCCTGGAGAGCAGCACTGCGTGCTGGCAGTTTGGGAAACCACACACAAATGTTTTCATGCAGCTACGAAGCAGTGAGTCAGAAAACCCACGAGCTTGTGAGAGTCGCCCCTCTCTGCCTGAGCGTGGGGAGCATCTCCCCACCGAGCAGACCAGCAGTCGCCTTGTTTGCAGAAGCTGCATCCTGAAAACAGCCAAGTGGCTGCTGGTGCCAGCCCTGCCCATCTGGCGCTCTCCTCTCCCCTGCGCAGGCTGCCGGCAGACGTGCTGGGCAGGCCCCGGGAGCAGCCGGTACCAGTGCCAGCCCCCGCTGGTCTGCGTCACCGACAGCCCGCGTCACCCTGGGCAGCGGGTGTCTGCCAGCTGCTCTGCTCCTGCAGCGTGGCAGCAGGGGCAGCGCTCAGGGCCCTGCAGTCCCTGCCTGAATACTAATGCTGTGCGTTGGGAGTTTAGCTCTACTCCTTAGCCAGGCACGTTCCAGGAGGTGTCTGTCTGCCCTGGCCTCTCAGAGCTCCCGGAGGCTGCATGCTGCTGCAGAAATTCATGTGTGCAAAACTCCAGGGCAGCTCATAGCAGCTGAATCTGAAGCGGGTGGTCTTTGAAACCCCCATGCTGCCTTGGCTGGAAGAGTGGGATTTGGCCTCAGTGTCAGGGCTAGTTGCTGTCAGGAAGATGGTTTGGGAGCATCCCTGAGCCTCAGGAGCAACTAGGAAGGGCAGACCTGGCCTGCAGGCGTGGGGTGGCACCTCCTGTCCCTGCTGGTCTGCTCGGCGGGGCTGAGCACTGCAAGGAGCCTCTCTCCCCACAGAATGGGTACACCCCCCTGCACATCGCTGCCAAGCAGAACCAGATGGAGGTGGCCAGCAGCCTGCTGCAGTACGGGGCTTCTGCGAACGCCGAGTCTGTGCAGGGAGTCACCCCCCTGCACCTGGCTTCCCAGGAGGGGCACGCAGACATGGTGGCCCTGCTTTTCTCCAAGCAAGGCAATGGCGACCTCGGCAACAAGGTAAGTTGTCCCAGCACATGCTGCCAGGCTGGGGGTGAAAAAGCCGGCAGAGAGCAGCAGACTGGGCGCTGGCCAGGCCCCCGCGCCTCCCTGTGCTCGGGGAGCGGTGCCATGGACAGCAGCACAGTGCCAGTCAGTTTGCCAGGCTGGAGACCTGACAGAGCCTCTGCTGGTGGAGCTGCAGTGGTGGCACTGCCGCTGTGCTGAGACCTCCTCTCTTTGCAGAGTGGCCTGACTCCTCTCCATCTTGTGGCTCAAGAGGGGCATGTGCTGGTTGCTGATGTTCTGGTGAAACATGGAGTGACAGTGGACGCAACGACCAGGGTAAAGTAGTGCATTGACCATGGCTGTGGTGAAAAACATGAGGGAACTACCTCCAGGCCTGCTCCAGGAGGAGCATTGCTTTTCTCTTTTTGTGCAAGAGACTCCCCTCTCACAGGCATTCTTACCATTTTGCCAGTGTCTTGGGGACTCTTCCTCCTCTACCTCACTGGAGGGATGATTCTTACCTGCTCCCATAGCTCACCCCTGCGCCCCCGGGCACAGCATAGGCTCCAGTGAGCACTCTGCCCTGGTCTTGGGCTCTTGGGGAAACACCCACACATGTGCCTCATCCCTCATGCGTGGGGGCTTGCCTGTGGGATGAACATATCCAAGCCAGAAGGGCAGAAAGCACTGCTGAGGAGAGGCTGAGACCTCATCTTGTCTTTCAGATGGGCTATACCCCACTGCACGTGGCCAGCCACTATGGAAACATCAAGTTGGTGAAGTTTTTGCTGCAGCACCAAGCTGATGTCAATGCCAAGACTAAGGTACAAAGTTATCCCGTGCTCCAAGGACCCGTCTGCCCTGGGCAACAGCATGCAGGTTGATGGGGAAGGGAGCTGTCCTCATGCTCTGGGCATGAAGCCCAGTGTGAGGCCTGGGGGCATTTCTGGGGCAGCAGGCTCCCAGAATTAACGTCAGCACCTTCTCTCTTCCCCTGCAGCTGGGCTACACCCCCCTGCACCAGGCGGCGCAGCAGGGCCACACGGACGTGGTGACGCTGCTGCTGAAGCACGGTGCCTCTCCCAATGAGATCAGCACGGTGAGTACGATGCTCACCTGCACCTCCTCACCCTGTGACCAGCCTGGGCAGCTGCCCAGGCCCCCTGTGGCTGCTGCTGACCCCAGTTTCTGCTCCGTGGCAGAACGGCACCACTCCCCTGGCCATCGCAAAGCGCCTCGGCTACATTTCCGTCACGGACGTGCTCAAGATCGTCACAGAGGAAACGGACATCCCGGTGAGCCCCCTGGGTATGGGGACCAGGACCCTGGGGAGGAGGGCTGGGGCTGGGAGCAGCTGGGAAAGGTAGGTCTGCAGCTGGGGGCCTAGTCCGGGTGTCAGGAGAGGGCTGTGGATGGCTGTGCAGTGAAGGGCTCCTCTGACTCTGCTCTGCTCCCACAGCCAGTTGGTGACAAGCACCGCATGAGCTTCCCGGAGACTGTAGATGAGATTCTGGATGTATCAGAGGATGAAGGTGAGGGGCAGGAGTTGGGTCACACCATCCCAGAGGTCTGCTGACTGGGTCAGTGTGGCCGGCAGCAACCACAGGGACGGCACTGGTGTTTCTGCTGGCTGGGGTGGGGGAGCTGTGGGTCCTGCGGTGGTTTTGCAGAGAGGATGAGGGGAGCCCATCAGCCTCTTGGGGTGGCACCTCCTGGCTCAGGTGCTTCCCTGAACTGTGTAGGAGAGATATGCCTGGACCTCTCTGTGATCCCATGCCCCAGGGACAGTGTGTGGAGAGCCCTTGGGCATGCAGAGCCCCCACTGTGCCTTCTCTGCCGGGGGTACCAGCTCCCAGCCCAGCTGCAGCTGGTCTGCTCCTGCGCCCTCCCACCAAGACCTCACCTTTGCCTCTTCTTACTTTGCAGGCACTGCTCATGTCACAGTAATGGGTATGAAATGTGTCCCCCTGCCCCAGCTCAATGGCCCATTTCACCCCATGGCCACTAACCATCCGCACGCCATGTCCATCTGCTGAGCCTTGCTGCTGGGCTGGGGCTCTCCAGTGCCAGCCCCGCCATCCCGCCCTGCCCATCCATGTCCGTGCTGCTTGCTGTGGTGTGACTGCATGAATGGGCATCCTCCCACTCAGGAGGACCCTGAGTCCCTCTTGGCCCCAGGCCCTGTCCCTGGCAGACAGAGGAGCCTGGTTCTGTGCCCCTCCACAGCCACCCCGTGCCATGCTGGCCAGAGCAGGGATTAACCAGAGAGCTCGAGGGTCTCCGTGCTCCTGTGGTCCCCTCCCCATCTATGGGGCACTCTCTTTGCTTTGGGAGGTGCTGGATACCCTCCCACAGGGCACTGGCAAGAGCCAAACCCTGGTGAGCTGGTTAGCAGGTGTTAGTGGGGCCAGCGGGCAGCGCTGACAGTGTGCTGACAGTGCCTCCAGTCGGGTGCACCTCCAGCCCTGCCTACGCCCCTCTCCCAGGAATCCAAGGATAGGGTGTCCCCTGCAGGCTCTGCTCTGCATTTGGTGCTGTAAGAAGGGGGTCAGTGAACAGCCGAGGCTCCTGATGGCTCCCACAACTCCTGTCCCACTGGCCCC
Organism: Oxyruncus cristatus; assembly: GCA_013399855.1. Classification (NCBI taxonomy): domain Eukaryota; kingdom Metazoa; phylum Chordata; class Aves; order Passeriformes; family Cotingidae; genus Oxyruncus; species Oxyruncus cristatus. Next base: position 342,559 of record VXAY01002832.1, on the reverse strand, counting down.
TGCGTGGGCCTTGCCTCACCAGCAGACCCCTTCTGGCAGAGAGCAAACCCTCCATGTCTGGCTGAGGCCCAGGGGACAAGTGCGTGTGTCCAGCAGTGGGAGCAGGGATGGGCCCTGGCTCCGGCCCTGAGGAGGGAGGGGGGCAAGGGCTGGATGTCTGTGTGTCTCTTGTCCACCTGCCTGTGCATGCTGAGCCAGCTCTCGGTTTCAGAGGAGGAGCTGATGGCACCAAAACCCAGGACAGCTGATCTCAGGGACCAGGAAGGCAAGAGGGAGATGCTGGAGTTCATGACCACGACGACACTGGAGCAAACGTAAGAGAACTGTATGGTGGGGAGGGAGCAGGTACAGGGCACAGGACCAGCCTTGTGCTGGGCTGGGCTGCCCATGGGGCAGGGACAGCTCTGGGAAAGGAACGGATTCCTGAGCCCCCGTCAGCTGGCATGGCAGACAAAGCTGGTCAGTGCTGTTCCTGCACCAGGACATGAGACTGCTGCTGCCTTTGCCTTTGACCAGCAGCCCCAGTACTCTGGGGATGGATGGGGGCTGAGGGACCCAGGCCTGCCACTTCAGTGGCTGTCACTGATCTCTCTTGCCAGGGTGGAGTCTCCAGCTGTCCTGCAGGTCCCCTGTGTCCCACCTGAAACTGTGGTGACCAGAGCAGAGGAGACTGAGCAGGTAGGACCTGTGGAGACAGAAGCTGAGCAAGTCAGCCTGCTGCATGCACCCTCGGTGTCCCCACAGGAGGTGAGCATGAGACACAGCCTGCCACAGCCTCCCTCAGGCATTCCCTGCTGGGGGCAACTCCATCATCACCGAGCCAAAGCATGGGGTGGGTAGTGGGCATTGACCCGGTGGTACAGGACTGTCCAGGGACCATTGTGAGACTGTGTGAGGGTGGGCAGGCTCAACACCCCCAGATAGGACCCTTTCCCCATGGGGTCTTTTCCTGCCTTACACAGCCCTCCAAGGAGTTCGACGAGGACTCCCTGATCCCCAGCAGCCCTGCCACGGAGACCTCGGATAACATCAGCCCAGTGGCCAGCCCGGTGCACACGGGGTGAGTGCCCAGCCCGCGCAGCACGTGCGCGCTCTGTGCAGCTCTGTGCATCCTGCTGGCTGCATGATGCCCACCTGCCCGTGCTTCTGCCCACGCCAGGTTCCTGGTGAGCTTCATGGTGGATGCCCGCGGCGGCTCCATGCGGGGCAGCCGGCACCACGGCCTGCGCGTGGTCATCCCGCCCCGAGCCTGTGCCGCACCCACCCGCATTACCTGCCGCCTGGTGAAGCCCCAAAAGCTGCCTGCCCCCCCTCCACTGGCTGAGGAGGAGGGTCTGGCCAGCAGGATCATTGCCCTGGGGCCTGCTGGTGCCCAGTTCCTCAGGTGAGCACAGAGGGAGGGAGGTCAGCAGCTCTGCCTTCCCCTGGCAGCTGCACGGTGTGGGCAGGCACTCTGCCCCAGGTCACCTTGTTGCCTGCGTGTCCTGTTGGCAGCGTGTGGGTGCCAGTGCCCTTTCTCTGCTATCTGCAGCCCCGTCATTGTGGAGATCCCACACTTTGCGTCGTACGGGCGTGGGGACCGCGAGCTGGTGGTGCTGCGCAGTGAGAACGGCTCCGTGTGGAAGGAGCACCGCAACCGCTACGAGGAGAGCTACATGGACCAGCTGCTCAACGGCATGGACGAGGGTGAGCTGGCCAGGCAGGGGCTCCACCCTGCACGGCTCGCTGCAGGCAGGGCTGCGCTGGCCGGGGTGGTGGGATGGGGCTGAGCGGCGCGGTCGGTGCAGCGTGGAGGGTGTTGGGTGACAGCCCCAGGCTTGGTGTGTGAGCGCTGATGGCTGTGCTGCCCTTGCAGAGCTGGAGAGCCAGGAGGAGCTGGATAAGAAGAGGGTCTGCCGCATCATCACCACTGACTTCCCTCTCTACTTTGTGGTCATGTCCCGGATTTGCCAGGACTGTGATATGATCGGCCCTGAGGGAGGGTGTTTGAAAAGCACGCTGGTGCCTATGGTACAGGCCACCTTCCCAGACACTGCTGTCACCAAGAGAGTGAGGCTGGCCCTGCAGGTGAGCTCCAGAGGGCCTGGCCCAGGGCCCAGACGTGCTCCTGCAGGCAGGGGTGGGCATGTGCCCCAGCCCGGGGAAAAACCATCCCTGATGCCTCTCCTTTCTCCACCCACAGGCACAGCCTGTGCCTGACGAGTTGGTGACCAAGCTGCTGGGAAACCAAGCGACCTTCAGCCCCATTGTCACAGTGGAGCCACGACGGAGGAAATTCCACCGACCCATTGGCCTCCGCATCCCGCTGCCACCATCCTGGAAGGACAATCCGAGGGACAGCGGCGAGGGTGACACCACCAGCCTGCGTCTGCTCTGCAGTGTGATTGGTGAGGCTGCCAGTCTCTCTGCATGTGCTCCCCATGGGGGGCAAGCTGGGCTGCCACAGGGGGATGCAGCTCTTGGGAGCTGAGGAAAGGGCACAGCAGTGGAGAGAGCAACCACTTAGGGGATGCAGACCCCAGGCTTATGGAAGGACGGTATGCTCACCCTTGCTTTCTGCTGCAGGAGGAACAGCCCAAGCCCAGTGGGAAGACATAACAGGCACCACGAAGCTGGTCTACGAAAATGAGTGTGCTAACTTTACCACCAATGTGTCTGCCAGGTGAGTCCTGGTTCAACGTGTGCTCATCTGGGGACGTCTGGTGCTCCTTGGACCTTCTTGGCCTTTGCTAGAAGTCCTTTGCCCTGTGCTCATTGTGGTGCTGCCCCATTCCTACATGCAGGGCAGTTGCTTCCAGCCATGAGGCCCCCATGCATCAGGAAACACTCATGACAACAGGGTGTGCAGAGGGAAGGGCACCAGTCTTTGTATTTGGGTGTGTCCCCATCACAGATGGGGCTCCACCTGTACCCAACTTTCGGGGTACCCTCTGCGGTCCAGTTTGCTGTTAGGGAGGGTGTGGGGGCTGCTCCACTGGTGCCACTGGTGCCCCTGCCCAGCAGCACCCCGACCCAGCTCTCCCACAGGTTCTGGCTGGCTGACTGCCCGCGCACTGCCGAGGCCGTGCACTTTGCCACCATGCTGTACAAGGAGCTGACAGCTGTGCCCTACATGGCCAAATTCGTGGTGTTTGCCAAGATGAATGATGCACGGGAAGGCCGGCTGCGCTGCTACTGCATGACTGATGACAAGGTTGACAAGACTTTAGAGCAGCATGAGAACTTCACTGAGGTGGCCCGCAGCAGGGACATTGAGGTTTGTCCCCAGCACACGCGTGGAGGGCAGCAGGGAGAGAGAGGGCCGACAAAATGAGGGGAGACTGATGCCAGTGAAGGGGCCTGGCCCTGGCTTGGGTAGGAGAGTCAAGGTTACCTGCCCTGTCCAGGAGCAGGAGAAGCAGCTCTGCACAGGGTCTGAGCCTGTTTTCTGCTCCCTGCCAGGTGGTAGAGGGGATGCCTTTGCACGTTGAACTCTCAGGGAACCTGGTGCCTGTCAAGAAGGCCACTCAGCCCCGCACCTTCCTCTTCCAGTCCTTCCGGGAGAATCGTCTTGCCATCCCCATCAAGGTAATGTCAGGGTGCAGGACTGGGCAGCAGTTGGGGCCCTTGGCTTGTGCCAGGCCACCTAACTGTGTTCTTGGTGCTCAGGTCCGGGACAGCAGCCGGGAAGCCAGCGGCTCCCTGTCCTTCTTGCGCAAGGCCATGAAATATGAGGACCTCCAGCATGTGCTCTGCCACCTGAACATCAGCATACCACCCTGCACCAAGGTCAGAGTCTGGCACTCTGGGAGAGGGCAGCGAGGGCAGGGGACAGCCCTTGCCGCCAGCTTTGTTTCCTCAGCTTCTCCACATGGCCGTGCCATGCCACTTCGTGGCTGGGGGAGAAGCAGTGGTGCCAGGGCAGAGCTGCTGCCCTCTTTTCAAGCTGTTGAGCCCTTGACTTGTCCCCACTCTCACAGGGAAGTGGCAGCGAGGAGCGGAGGAGGACCCTGACGCCGCTGTCTCTGCGGGAGCGGTACAGCATCCTAAGTGAGACCAGTTTCGGTACGCAGCCAGCTGGGACGGCTCGAGCCCACTCACCACCTGTGCTTGGGGTGCCCAAGGCAGTGGAAAGGCTGGGCTGACCCTGTCATACTCACACTCATGGCAGCTCCCCTTTCCCGGCGGGTTTCCTTGGTCCTGCCTGCAGGGCAGTGCTGTGCCTATAGGGCTGCGAGACCCCATGGCCAGCACCCCATTCCCCTCACCATTCTGTGCTGCTAAAGCTGTGACTCCCTCTTCTCCTCCAGGCTCTCTGAGCAGCACAGACAAGGCAGACCAGAAGATGGTTGACATAGCAGAACAGCTGGGCCTCAGCTGGGCTGGTGAGTCCACAACTGACAGCTCCGAGGATGCACAACACTCCTCGGGAAGCTGATGCTTAGGGAAACTGGAAGCGAGGTGCTGGGTGGAGTGACTGTGCTTTGCCCTGGGCCCACGCTGTGAGTGTTCCAGGGCACTGGAGTGAACTTTCCTGCACATGTCACACACACGGGTACCAGGCCTGTGCTTTGTAATGAGCTGTGTGTGCTGCTGCTGTTCATGGCGGCCCAGCACTGTTGTTGCAGCCACACACCCAACTGGCAGTACCCACACCTGTCCTTATCCTGAGACCCTGCTGGGCTGGTCACAGCCAGCCTGGGCAAGGGGGCTTCAACCTCTGCCCCATCCCAGCTACTGCATGTTCTGCTGTGTTCAGTTGTATGTAACAGAGTCTCTGCACCGGGCCTGGCTGAGCCCTTCACAGTGTCCCTAGCCTGGTGGTGGGCACCAGAGGGTGTGGTACTGAGATGAGGTGTTTTCCCCAGAGCTGGCACGTGAGCTGCAGTTTGGAGTGGACGACATCAACAGGATACGTGTGGAGAACCCCAACTCCCTTCTGGAGCAGAGCATAGCCTTACTCAACCTCTGGGTCAGCCGCGAGGGCAAGAATGTCAAGAGTGAGTAGTTGTGGTGCCCTGTTACAGGCACAGGAGTGGCAGGGCTGGCCGTGCTTTACAGCACTGGCTTTACAGCACTGACTTGTGCATACCTGCCCACCTGGAGGGCGTCTGGGGCACGGCCGTGCCCCCCAGGTGATCAGTTTGTTGACACTGGCTTCCCCCTGCAGTGGAGAATCTGTACACGGCGCTGAGGAACATCGACCGCAGCGAGATCGTCAACACGCTGGAGGGCTCCGGCCGGCAGAGCCGCAGCCTGAAGGGCAGCTGGCGCTACACGGACAGAGAATACTCCCTCTCACCATCCCAGATGAATGGTGAGCCCCAGCTTCTGGCGGGGACTGCAGGAAGGCCCTGGGGTCACAGTCTGTGCAGAGCGAGATCGGGGCCGGTGTCTTGCCCGACCAGGTTGCACCTGCTGAGAACTCAGTGGGCACAAAGTGTTGCTGACAGATGTGGCCTCTTCACTGGGGCTTACGCTGCAGGAAACTTGGCCCTGCTGTACTACCTTCTCAGAAACTCTCCAGGTGGGGTTGACATGTGTCCCTTATCCCAGTGTGCCAGTGAGAGGTGCCTCTGGCTGTGCAAGCTGAGCAGTAGCCAGGGAGCTCGTGGAGTCCTGGCTGTGTGGCTGTGGTGGCGTGTCCGGGCTGGGCCCCAGGCAGAGTGTGCCTGGGTGCAGGGACACAGCCGGGCTCAGCTGCAGCATGTGCTGCCAGGAAGCAGGCACACTGGACAGGGGCAGGGCTTTGTGCTGCTGCAGCCCTGCACTGTGGCTCTGCCCCTGCAGCGCTGGCTCATCGCTCTCTCCCTCTCTGTCTCTCCCCTTGTTCTGCTCTCTCAAACATGCCACCTAGTGCTGCCAGGTGCGGGCACTCCTGTGGGTCACTTCTTGTCACCTTTCTCCTCTGAGCTCATCCTGGCCTCTCCTTCTCTCATCTTCCTCCACTGCCTGTCTCCACTGTCTCCACCTCAGCTGAGCCCTCCGGGAGCTGCGTCCTGCTCCGGCGACTGCATGTCATCAGGGACTGCCCATCCTGGGGGGTGTTGTGCTTGCAGGCAGCCATCCCAGGCCTTCTCCTCCTGCATGGGCTGCTCTCCTCCCCCCACTGGCCCTGCACTGCATGTCCCTGGCCAGGCGCCTGCACAGGGGTGAGGTGCCCTTTCTGTGCTGGAGGTCCCAGCTGTACCCCGTGCCTTGGCTGTGACTGGCATTCTCTGGCTGCCTGGGGAACAGAACGGGTTTGCTGCTGATCTCTGGGGGGGGGGNNGGGGGGGGGTGGAAAGAATTGATGGTTCAGAGCTGAAAAAAGCTGAGCAAAGCCACCTGCACGGGTAGGACTGCCTGGCTTGGTTGTAGTCCATATGGATGCGCCTGAGCTGTGCACATGGCCCTGGGTGATGAGGACATAACAACTGCTTGTAGCCCTGGAGAGACCAACAGGGTTGTAAGGCCCTGGCTGCCTCCTGCAGGCCCTCAGTGTTGCATGACATTTACCGGCGCCATCCTTCCCTGCTCATGGTACTTTCAACCTGCTCCTCTGTGCTGTGGAGAGTGTTTGGCTTTGGGAGTCAGTGTCTGCCAGGCTTGGCCACCTGAACTCCAGGCTAACTGCCAGCTGATGCTGGAGGGGGGCTGTGGGCAGGGACCTGGGGTCTGATGGAGCAGGGTAGCAAAGAGGGCACTGTGTCCTGCAGTCTGGATGGGGCATCGTGTGAACACCAGGCCAGTCCTCCTCATGGGAGCAGGCAGCCCCAGAGCCTGCCCAAACCAGCCCCAGGACTCGAAGGGAGGCATGGCAGCACTTGCAGGGACCATGTGAAGGCAGCTGCTGCTGTAAGCGCGGCCCTGCTCAGCCTGGCCACGGGGGGCTGTGGCATGACCATTGCTGTCCTTGGGGCAGGCATCCTCCCAGAGGCTGTTTCCATCTCCCTTCTGCCCCACTGTGCTTGTGCGTGCGTGAGACGGCTGCTGGAGATGTTGCCTCTGTCTGCCCATATAGGTTACGCTTCGCTGCAGGACGAGCTGCTGTCCCCCGCCTCCCTGCATTACACACTGCCATCCCCGCTGCGTGCCGACCAGTACTGGAATGAGGTGGCCATCATGGATGCTATCCCAATGGCTGCCACTGAGCAGGACGCCCTGATGGAGATGTCCGACATGCAGGTGTGGTCCTCGGGGCTCACGCCCTCGCTGGTGACGGCTGAGGACTCCTCTCTGGAGTGCAGCAAGGCCGAGGACTCGGACGCCACAAGCGAAGGCCGGTTCACAGGGCAGCTTCTAGCAGATGTGCATGGCCCAGACCACATGGGCTCTATGGACCTGGTTGAGGATGACACAGTGGACTCAGATGCCATGAATGGCCTGATTGACCTTCTAGAACAGGAGGAAGGGCAGAGGCCAGAGGGGAAGATGCCAGCCGGTGATCGTCAGCCAGGGACTGGGGAGCAGGACCCGGAGAGTGAAGTCTCTTTTGTTTCAGTTCAGCAGAAGGTGCAAGCCAGGATCACGACATCACCTACTATTAGCCATGCTGTGGAGAAGAGTGCAGAGAGGTACTGCAGCCTGAGCACCAGGGTGACCATGAGAGGGGAGCAGAACTGCTTCGCCGGCTACTGCCCTGTGCTGGGCCAGCTGCAATAATCTCCCAGCTTTGCTTGCTTCTCTGCTGGTCTCCAGCTCTGGAGCCTGGGCACACGGAGCAGTGGTTGGGCCGAGTGCCTTGTGCACCTCTGGCAATGCTCTGGGGGGCTCCTTGCAGAGCACCTGGGAGGGAGCCCAGGCAGACAGCCAGGCCCTGCATGTAGGTTGTGCTTACCAGAGCCATCCCAACCTGGGCTGCCTCCTCCCATGTTCCCAGTGGCACTGGACCCATGAGGTCCCTGGCAGCACCCAGTGATGCTCCACAGCGTTGCCTTAGACCCTGGCAGCCAAGCTGTGAGGCTGTGGGGTGGACAGAGAGCATGGCAGGGAGGCTGTCTGTGCCCTTTGTGCATCTGTATTCTGTGCTGCTTCTGCCGGGAGTCCGGCAGTGCCGGGAGCCGGGGAGCCAGCGCCTGGTGGGGTGCAGAGCTCGGCTGGTGCTCAGGGTGCAGCACTCCATGGCAAAGCTGACTGCCTCTCTCTCTCTGTCTCTCTCTCCCTGTCCCTCTCCGGTGCCCAGGCTGAGGGACTGGAATGCAGAAGGCTCCTTTATCTCCTGCCTACAGGACCTGACAGCGGGCTCCTGGCAGGAGGGGGTCACCCGAAGGCTGCTCCCAGCGCACACCACGGCCTCCGAGGTACAGGGCCAGGAGCAAGAGCAGGTCCTGGTGCCAGCCGTGGAGCTGATGCGGATCAGCTCTGCAGAGGACAGCGACTGGCAGTCTCAGCACCCCACGGGCGGCTGGCAGGAGGAGGCCCACAGCCGCTTCTTTGGGCAGGTGAGGGTAAGAGCAGGGGACTTGGCCCCGCAGAAGGTGGAGACCCTAAGGAAGCCTTTTCTGGAGCCTGCTGTGAGGCCAGTCAGGCAGACCGGGTGCTAGCTCTGCAAATCTCCTGGCACACTTCCCGCCCCTAGGGGTGCCTCTCAGCCCAGAATAGCCCGCTGTGCTTGATACCTGAGCTCCTGCTCTCCATTTATAACCCAGCCACCTTCTCCGACTGCTTCCTTATTGAGTATCTGCCCTGGCTGCTGGCCCAACAGCCTGCTGGAGCCAGAAATAAAGCTGCTCCGGGGGCCAGGCTTGGGTGGTGGGCATGGTGGCATGGTCACACAGAGCCAGCAGGTACAAGGTGAGGGCAAGCACCTTTCCCCAGCCAGGGCACGCAGAGCTATCCCGGCAGCACTGTCATGCTCGGAGGTAGCTGCTCAGCTCTGCCGAGTGCGTCTCCTGAGTCACGGGTGATTCCAATGACATCCTAAAACCCTGGCTCCTGCCCAGGGCTTCGTCTGTCCTGTGACAGAGGGACTGCACGCTGCCCTCCCACCGTAGTCAGGAGGACAGGCTGTTGGCAAGCTGACGGGGAAGAGGGACGGAGCTGTCCTGGTTACTGCCTGGCTGGGGCAGCCCCGGCCCCATGACTTTGAGAGGAGCTGCGAAGGCAAAGGACAGCCCAGCTGCCCGCCCGCTCCCCTCTCGCCGCCCCCAGCCAGCCGAGCTCTGGTTACAGGCGCGTCCCGCAGAGCCGGGGGGGCCCCGCGCGGGCAGACCCGCAGCGCCGGCCCAGCCCAGGGCATGGCTGCGCTCTGACAGCGGGCACACACCCGCTGGGGCACGATGTGGGCTCTCCTGGCCCAGCTGCTGATCGCGCTGGTGCTGCTGGCGTTCTTCCTGGTCAGCTGCCAGAACGTCATGCACATCGTCAGGGGCTCTGTCCGCTTCCTGCTCAAACACGCCCACCGGGAGCTGGACAAGGAGCTCGGGGAGAGCCCGGGGCTGGCGGATGATGAGGAGGCTCTCTCCGCCAGAGTCGTCCGCCGGCGCGTCCTCGTGAAGGTAACGAGCAGGGAGCTGAGGGACCGGCCCCGGGGCAGATACGGAGGAGAGCAGTGACGGGGCAGGGCAGGGAGCCGGAGGCTGTGGGGTGCATGTCAGGTGTACTGTTCTACCTGCAAAGGGACTCCCCTCACCCGCCTCAAATGCCCTGATCTCCCTCTTGTTGCTGCAGGGGAACGAAGTCCTTCATCTCCCTGGGGAGCAGGTGACTGAGGAGCAGTTCACAGATGATCAAGGCAATATTATCACCAAGAAGGTGAGTGATCAGGTGCAAGATATGGACAAGGGCACGCAGAAACCTTTCTTCTCTTCCCTCCACCCATTCCCTGTTCCTCCCTGTAGCCCAGGGGTCCACTTGTGTCCTGCTGTCTTCGGTTACAGCACTTCTCCAGCTCATGGGATGGAGGCTGCCACCTGCAGTTTAGGGCCAGACTGGGTGAGGAGGGAGGCATGGTGTCCTGGAGCTAGCTGTGACACCGGCTGTGTGGGTCTCCACAGATCATCCGGAAGGTGGTGCGTCAGCTGGGCCCTGGTGACATGGGTGACAGGCAGGAACAGGAGGAGCTGATTCTGGAGGGCTCCCTGCAGGAGCCCCAAGACCTGGAGGCTGAGGATGATCACTTCATGAAATATTCCTTCTTGCACCGGGATGGTCTGGGGGCCAAGGTACAGTGTGGCTCTTAGCCCTGCCTTGCAGGCAGCCTTCCCCAGGCCAGCACAACCTCTGCAGTACTCTCAGGCTTTGGGATTATGCCACCCTCTGTCCTTTCTTCTGCCCTTCTCTCCTCTCCTGTTTCCTCTCTAAAAATTCCGGGGGCAAATCTTGCCCGCTACCCCCGTTTTCTTGCTTGGTCCTTCTGCCAACTGACTCTGCCTTTCCCTCTCCTGTCCTCTTCTGTGTGTGTGTCTTCACCTGGGTGATGTCCTGCTTCCTGCCCCTGCGGCTTCCTCAGGAGGAGGTGCGAGTGCGTGTCCCGAAACCAGAGGTCTCCGGGGGCAGGATGGGGGCTCAGATAGTGAAACGAGCCAGCCTGAAAAGGGGGAAGCAATGACCCCTCAAATGGCCTCTTTTGAGGTAACCCCATCTTTGCTCTTCCTTCTGGCCATGCTGCTGCCTGCACTGAGCTGCTGGTCATGCACATTCTGCTGGGGAAAGTGTAATATGGCTGTGCCCAGCTCTTGGCCTGCAGGGAGGGGTTGCTGTGCTGCAGCAAAGTGCTGAGGGTGGGCAGTGGTGTGCCCCTGCTGCTGACCTGCTCCTGGGTGCTGTGGGCACAGGGCGCCCCGATGCCCCAGCCAGCTCTGTGCACAGCACCCCGCTGCAGCCAGAGTGCTGGGGGCTGTGCTGCAGTGGCAGCATCCTGGGTGCTCGGGATGATGGGCCCCAGAGACAGGGCCCCAGGGTTGTTACCCTGGTTATGCTGGGCTGCAGAATAATCCAGGAACTGCGCCCCTCATGCATGAGCACTAATGCAGCCTTTGTGCAGCCTTGTGGCACATGAGGTCAGCCCTTGGAGCTGGTGCCTCGGCACCCTCTTCCCAAGGGGTGCAGCCGGGCACCGGCAGAGCTGTGGGTTGGATGAGGGGTGTCCCAGTTCTGTGGGCCATGGCCTACTGCCTCTGCTCACAGCACTGGGAGATGCAGCATGCACTGCCAGCCATGGAGAGGATGGCAGTGAGGTGCACGAAGCCAGGATGGGGGTGCAGGCCATGGCAGGGTGCTGCTGGTGGACGTCAGGGCAGTAGGGATGCAGGAGTGGCAGATGCAGGAACATGACCCTTGTAGGGGCTGAGGCAGAGCACCTGCCTTTGGCCTAGGACATTTCTTCCATTGATCTGCAGCGTGAGCTCAGAATTATCCCTTGAGTTTTGTGCATTCCTTGGTCCCCCTAGCTTCCTTTTGGGTGGGTCTAGAGCAGGCTGAGGCAGGGTGCTTGGCGCAGCACACTTGGGCCCAGCTGCATCACTGTCCTCTGCACACTCGCTTCTGGCTGTCAGTGCAGTGCTGGGGGAAGGTGTTGCACGTCTGCTCCCCAGCTGCCCAGCACTGCCTGGGCCCGGGAGGAGGCTGCTCAGCAGGGACAGTTGGTCCTCTGCTGTGCATGCATGGATCTGTCTGTCCTCCCTCTCCCTGCTTTCTCTGCTCTGTTAGCAGGCTCTCTGTGGGGTGGTGACAGTGAAGAGGCTTGTGCTTGTGAGCACATGTTCATACAGACCCCATCCCCTCTGTTTGCCCCACTCCCCAGACAGTCCCTGGCTCTGCCTCTGTCTGGGGCACTGCTCCTGCTGCTTTGCTTTTGCTGCTTTCTGTCACATGTGAAAGTGGCTCAGGGTATGCGTGGGGGGATGTATGGGGTCTTCCTCACTGCTGGGAGAATGGGGTGCAGTCAGTCACCCTAGTTGAGGATGGGGGCTCAGGGCTCTGCCTCCTCCGTCCCAGAGCCTAGAGCAGCCCTCCCAGCTCCTTCCCAGTGCCATGTTGCTGTTGGTGCTGCTCAGCCCCTGCTTGCTGTTCTCTGCAGCTGGGGCAGCACCATCAATACCATCTGTGTCACTGCTCCTGGTTCCAGCCAGGCCGCTTAATGGTGCTCTGTCACTGTCTCTCTGATGCTTCCCGAAACCTGTCTTGTGGTTGCTGGGCAGAATGGGTGCATGTGGGCTGAGCACAGGGTGCAGATGGGGCTTCCCAGCCATGTGCCTGGCTGCCCCCACCCTTTCTCCTGGCTGTGCCACCACGAATGCCTGGTAACCCCATCTTTATGTGTCTCTCCAGGATCGCACCTCAACACCAAACCACTGAACTCCACACACGTTCTGACACATACCTGAGAAGAGAGGAGAGCAGAGAGTGGAGGGGAGCAGGGCTGGCTGTACATGTTTCTATAGGCTAATGGCATGATTTCTGTATGAGACATCCTTACCGTCCTATCCGCATGACTGACTGACTGCAAGACGCATGAGCTACAGTACTTCAAACTGACGGAGGGGCCTCCGTCCCTGCCCCACTGCTGCCAGGAGCCCAGAGACAGCAGCACACACCAGGGGCATCCTCTCAGCTCCTCTGCGAGGCAAGAGCTGGACTAGAAGACAATGAGAGGGAAGGAGATTCCACCCTCATGCGATTGCGTGTGTAGATGCACCCCCACGTCCGTGCTCCAGCTGCAGGAGGGAAACTGGGGCAGCATGGCACTGCTCACCGCAGGAGGAGAGGTGCTTGGCCCCCCCAGTGCCTCTGCTGCCTCTGCTGGACTCGCTTCTCATCGCTCTCCGTGAGTGCTGGGTTTTGGGGAGGGCAGCAGTGTCGTGGGGGGGTGAGGGGAGGCTGCAGGGAGCACAACTGCCCTGGGCAGAGGGACGAGTGCAGGGCTGCCCTTCCTCTCCCCAGCACGTGCAACGTCTCCCGCCAGGGCAGGGCTCTGGGCTGAGCACTGAGCTCGTTACTTGTGTTGAAAGTGTAAACTGTACAGCAATCAGCCTTGTGTATATGAACCGATAAATACTATGCAAACCCCTAGGGACACTCTAGCAGTATGTACAAAGCACTAACAGCTCTGCTCCCAAATACCTCTTCAGGCTGCAGGACAGGCAAAACCATTGGAGTGTGTGAGCAGCTCTGGTGAATGGAGCAGGGAGGCTATAGGAGTGAGAGGGTCCGCCCCTGCCCTGTGCCCCTCTACCTGAGCCTGGCCCCTTCCTGGCCTGAAGAGGGGGGCCTAGAGGTGCAGTCCCATGGGTCTGTCTGTGGTACAGCCCCGATTTGTGTTGCTTCCAGCTGGGTTGAAGCTGTAGGCCTGTGTTGAGGTGGTTGGGGCGCATGGAGGATGAGTAGTGAGACAGAGCAGGGGTGCTTGTGCCACGCATGGGGTCGTGCCTAGCTCTACTCAGCACAATATCTGCTCAGGAGATGAGCCAGGAGCTGGCAGCAGCCAGCAGCCCTGCACTACGCACCCCAGGCAAGGGCTTTGCAGGGACCCTGGCCTCCCTGCAGGGGAGGATATAGCCCAGTGACCCCTGGATGCTGACCCTCCCGGGACCAATCCCAGAGACATGGGGGCTGCTGCCCCAGTAGCAGCATTTTGGCCAGGTGGAAGGTGCTGTGGCAGCAGCCCGAGCCCAGAGGTCACCCTGGGGCTGGGGCAGCCCTGGGCTGGATGCTCTAGCAGGAGAGCAGCACTGGGCAGAGCTGCCCAGGCAGCTTGGAGGTGGGCAGCGGTTTGAACCTATTGCAATACACACCCCAGGAGTGCAGGATGCAGGTAGTGGCAGTAGGTCCCAGGTCCCTGACTCTGTCCTTTACCTGACTGATGTGGGGGCCTGGCCTTTGTAGCACAGTGGTATGGAGACCCCCTGCTCTTTCCCCTGGAGGTGGCCGTGGACCTGCTTTGCAGAGTCTGAGTTTGCTCTCTGTGGCCATGTGCAGAACGAGCCCACCTCCAGCTTCAGGCCATGCGATGGTGGCCTTGGCAGGGCAGCCCTGCCTCGCAGTGGGTGCACATCTGCTGGGAGAGCCCCTGGCTGCCCTGCAGCCACGAAGAAGCCTCACTGCAGCAAAGCAACTGACCCAGCTTAGCCTTGGAGAGCAAAGCAGCCCCTTCCCCACCCCGAAGTTGAGCCATACAGGCACAGTCTCTCCGTCCATCACCCTTGCTGCGTACAATAACCTCCCTAGACCCACTGCGACAGCTGACTCCGTAGCATCACCATAGAGTTGTGTGTGGGTCCAGTGCTTTGGCCTTGTGTATGCCGTAGGGAATGTGCTGTGCTGAACCGTGCCAGGCACCTGCAGTGACATTGCTTCGCGCTCAGATTGCTTGTAGGGCTGGTAGGGGGAGGCTGCACCCAACATTGAGCCTAGAGAATGCTGCAGTCTGCACACTAGAAGCTTTTTAGAGTTTTAAAAATTACTTTTGTTTTCTTTTTTTAATTGTTATGAAAACAAGCCTTTTGGATCTCCCTGTCTTAGCCCCTGATGTATAGATCATTTCCCTGTACACCAGCTATCGGACTATGAATTAATAAAGAAACCAACACAGACTGTGTCTCGTCTCTGCTCTTCCAAAGGTGGGGAATGGTGAAGACCCCGGGGAGAGGGTCCCTTCTGCCCGCACCCCGTTGCCGGGAAGGCGGGGGCAGCCGTGGCGGTGGCGGCTGTTTGTGCCCTGCCGTTCCTGGGGGATTCGAAGGGAGCAGGACGGGGCGCACCCGAGCGGCCTCTCTGGGGGCGGGCGGGGGTGGGGAAGTGGCAGCGCAGCCGGTTCCAGCGGCGCCCCCAGCGCTGCGGGCGGTGTCCCGGTGGCAGCGGGAGCCCCGGCCCGCCCGGCGCTGTCCAGCGTCAGCGCCGCCCCGCACTCCGGCCCCCTATCCCATCCCGTCCCGTATCCCGTTCCTATATCCCGTCCCGTGCCCGTATCCTGTCCCGTCTCGTCCCGTGCCCGTGTCCCATGACCGTACCCCATCCCCGTGTCCCCGAACCG
>VXAY01002832.1:312234-327331 GCA_013399855.1 Oxyruncus cristatus | reverse complement strand
CCTGCCCAACCCGCCGGCCGGGCCAGGCCCGGCCCCGCGGGGTCCCCGCGCCACCCGCCACCCCCGGCCAGGCCGGGCTCTGGGGGCCCAGCAGCCCTCAGGCCACTGGGAATGGGCGAGCCGTCGCACCTCCAGGAACCCGGGCTCTGAGAGCCGCCGTGGTGCCGGAGCCATGGATGCCAACCTGCCGGGCACCTTCCTCCTCAACGGCCCCTCGCTGGGCCCCTTCCCCGAGGCCAAGGCACCCGTCTGCCAGTACTCGGTGCAGAGCTCCTTCTACAAGCTGGGTCCCCCCGGGCTGGGCGCCCAGCTGGCCGCGGGCACCCCCCACGGCATCTCCGACATCCTCGGCCGGCCCGCGGCGACGCCCAACAGCGGCCTCCTGCCCGGCTACCCGCACGCGGGCGGATTTAACGGACTGAGCTCGCCGGGAGTCTATTACGGGCCCCAGGTGGGCGCCCTCCCCAAGGCTGGCGGCGAGTACCTGCCGCGGGGCCGGAGCTGCTGGGCCGAGGCGGCCCCGGCGTGGCGGGGCGGGCGGCAGTGCGGCGGCCGTAAGTACAGCGGGCCGGGGCCGGGCGGTGGGTGGGTGGGTGCCCTGCAGAGCCCGGACCCGTCGGCACCGGGGCAGAGACGTGGGCGGCTGCCTGCGCGAGGCACGGCTGGTCAGTCTGCGGGCTGCCCCAGGGTGGTGGGAAGGGCCACGATGCCAGAGGCTGCTGGACGTCGAACTGTCACAGAAGTTTCTGCTCAAGAGCAGGGGCAGCTCCAGTGACAGAAATTAACTCTTTGCCCCTAGGCAGCCACAGCTGGCAAGGACAGGCAGAGCACTCTGGCTCACTGATCCCCTTTTGCTCCAGCAGCATCACTGGTGGCAGTGCCTGGTCCAGCGAGGGGCAGAGACAGGCAGGATGGCCGGCCCCAGGCTGGCAGCACTGCTTTCCTGGTGGAGAGCTGGCAGGGGAACTGCAGAGCATGTTGCTGCTGTCCCGGAGGGTGCATGGGATGAGTGCACCCACTATCCCATGGGGAGCCCTGGGAGGCTCTGGGCCAGGGCCAGGGTCCCATTCCACCCTGTCCAGGTGATGCCTTTGGAAGAGATGGGTCAGGCAGCTCAGCTATCCACTCCTGACACAGCTACAAGCTGGTGACCAGCTCTGCCTGCCTTCTGTCCTGCGTCCTGCAAGGTGTGGGGCACGGGGGCACAGTGTTCCAGCGCTACGTGGCTCTGGAGTCCTGCACTGTTGGTAGAGACCCTTCCCTTCTCAGCACAACCATCTAGTGTTGTCCTCGAGCAGGAGCTGCACAGCCTGGCTCTGGCACGGCGTCAGCTCAGCCCTCCTGGGATGGGGATGAAGCCTTGAAGCCAGAATACGGTTTTAATTTGGAGGGGAGATGGTGTGGGGGGACTCTGTGGGTACTGAGGGCTGGTGCCATGTTCAGGAGAAGGGGAGAGCTGCCCAGAGCCGTGGGCTGCAGAGAGCTCACCTGCTTCTCTCCTCCTCTCCTGCAGCCCCTGCCCACCTGGCTGATAGCATCCACAAGAAGAAGCACACGCGTCCAACCTTCACAGGGCACCAGATCTTTGCTCTGGAGAAGACTTTTGAGCAGACCAAGTACCTGGCAGGTCCGGAAAGAGCACGGCTGGCCTATTCTCTTGGCATGACTGAGTCCCAGGTGAAGGTGAGTGTTGGTCCCTGTGGGACATAGGGTGTGCAGTGTGGTGGCTGCTCACTCAGCTGGGCCCGTGGGGCAACAGGTCTGGTTCCAGAACCGACGGACCAAATGGAGGAAGAAGAGCGCCCTGGAGCCCTCCTCATCCTCGCAGCGGGCGGGGGGCTCTGGTGGAGAGCGGGTGGCCTCTGAGACCGAAGACGATGAGTACAACAAACCCCTGGACCCCGACTCGGATGACGAGAAGATCCGGCTGCTGCTGAGGAAGCACCGCGCGGCCTTCTCGATGCTGGGCTTGGGCTCACACAGCGGCTGAGCGCGGGCACGGTGGCTGAGCTCTGGCACAGCCAGCCCCTCTGGGCCGGGGGAGACTGGCCCAGCCCCCTGCACCCTGCTGGGGTGACTGCCCTCCCCAGCAGGTGCCCGGCTGTCGGAATGGGGCAGCTGCCAGCTGGACGGGGATCGTGGCTCGCAGGGCTGGGGGCAGCACGCGTGGGCAGTGTCAGGCACAGCTGTGGTGTTGGCACTGATGAAATAAAGGTCCCAGTCAAGTCCAAGCACTTGTTTTGTGGGTGTGTGGTCCAGGGCGGCCCTGCGAGGCTGGGCCAGAGAAGGGTCAGGGATAGGACATGTGGGGCAGGGTCTGTGTGCCAGGCAGGGGAAGGGGCTGTGCTGTGGTGCTGTATGTGGGGCAGGAAGAGCCCACAGGAGCAGGACAGTCCTGGGGACCTTTCCCAGGGTTTTTTGTTGTTTGGGTGTGCACCAGCAGCAAGAGGTGCTGGTTCAAAAGTCACGCGTTGGGGCCTCTTATTGGAACCTCTTAGCAGTAAATAAATATCATTTATCTTGGCGGTGTGAGTGAGAGCCCATTCACCTGTCGGGGCTGCAGGATTGATGTGGCGTCAATAGCCCTGGTGTGTTTGCCTGCCAGCCTAGTGGGTCCCCCGCTCTGTGCTGCAGCCCTGTGCAGCGGGGCCTGCACATACACACCTGTGGGCCTGCACACCCCCTGCTCTGGCTGCCCAGGGCTCAGCCCTTGCTGGCCAGTGGTGGGTGCTGTGCAGGGCTGGCCATCCCTAGGTGCCTGGGGTGCCAGAGGGGCTCCTGCTGGCACAGGCACAGCGCTGGGGGCCTGGCAAGCTCGGCAGTTGTTCAGCCAAGAGCCAACTCGGTGCCAGCCAGGTGTGAGCAAATACACGGTCTGTGTCTTGGGAGGAAATCGATAGGAGATAAGGTGCTACCGGCCCATCAGGCACTGATTAGCGGGGTGGCACAGGCACAGAAGGGGCAGGCACAGGGAAAGGATGTCCTTTCCTGCAGCCCCAGGCAGTACCTGTGCCAGGCTGGTGGCCAAGTCCACACCTGGGACAGTCGAAGGCCCTGAGCACCAGCCTTGTGGTGTGTGGCTGCAGACTATGGCCACGCAACCCTCCTGCCCAGGCCCCAAGGCCCACACGTGGCTTCGACTCCTCTCCAATCCGTCACTGGGTTGGGGGCACTTTGCCAGGAGCCCTGACGGCCCATCAGAACTTTTCCAGGGCTCAGGAGATACTCCCCCTGCATAGGTGCCTGTCCAGCAGCTGCAGCGAGCGTGGTAACGCTCCCCCCTCAGCCATGCAGCCCCTCCACTGCCTTCATGGGACAGGTGCCAGGAGGCCTGAGGGGCAGAGCCAACGGATGCAATCCTGTGCAAGGATGTGGAATGCCAGGTCCCACGGCAGTGTGGTGCTCGGGGCTGGTGGCAGGGCTGGGAGAGACACATCATTGTCTGTGGGCATAGCCAGTGCTCAGCAGGAGCAGGCTCCACACGGTGGGAGAAGTGAGGGGCTGCTGTCGGGATATTTTTTTAACATTTTCTAAGCTGCCCAGCGTGGCTGACAATTTTTAATGTACTAACTGCCTGGTCCAGTGAGCTGATTAATTGGTGCTGTGGAGATCAATACAAAACAGAAAATTAAAACAATTTTAAAGTGATTAAGTAGTTTAACACCTGTCTGATGCCACGTCAGAGCTAGGAGACAAATAAAGCAAGTGGCAAAGGGCCTGCTGCAGCCAGGGGGAGTGACAAATGGCTGCCACAGCCTGGCTGCCCCGTGCATCCCCGCAGCCACACAGGACCCCATGCAGTGCTGCTCCGAGCGGGGCCCCAGCTCGCTGGCCAGGACCTCCCTCCTCTCCTTGCCCCCCTGCCCACCGCGGCTCCCGCGGCCCAGCAGAGCAGTCCCCGCAGCACTGGGGGCTGGACAGGGTGAGCGGAGTGGTCAGCAGTGACCGCAGCTCTGCCCAGCCCGTGCCTGGCGCTGAGCAGCCCCTGGCAGTGTGGGCAGAGCCGGGAGCTGGCGGTGCCGGGGGTGCGAGCACAGGCAGGGCAGCCTGGCAGGCAGATGGATGGCAGCTCCGCTTCAATTCCGCATCCCTTTTCTCCCAGACAAACCCCGTCGGATTTTCATAAATCAAAGCGCCACACTGTTTAATAAAAATTTATTGACTTACAAGTGATTATTTATCAAAAGGCCATTAATAGCGGCTCTGGGAATGATGTGCTACTGGGTGGTGCATGGAGACTAATAGCAAATCAATGCCAGCATCCGGGCAGAATGCATATGAGAGCCCTGGGCCCCGGCGGGGTGCGCGGCGGCTGCAGCCCAAGCCAGCAGCCCCTGCCCCGCCGGCCGCCCAGAGCTCCCCCCCTGGTTATTTATCGCTTACAAATGAAATGATCGATACTTTTAATCTAGAGCTAAATTTATTAACTTTCTCATCGGAGAGAGACATATTGACTGGGGGCATGGGGTGGGAGAGCCGAGGAAAGATAGATGTGTGCCTCCTAACCTGTCCAGCCAGCTCCCTGCCTGCTGCAGAGCACCCTGGGCGCTGCTGGGGACGGTCCCTGAGCACGGTGGGGCGGCTGGAGGTCCTGCAGAGCTGGGGAGGACTCTGCACATCACCACGACCTCAGGGACAGGGCACCCAGCTGTGGGCAGGAGACCTATGGGCACCCGCAGCTGGGTCCAGACGCTGGAGGTCACGGGGGGGCGTGGGAGGCCTGCCCTGGGTAGAGCCCCTGCCCACACCGTGCAGCAGCATCTGCGCAGCCTGAAGGCAGTGCCCATCCCTCCCCCCAGCCCTGGAGAGTGCTCGGGAGCAGCTGCTGACTGGGGAGAGGCGAAGGAGACCCCAGAGACCCTGCCTGGGCAGCAGGGACAGGCAGGCAGTGATGTCCACGTCCCCAGCCCAGGTTAGGTCCCCAGCTTGGCACAGGGAGAAGGTGCACCCACAGCTCCCAGTGAGCATGGCCCTGCCTGGGCACCCCATGGCTCTCCAGGATTGGAGCTCCCTCAGAAGCTGGCCTGACCACAGGATTCTGTGGGGGTCTTTGTCCAAATGGCCCCTGAGCAACGGAAAAGCTTTGCAAGCCCTGGAGCCAGGGCAGCGAAGTTCCACCAGGCAAATGGGGGAAAAAAAAGCACAGGGAAATACCAGTTTAAGGCCACTTGGAACAGCTGTCCTCACCTGGGGGAGCAGATGCCCTCCCCCACAAACAACACTTGAGGTACAAAGGCACTTAAGTAGTTGCCTTCTCCAGGGTGCAGGCTTCAGCAGGTGAAACAGTGAAACAGCTTTCCCTTGTAAGAGCAGGTAGAGAACCCAGTTAAAGTACTAAGGTTTGTAGGAATTTAAGGAAAATTGGAAAGTACCTGGGACTTGCTCAAATACAAGTTGTTTTACTGAATAATTTACTTGCAGAGCTGAAAGGGAAAGGGGCACCACCTTCAGCACAAGATTTCAGTTTTCCTGCAACAAGCTGAGATTATCCATGTGCATGTTGGTGCATGACAAGGTCAAATCCCACTGTTTCCCTCAGGAGACATTTGGAAGGGATCTCCTGTGCCAGCCATGAATTCTCAGGCTCTTCTACCCACCCCAAGCTCCCACTAGAGCATGGACGGAGCCTCACCAGTGACACCTGGCACCCTGCAGCTCCAGGGAGGCTTCCAGGTAGGATCATCCTCACTGCATCAGGAGCTGCAAAGAGGCTGTTCCTCAGACACTGGAGAAGCAACAGTCTGGGTCAGGCCCTGACAGGAAAGTGGCAAAACAAAAGATTTCTCCCGGAAGCGGACCTGGAAATAGCCTGAGAACCACATTCCACTCCTAAGGGGTTTATGCCACACACGTGAGAGGCTCGTAAGGACTCCCTGGGTTGTCAAGGCAGCCAATTTCAGCGCAGCTCACCAGCTTCAGTGCCGTGGGAGACTTGTGACTGACACACATGCACATCATTCCAGTCCTCCCCCGGGGCTGGATACACCAGATGGAAGCACACGACACCATAAGAGTTTCTTTTAATACTGCCCCTGCACGGGGCTTCACTGTAACAGAAATGAGAAGGCATCTTTGCCACGAGCTGCCCAGGGCCTAAAGACTCCAGGCAATAATAGTGCCTCTGGGAGAGAACAGCCAGAGGATGAAGGAGTGAGTCCAAGTAGCTCTGGAGTGGCCCAAGTCCAAAGGTTCAGAGTTGCTCCAGACAAGCCCTGGCTTGGAGGCAGAGGGCTCTGCCAGCCCTCGGCAGTGCTGGAGGCAGCGGGATCAGGAGCGGCTCCGGTCTTCATGGTTGCCTACAATCATTTTGCTGTACAGTTTCTGTTGCTCCTCCTTGAAGGCGTCTTTCACCTTCTCCCTCTTCAGTCCTCCATCCCTGGGGAGAGAGTCGTATCAGGGGGGCTGCAGAAAGGCACTGTCTTTGGATGGGGCTGCCCAGGGCAAGTCAGAGCTCCAGCAGCTGCCCCTGCACACACGCTGCAGGGCACACTGCAGGCCACCCGTCCCCAAGGGGAGTCACTGTCCTACTCGGTTCTGCCACGAGCTGCCCCCACGGCCCTGCACTGTGCTCAACACGGCAGCTCTGCCAGAAACATGAGCTGATCTGCTACCACTACAGGAGACTGACTGCCTGCAGAGCCCCTCTGCCTCCTCAGGGCCTGGGAAAGGAATTTCCCAAGCTGAACACACCTTGCCGAGCAGAAATGAGCCAGACTCAGGGCATCCCACCGCAAGCTGCAATCACAGAACGAAGCCCTGGTGCCCAACATGCACAGCAGAAACAAAGACTTTAGTCCCTGCTAAGAAAAACATTCTCCAAGGCTCTGCCCTATGCAAGACACAAATGGAGCTCTACAGCCCAGGAGCACATGCCAGAACCCAGGAAACTGTCACCAGGAAGAGAAAAGCCTGCCTGGACTCACCAGAGCAGATCCACGAGGCCTCCCTGCCTGGCAATGGCTGACTTCACTCGATTGGCAAACTGCACTGCATCCTCTTCAGGCTGTGGCAAAGTAAGACTGTTCAGCAGGAGCAAGGGGCCAAACAGGAAGGAGATGAGATGGGCCAGGTTCACCTTACTCACCTGCCTGGTCATTGGGGGCAAGTACCAGACACTGCAGACAATGGCCCAGCTGGTCATCATCCTGAGGAGGTAGGTCACCATCCCATACTTGCTGCTGTTCCAAAAGGCATCTCCGAACTGTGGGTCATACTACAGAAGCAGAGGAGTTCATGAAAGTCAGGCAGTGGTTCCACCCTCCCTGAGGCTCCAACTTGCACCCAAGTGCAGCTACAGGCCAGCTCTCCCAGAGTGACCTCAGCTTTCCAGTGCTTTCAGACCAGGCTGGACTGGGCTGCCAAGACAGAGGGTTACTTGTGCCCTAAGAATGCTGCCTTCTCATACCTTGATGGCTACAGGGTAAACCGTGGCTCCAATTTCAAAGCTCCCCTTTTTGAACATCATCACAGACGTGTTGTTGATGCACGTTCCTGGAAGAGACAAGGACAACCTTCTCAACTTCCATCTGCAAGTCAGTTCAGAACTCTAAGCTACAGGCCCAAGGGCTGGGCCACAGGAACTCCCCACTAAGCCTCAGTCCAAGCCCTGTTCTCTGAGCGCACAGGGTGGGTCACCGGGACGTCATGTATCTGACTCCCATGTTCTGGGCTCAGTCAGCTCTAAAGACACAATGTCCCTTTGTCTCAGTGAAGGGTCTCAAGCCCTTGGCTGTGTAAGAAGGGAGGGAACAGAGATGTGGTGCTGTCCCAAGGTGCCCTCTCCACCAGGTGCTTGTCTGGCCTTGCTGCACACTCACCTTCTGGAAAAATAAGAATGGGCAGTTTGCTCTTGTCCTGGACGTGTTCTGTGAGCCTAAAGAGAAGAGTGTCACCGATCAGCAGAGGGGACAGGAGCTCTCAGTAGCAATCCACACAGCACACAGTCCTTGACCTGCAGTCACCAGGGACTACCAGGGTGCCAACAACAGGGGCACAGTCTGCCAGCACCCCCGAGGCCAGGCAGTGTCCTCAACCAAGGGGAGTGAGCAGCCCCCTGCCTCCCCCAGCCTGCAGCCCCGCCCCTGCAGCCAGCGACTGTCACACCTTTTGGCCACCAGGTGACGATCTTTGACCTCAGAGCGCTCGAACCAGACGTGGGGACAAGCCTTCACCATGGCTCTCTGTATCACACCCATGAGCCCGCCGTGGATCTGACCCACCTGGACAGGGCAAGAAGACACAAGTTACAAGACCTGGGCACACGTGACAGGAGAGGCAGCTCCCAGCTTCACAGACAAGTTGAGATTCATCTTCCTACCCCTGCCTTGGAAAGGCTGAGAGGAAAAGTCCCAGGCTCTGACTGGAAGGACAGACACAGTGAGCCCCAAGTGCTTTCTGTGTGGTACAAGGTCCAGCTGCACAAGTGCTTTGCTCTTCCAACAACAGCAAAGCCCAGAGCTCTGCTTGCAAAGCCATGCCCACAGAGTGCTCAGGTGCTTTGAGTCCCAGGCCAGGCTTGCTTGAAAGCCACGCATAACAGAGTCTGACAGTGCCCTGCCATGTCATGCAGGGAAAAGTAGTTCTGGATGCTCAAGGGACTCTTGCTGCCCACTCCCTGTCCCACACACGATTGCTGCTCCCTCCACGCAGGTAGCCTGGCCCTGCAGGCAGAGCTGGGACCTCACCATGGCGTAGTAGCCATCACTGGCTAAGATGATCACATCGATGGGGGAAGTGTGATTGGCCACGCAGATGCCTCCATTTCGGGGTCTGTTTTCTCTAAATGCAAAACAAAGGTAGGGGTGAGGAGAGAGGAGAGGAGGGAGGCCTGCACGAGGCCCAGCCTGGAGCAGCTCCTGGGCAGGGCCAGCCTGCTGGCCAGGGCCTTACCGGTCGTGGTAGGTGATGATGGCTGTGAGGGCACGCACGCAGATCCGGTAACACATCAGGTGGACATGTTTGCTCAGGAACTCCTTACACCTGCAGCCCAGGACAGAGACTGTCACTCCCCAGTCCTACAATCTCCCCTGCAACGGTGCCACTCAGCCCAGCTGCCCCAGGCCGAGATCCAGCCGAGCCTTCTCGTCTCTGCCACAGAGACGCAGCATGTCCCGGGCTTTGCCATCAGCTCATGGCCACTCATGAGAACAAACTCTGGCCTTTGCCCTTTTCTGTTATTACTCCTTTCAGAGACCAGGGCTGAGCCCTCGGCCACAGGTTTAGTGTTCACATCTAGGCCCTTTGTTTAACATTAGAGGGCAGCTATCCTGAGAGGCTGTGTCTGCAGACGGCAGGAGAGACAAGCCTTGCAGGAAAACTTCAGGATTACCAGGTCTCAAACTGCAGGGGGTGCTTCCCATCTGCTCTTCCCTCGAAGACGAACTCACCTTCCATTTGGCAAATATCCCACCACTGTGGTACCAGTCACCAACAAGCTGATGCCAGTAAATGCCAGGGCTATCCTGCAGAAAGAGGGAAGCCACATGCTAGCAAAACCAGCCACAGACCCTGCTCCCCGAGGCGCCTGTCTCTGCTGATGGTGTTGAGCAGGGTCCACAGGCTGGAGAGCAGCTGCACCGGCTGCAGCAGGAACAGGCCCTCACAGCACCCCTCAGCAGGTAGGGCCCAGCACCCACCTGAGGGGCAGCAGGAAGCAGTAGCGGATGAGCACCCCGAGTCCCCAGAGCACAGTGAGGCGCAGGCTGATATACTGGAAGTTGTAGTTAGTCCTGCTGAGCAGGTTCCAGGACTCCAACTCTTCAGCTGAGAACCTCTTGGTCACCTCATCATCCATGATGGTCTCAATGCCTTTGCGGCAGAAATAGAAGATGTCTGAGAGCTCAAACTCAGGGGTGTCCAGGGCTTTGCCGCTGCCGCTCCGGCGGATCTCCTTGATCTCCTCCTCCAGTGATGTTGGCTCCTTTGCAATGATACCTGCAACGTGCCACAGGCAGCTCTGAGCAAAGTGTGACCTGCCTGCTCAAAGAGAGCCAAGAGACAGGCCCTTCCTTGCCCACCCTCCTCAGGGTGCCCTTCCTCCAGTCCAGACAGGCATAAACCAGCCCTCCCCACTATCTAGAAACGAAGCACTCCTGGGGTGCTTCCCTGCCCTTCCTCACGGAAAGGACCTCTCCATAACTCCCTCCAATCCGCCTACATGGAAAAGGCTTCCCAGTAGACCTCAGCTGCTCAGAGGCACCACATCTACTCCATGTTCCCAAAGGAATTTTGAACTTCCCGTGTAACCATGCAGGGCAGGATCTCACCATTGACATAGGGCTTGTACAGCGGATGGTTCTTCTCCTTGGCACCACGCTCTATTCTCAGTGTTGCCCACTGCAAGACAGACAAGACAACCAAGATTCACAGGGCCTGCAGCTCCACGCTGCACTGCCCTGCTTTACAGTCCACTCCCAGGAAAGACATGGTTCAGGGGAGAACACGGAGCCACAGCAGGAGGCTTCCACACAGAACTGCAAGAGTGAGTGATGAACACAACTGAACTGAGGCGGAAGCAGAGACCAGCCTGGGAAGCAGATTTTTACAGCTGAGGTCTGCCCACGATGGGACAAGAGGACTGATGGGGAGGTGACAAGCACAGGCACAGGACAGCCAGGATGGCACACCTCTCTGTGCCACCCTGCAGAGCAGAGCCCCGGCAGGAAACAGGGAGTGCCAGAGGGCAGGAGAGTGCTCCGTGGTGAGATGGCACAGCAGGATTTTCTGCAGCTTCCATGACCTCTTGGCTCTGCTGCACCTGGCATGTGGTTGCCACTGCACAGCTTCTGGCTGAGCTGTGCATCCTGCTTGGGTGGTCTGCACCACGGTGAAGGAAGCTGGTCAGGGGACCAGAGCTATTTGTCAACCTTGTTTCTTCCAAACTCAAAGCAGAGACTGTGTTTTCAGGTTGCTGCTGAAAACACCACGCTGATGATGGGATGGGATCCTTTCCCCTCCAATTCAGCTGCTGCTGCTTTCTCAGCTCACCAATACATCCTAAACAGCAGCACCAAGCACCCTCAGAAAGCTGGCTGCCAAATCCCATGTCTGGACTACCTGTTCTCTCAGCTGCTTTTCAAGGGCACCAGCACAAACTGCAGGCTGGATTTCTGGGCAGTCTTCCTGCCTGCCCTCCAAGAAACCTTCGCAGCCCGTAACTCCTTGCATCACACAGGCCTGGGAGGACAAGCTTCCGAAGGAGGAGGACTTGCACACAACATGCTTATCTGTGAAGGAGGGGAATTGCTGGGAACTCCTGGCATCCTGCTCTCAGCCCATGCCAGCAGCAGATCAGGAGGCAGCGATGTGGGAATGCTAACTGCACACCGAGTGTCTGGCTCACCTTGCAGCCGCCTCTGCCAGCAGCAGGAACTGCAGGATTGCAGAAGATTGCCTAGACACTGCCATCCCAAGAGAAGTCAGCAGAGGAGCTCTGACCCCGCAGAAGCTGAGCAGCCTATGGAGAAGGCATTCATGGCAAGCCCAGCACATCTCCATCCTGACTGCAGCGGCAGCAAACCCAGCCTCCCACCTGGGCAGCACCAGGCAGGTGCCCTCCCTCCCCACCACACGGGTGTGTCGCTGCCAGACAGGCCCCATGGCTGGGGCTCTGTCCCAGGAATTGCCAGACTAGACTGCTTGCCCCTCTGGGTTCCCAACACTGGCCTCGAGAGCTGGGAAAATCATTTGGGCAAATAACGGCCCCCAACATGCAATTCTGAATGACCAAACTTAATGAGCGAATTTCCCACCAACCCGGGGAGCAGCTGTGAATGTGCTCCTCTATCCCACGACTAAGCTTCTTTGATAAAAGCCAAAACAGACTTCCCACTCTTTTCAGAAAAACAGTTTTAAACACCAAAGTAGGTGTTGAGAGTAAATGTTCCTGAATTGAAGGGGAAAAAAAAAAAGAAAACAAGGTGAAAAGTTCCATTTCAGATAAACCAAACTTCTTATTTTTCCCCCTGCTTCAGTCAGTAAATTTGAAGTAAGGTCTTCAGACATCAGTGTTAGCAAAGCTCCTCACAAAGATGAAGGTCTCCCCATTCACACCTCAGGCTTTTAGGAGGACTTGGAGTTTAAAGAACTGTGAGCTCCAGGGCTATCCTCCCAAGCCAATCAGAACACAGTTATATCCCAACCAGGGATGCACTGGGGATGACCAGCCCTGTTCAAACAGCAGTAGCTGTATCATAAATCCTTTAGCAGCATGAACTCCACATTTAAGAGCTTAAAACCTCCCCAGCAAGCACAGGGTGCCCCTTTACTTTCACCTGGGCTGCCAGGGTAGGGTGCTGTAGGCTTTACCTACTACTCTCAGTGGATAAAAATTCTGGTCTGGTCAGGGACTTGCTTCAAGGAGAGGTGTTGGCTCAGAGACAGCCCATAAAATTAGACCGCCAAAGGCAGGCAAGGGAACAGCATGACCCCAAGCTGGAAAATTCCACTTGGCCTCTCTGTGCCAAGAGGGTCGGCAAGGGCTGCTGATCGTCCTCTGAGGTGGCAAGTCCAGACACGGCTCAGCAGGCGACACTCCAGGACAGAAGCATGTAGAGGGCGCTGGGTTCTGGCCACAGACCACTCAGGGCTGGCAGGACAAAAGTCCTGCCTTAACTCCTGCTTTTGCTTCATCCAAACGTGTCCTGGAGAGGAGCAACCTGCTGGCTGCAGGCTGGTCCCTCGCCATAGCACCCCACATCGAGGTGTACCAAGTGCTCTGCCCTGTCTGGGACAGGAACCCCTCCAAGCCGTCCCTCAGACCCTGCTGCATCCCAACCTGCTGTCTGCCCAACCTCACTAGCCTATTTCTTTACTTGAAGACTTACTAGATTAATTAGAGGGAACAACCAGCCCACAGACAGAGGTCTGGTAAACCACATTTGGCCAAGATGAGCCAAATGGGTCATCTGGCCCCAGCATGACACCAACAGCCCAACCTTCCAGCCTGGTCACCCACGATGCCCTGCTGAGGCAAAAGCCTCTCTTCCTAGCACGACCACGTTGACAAACCCCCGCAAACACACAGAAAATTCTGAAAACATGACTTACCTGAAAAATTTTCAATAAAGTCTTCATGTAAACCTTGCGGATGCCAAAGGAGACTCCAAAAATTGCTGGCACGATGATGAAAACCAGAAGCAGAGTGAAGAGGACAGTTATGGAAATCCCCAAGAGATTAACCACCAGGCTGTCAAAGGGGAGCAGGAGGAACATGGTGAAGGGCCCAGGCAAGGCCGGGGCCCTGCAGCCAGACAGAAGGACTGCCTGCAGCAATGAACCAGTCCTCCTGTTACTCAGCAACAGTCTCACACACGCACCGAGTCCGCAGCCTGCTCACAGACCCCATTCCAAAGTTCACATCCTTTTGGGGCTCTGAGAGACAGGGAATGCAACGGAATCAGGGAGAGCACTTGGGAGAACAAGCCAAGAATCTGCCAGGAGCCCAGGTGAGCTGGGGCAGCGCGGGCCGAGGAGCTCAGAGCAGAGGGCACACGCACACCGGTCCGTCCATGGGCGCGCGGTGGGCACGGCAGCGACACGACTGCGGGTTCCCTCCCAGGCTGCTGCTGAGCAAGTCCTGCGGTGGGGCAGCTTGTGGAGAAGCTGGCAGCAGAATCCCCTCCTGGCTGCTGAGAGCATGCAGAGTCTCTTCAGAGGGACAAGGTGGAGTCCATCCCTGAGCCTGCATTGGAGGAGATGGAGGGAGTTGGCACTCGCCGGAGCCTACCGTGTGTGGAGCTATTATTGTTCTCCCCACGAGGACACGGGTGCCGGCACAGGTCCTCGCATGACGCCTGGAACGAGTTTAATTCTGGAGGCCCCTGGCATCCACTCACGCTGAAGGGCTGTTACAGACACGAATGAAGCCTGTGTCCCTGGAAAGCTCTTCAAACAGCGAGTTGGCTTCTTGGCAGACGAGGCACTCACATGCCACCAGCAGTAGCAGAGGAAAGAGTACCCAAGTCAGCAGCTTGCAGAGATGTCAGCGCAGAGACAGTGGCAGGAGGCCAGGGACAGTGGGCTCTGGAACCTGGAAGGCAGTGCTTGGGTGAGGTCACACCACTAAGAGAAGCTCCTGAGACACAGCAAGACTCAGACCAGTACTCCAGCTACTGCCTGGCACTGTCACAGACTCAGGAATCACCCTCTGCTGCCACTTGTCCCGTATTTACATACCATGCACACCTCAGACTCAGACAGAGCAGACTCATGACAACCATGCCTAAGGCACAGGACGCTGCAATCAGGTCCCAAGTACAGGAAAGGAGTGACAGAAAGCCCTTCCTCATGACAAAGATCTTATCGCCTCCCTCATTTCAGAGCATCCCAGAGCACTGAGGAAGCGAGGTACCCAAATTCCTGGGAAGGCATCACTTCCTCTGCTCCTGTACATCTCATCCTCGGTCACACAGGGCAGCTTTACAAACAGTTCAGGACAGGAAGTCACCCCAGGGGGAGAATTACTGATGGTGATTAGCCAAAGAGGAATTTGCTGGGGCACGGGGACCAGACAAAAGGTCACACACCCTGCACCGCAGCCCTGCTGGGGGAGGATGTGCACGCACAGGACCAAGGGCTTGTGACAAGCCGAGTCTGCGAGGGGGAGACTCCCCTCCGGACACCACCTTCACCTGCCTATGGAGTGTCAACCTGAAGATGGGATTTAACAGGCACCTCACAAGCACACGGGGCACAGGAGAGTCTGCGAAGATTCTCTTACTCCCCTGTACAGTGTGCTCCAGCTGCTGGTTAAACACTGCTGTTCCAGTAACGCTAAGAATATTGTTAGTGCTTCAAAGACACACGCACAGACCATGTCCTGGGAGAGGCAGCTCGTCAGCCACACGTGCAGCTGCCCATTATGCCAGAGCCGTCACCCATTGGAACCAGGACTCACGCCGGCCAACAGGTCAGACCGGCCCCCGAGCCGGCGGGAGGCCCTGCGAGGACTCAGTTATCGCTCCCGAGCACCGTGTCACCACCGGCCTGGTGCGGCACCGCCCGTGCGGCACCGCCCCGGGGCTGGGGCAGCGCCCGGCGAGCACAGCGCCCGCGGCCCGCACCGCCGCCTCGGGGCTGCAGCGGGAGCTCGCACAGC
>VXAY01002832.1:289920-302002 GCA_013399855.1 Oxyruncus cristatus | reverse complement strand
GCCCCGGCCCGGCCGCGCCGCCGCCCCGCGCGCTTTGCGGCTGTCGCGAAAGCGCCGGGGCTGCGACAGGCAGACTGAGGGCGGAAATGCTGCCCGCGCCGCGCCGGGGCGCGGCACTGCGCAGGCGCAGCTCCGCCAGGAGGCTGCGCGGCCGCGCCTGCGCGTGCGCGACGGGAGCTCGCGCTCCATTGGCTGCGCCGTCACGGGCGGGGGGGACTCCGCGTGATTCTTCCCCACCCCACACGTGGGACCGGCCCGGGAACGGCCCCTCCCATATCCCGGGAACGGCCCCTCCCATCCCGGGAACCGCCCCGGTGTCCATGTGAGCCTCTGCTGTCCCTGTGCCCCTCGCTGTCCCTGTTCCCTTCTGCTGTCCCTGTGCCCGCGGCCACCATGGCAGCCCCGGCCGGCTGAGCGGTGCCCGCTGTGGTCCCAGCCAGTGGCTCGTTTATTGAAACAGTTGATAAGACTTGTCACCGGGGGAACAAACAGTGATGGGGAGAAGGCATTTGGTTCTTCAGTTCTGCTGTTTGCTCCCGCAGCTTGCCTTCCCCAGCCAGCTGGAGCTCCTGCTGGGAGATGATAAATGAGAGGAGCATCCCAAGGGGGAATGAACTGCGGCGCAGGCGGGATGTTTTGGGTCACACTCCCTCTCTGTGGGGTCGGTGTCCGGCAGGGCTGCAGAGCCAGACGTGCTTCCCGTGACCCCCGGCCCCGAGGCAGTGGTGTCAGGGGAGGCTCCCGGGGGGGATGTGCTGCCGGGCCATGGTGGGGCCTGCGGGGAAGGGAAGGGGGCTCTGGGGTCACTGGCTGCAGCACTGGGGGAGCCAGGCTGCTTGGACACTGCCTTGGCACATCTGTACCCCTCTCTGTGGACACAGACTCCTGGCCCTGTGGCACTTCGGTGTCAGAGTCCCCACCGACAGGGACTTCTCCATGCAGTAATTGGAAAATTCAAATGCCTTGTGCCCTTCCTCCATGGAATCCCTCTGTGGGGCTGCAGCACTGACTCCCCTGGGGAAGCTAAACATCATACAGAGTGTCTTTTAAGTGGAAACGACCGTTTTTTCACAAGGAGATGAAGCAGAAATAAGTAAGCAGGGCCACAGCCATAGTTATCTTGTACCTGATTGCCAGGGCTCAGCTGGGCAGGGATTACTTCACTGTGCTTTGTCTGGTTTTTCCTTTTCTTCTGCTCGGGTGCTGATAATGTTTGCACCTCCTATCACAGGAGCTGTAGGAATCCATTTTCAGAGGAGCCGCTCTTGCACCCTGACTCCGTCTGTGGACTTTGTGAGCAAACAAATCCCAGGAGTGGCTGCTGGGCTGAATACAGAATACACAGCAGGGCGACAGACTGAGTGGGTGTAGAGAGGAAGCAGCACAACACCAGTTTGAAGATACCTTTTCCTGTTTGCATTTAATCTCTCTCTTTCTACACTTGTAGTGGAAAGTGCCCTTGCTTGTCTGGAAGGCTCTGCAAACGCCAGGAGGGGACAGTGTCCCCATCCTGCCTGATCCTATGCTGGGCACGGCTGGAGGGAGCCAGGGGGCCCTGCCTGGGAGTTCCTGAGACCCCCGTGAACCCTCTGCACTTGCAATTTCCCCCTCATTCCCGTCACACCAGAGCCTGGTGCAGCATCGTCCTTCCTCTGCAAGAGGACTTTTGATGGCCAAGAGGAATTCAGTGCCAGTGGAGCAGCAGGAAACATTAACCTTTAATTCTCAGCTGGGGGGGGGCACTGAGCAGTGGGAGATCCTGGTTGGAGGGGCAGGAGTCCCTGCTGCCAGCAAGGGGTCTCCAGCTTCCCCCCTTGCTATCCAGGGGTGAGGACAGGGGCAGTCCAGGCTGCCTGGTCCCCAGCTCAGGGACAGAGGCTGAGGCTGCCCCAGGAACCTGGATACTCGGCTGCTGGGTCTTGCCTTACCCTCCTGCCCCCCATCCCTCCGACAGGAGCAGCCTGAACTAATTAACCCTCTAGCACTCCATAATGAAGGCTAATAAACACCTGATGGGTTTCCTTGAACAACCTCGACAAAGGCTGCAGGAAGCCACTGGTCTGTGGCGTGAGAACAGGGAGCGCAGGCTGGGGCTGCCCCCAGCTCTTCCCTCCTGCCCCCGCTGAGCTGAGACCCCCAGCCCGGTCCCTGCGTGTACCTCGCTGCAGTCAGGCATTGCGTCCTCCCTGGGGGCCCGGGACACAAGTGTGGTCAAGGCAAGGTGGGCTCATTGTTCCTGCAAACGCTGTGGTCGGTGCCCTGTGTGTGCGAGGCAGCCCTGGTCTGTCACGGCGGGGCTCGAGCAGTGCCAGGAGCCCCAGCGCAAAGGAAATGTGCTCAGAAATATTCTGCTTAAAATACTGTGCCAGATGGATGGCATCTTCCTAACCTTTAGCTGGTTCCAATGTGCAAACAGTTAAGACCATAATGTTAACATTTTCTCAGATGTTTTATGTGCATATAAAATATTCTCAAAGAATGTGCTCTTGAATGCAAGGTTTTATCCCATTACAATTTTACTAGAGTTTATAAAAACATAAAAATATGTTTTCGGGGTGTCTGAGATACTGCTGGAATTCGCAGTAAACTCTGAAGACCTTGCAGTGGAATATAATCACTACTATGTGGGAGATGTCTCTGAAATTTTTGTGATGAGGCAGATGTTCTTATTTCTCAGTCCTGTATCTGTTCACCTCTGAAATTACCTAACATAGGAGCAGTTAATAATGAATCTCTGCATTGAAACCTTCTTTTGCTTTCTGTTGGGGGCCAAAGGCTTGGCTTCTGAAGTACAACTTAAGAGCTCAGGGGAACTCTTCAGTTAACTCAGTTGCTTTGCTTATCCCCCAGCAAGTAAAAGAACAGATCTCTCCTCCCCTGCCTGGCAACTGTAGCCCCTTCCAGATGACTTCCAGAGGCAGTAAGTGAGAATGTATTTCTTTCCTGTCTTAACTGAAAACCTGAATCAAGGAAGGAGATAAATGGAATTGAATCGATGTTCATTTTCAGACACCTGCTGTTGTGCTTTCAAAATAGAAGGGATGGCAAACACTGTAATCCCTGGAAATCTTCCAGGTGTGCCATGTGAACAGGAAGGCCAAGCATGGGAATGGTGGTCATGTAATCTGTCCCTTTCTGAAATACACATTTATTGCACTAGAGTGTTTTATGATTCCATGCCTAAGTAGTTCATAATTTTAACAGGCCTATTCCGATCCAAAACAGTGAATTAGAATAAGCCTGTTAAAGTTATACCGCGAGCGTCCCCGAAATCATAAAGCAGGGCAGTAAAGGACTGTGCTCAAGGGAGAGCCAGGCTCTGTCTCCAGGCTGCACACCCTCAGCTGACCTGGAGGGGCTCAGCCACCTCCCACAAACCCAGGGTGCCCTGGAGGGTCTTTGAGAGCTCTGTTCCTCAGGAGCTTGTCCTGTGGAGTCCCATCCTTCGGAAGGGCCCTGGGGGGCACTGTGAAGGGGCCACGGGGCCCCTCTCTGCCCCTGTGAGACCCACGGGTGAAGCCGAGGTGCTGGAGGGCCACGCCATGTTCATGGGCACAGAGTTTTCCAGCCTGACCACGCGCAGACACTTGGGGCTCATGGGGGAGACGGAAGCGCTTTGAAACAAAGGGTCTTTCAGGCCACCTAATGCAGTATAGATCCAAGAGGACAAATCAAATTTACAGGCATAGCTTAGATTGGGAGATATGCTTGCAAAGCCAATTTGTTTCGTTTTATAGGCTTGAAAGATTCTAAGTCAGGGCTCCCTGTATGGTTTGAATTAGGTTGGGATGGGGGTATTCTAGAAAGCCAGATCTGGAGAGGTTTTCACTCAGGGTGTTTGTAATCAAGTAGAGGCCATCCAGCATTTCTGCAAATGCTCTCAAATAAAGTATTCCATGTCTGCCCAAAACCCATGGCACACATGGCAAAGAAAATTATGAATATCTGAAAATGGAGGTATCTATCTTAAAGTATTAAATACTTAGGAATAAGATTTCACATGTGTGTCAACAGAGAAAGTGAGAATTTCAAAGGGTGCTGCTTTAGAAAGCAAAAAAAACCAAACAGAAGGAAGTTCAAAGTAGCACTCAAAAAAATGAAGGTTATTTTCCTCTACCCATCTGTGGTATTAACAAGGCTATGAGTTTTATTGTCTGAACAGGATTGTGACTGCAGGGCTTGGAGCTGGCAGGTCCCAGCGCCCTGCTTGTGCTGACTCGGGCGACAGCATCTTCCTCCTGGGCTGATGTGAGTCCTGGCACCCTTTCTCCAACACGAGAAGCCGCTGTGACTCCCAAGCCCGAGGGCCCTGGGGTGCATTTCGTGCCCTGCAAGCCGAAAGCAGCGAGAAGACCTTGGCAGTGCTGAGTTAGTTAACGGCTGGACTCGGTGATCTTAGGGGTCTTTTCCAACCTCAGCGATTGTGGGATTCTAAAGGCTGTTTGGGCAGAGGGATAAGCCCCTGGCTCCCACTGCTGAGCTCAGCTGCCAGAAAAGTTCCCCGGGAAGTAGCACAATCTTTGTTTGGTCATTAAAGCAGAAAAAGAGAGAGGGAATCTTAGGAAATGCTTGAAACGATTAGGTGATCTTAACTCTAAGGAGCTAAACAAATGCAAAGCAATTCCCCCCCCAGCCCCTCGTGCTGCTGTAGAATGTAATCTCATTTCTAAACACACAATTACAGAAAATAAAAAGAAAAGAAAAGAATAATTAATTTCTGCTTCCTCATGCAAATCCTCTGACCAATCATTTAGGGATCAGGGGCAATTCAGCTTCTTGTGCAAATTCCAAACTGAAGGCCTGAAAAAAACAAGTGAATGGATTTACTTTTCTAAGAACCAGAATTAACAAAGGTTCCATTTTCCATGGTTATGTGCCTGGCCAGACAGCCCTTGCTGACAAGCTCTCAAAAAACATGTGTTGGCCTGTTGAAAAGGCCCCAGTGTTGACTGACAGACAATTGAAGTGACAAATTGTTTCATTGTACTTGGCAGGGAGAGCGCTGTATTAGATAATTATGGCGAGGAGGGAAGCGACAGGTCACAGGTCAGAAGACACGTCTGACCCTGTTTTCTGAAAGCCCTGAAAGGAGCCCATGCCCGGGAGAGCAGCGTGATGCTGACAGAGGCTTCTCCTTCCGCTGTGGTGATTAAGAGCTAACGAAGATGGAGTGGGGATGGCTCCCGGGAAGCCCCAGCCTGGCTCCCTGGCAGCGCCCGCTGCCCCTCACTGGAGCATCCTCGGCCGCCTTCCGTGGCATCTCCGGGCTCTGCTGCCTCTGGGGCAGCACCGGAGCCCTCTGAGCACCTCGGCAGCTCCATGTTCTGAACCGGCAGCAAACGCGCCGTGTCCCAGAACCACGTCCCAGGCAGGTCACACTTGGGCACAGACACGTCCCGGCCCGACCCCTCCTCACTGGGGCCTGGTTTTTTGCTGGCTGCAACAGAGCACAGCTAATAATTATTGAAGCCTCTCTCCCGCCATAGGAATAAAATATGGCGTGGAATCACAGCACAGCCACTCCATTGAGAGCAACGCTCCACTGAGTAATACCAATAATTCAAAACAGATGAGCCAAAGGCTCGAGCACTATGGGCTCAGTATCCCAGCCTGCCCTGACCCCTGGAATTCGCTGAAAGTTACCTTGAGACTCGCCAGAGCTCTTTGTAACTTCTGTGAGGGTTATTTATTGCAAAGTCATAAATATTTGCTATGGATTTTCTCCATCAATCTACAAAATGAATTAGGTTAGAAAAAATGTATGTACTTGGATTTTGGGCATGTGTTTCTCAGGCAGGGGAGAAAATGTTGGATCTCAATTGTGCAGAAGACGGGCTGCTGCAGAGCTTTGGGCTCTGCTGCCTGCACTAATTAATTCCCTTCCACAAACAGTTTAAAATGCACAGTACAGTTGAGAAGGGGGGAAGGGAGGGAAGAGGTTCTTCTTTAAATCTTCCTTAAAATCTTCCATAAAGTTATTTATTTATGGGTGAAGGAAAATTCAGATTCCTTCTCCTCCGTGCCAGTCCATGGAAACCCTGGAATTCAGAGGCCGTTGTGCCGCAGGGAATCAACCTCAAGCCAACATCTCCCAGTCTCCCTCAGAAGCTGGCACTGGCACCAGCTGGGTGCAATGGGATGGACGGGGAGCGCCCAGCCTCTTCCCTTCCAACCCCAAGGCCGGGCTGCCTCAGGGCAAAGCCACTCCATTTTCCCACCCCTAAGGAGAGGAAGGGGAGCAGGGCTGGCCCTGCCCTGCAGGCACTTCTCTGGTGAATTGACAAGTTTTTATTCAGGAAAGCATAAATGAGACCTTCACTTTGAGGATGCTGCAGTAGGATTTGGGCACGGGCGCTGCTGCACCCAGCGGGGAGGGTGTGACAGCAGGAGGTGGGGCAGGTTCTTCCCCCAGAGAGCGGTTGGGCACTGAACAGGCTCCCCAGGGCAGTGGTCACAGCCCCAAGGCTGCCAGAGCTCAAGGAGCGTTTGGATAACTCTCTCAGGCACATGGTGGGATTCTTGTGGCTGTCCTGTGCAGTGCCAGGAGTTGGACTGGATGATCCTTGTGGGTCCCTTCCAACTCAGGGTATTTTATTAATGTCTAAGCCCCCAAAACTCTGCACCTTTTGAGGGGTTGCCAAGTGACTGCACAGGACCCAGCAGCCTGTGTGTCCCCCAGGGCAATTCACACCCGGATGGGGAGTCCTGTTCTCCCATGGCTGTCTGTCCTGCCACCCAAAAGCTCCTGAAAGGGTTTGCATGAATGAGCTGATCTAGCTTTGTTTCTGCTCCCATGGTTTGCCCTTTACCCTTTGGCCTTTGCCCAGCTCTGTGGCCAGGGGAGCGAGGGTCTGGCCACAGATGACTGCACAGCTGGCCAGATCCTCTCACAGAAGCACAATGAGCCATGGTGGGGGCCCGCAGCTCCTGCTGCTCCCTGGCCCCAGGCACTGCCATGCTTGGTAAAACATCAAGCCCAGGATTTTTCTCCTGCTGGAAGAAAGGTTCCAGTGCAGTCCCTTGCGTGGGCTGTGCCTGGCGCTTCCCGGTGCCAGGGAGAGGGCTGCTGCTTCCCCATGTGTGTGATGCTGCTCCCAGTCTCCATCCTGCTTTTCTTCCACTGTGCCTGTGCAGCAAAGCCAAGCCCTGCCAGCCCTGGCTTTCCCTCCTTGGTGCTGGGGTGAGCCCAGCCTGCAGCCCACTGAAGGCAGCCTCTCATTGCCTTCTCTTCTCTCGTGAGTATCCCAGGAAGGAACAGCCTCTCCCGGTCACTGCATATCCAGCAGGGACTCTGCCCTGCACAGGTGACACCCCTTTCCCTGTGCACAGGTAAGGTCAGGTCAGCTGGGAGTGCCAGAGACCCGCGTGGGGTTTTTTGTGTAGGTGGGTGTCCAGCAGCATCCGGACGTCAGTGGCAACCCCCCACGTGCAGGTGTGGGCACGTGTGTGGGCATGTGGGTACCTGTGGGTACCTGTGTGTGCCTGTGAGCACTGCACATGGGCCTGCCTGGGCTGGCCGCTGCTGCCCCACACGGGCTCTGGGCTGGGTAACAGAGTAGTGGGAAAAGCTGAGGGAGGGAGCGTGACACGAGGAGCTATTTGTTCAATCAATGATTTACCAGATGTGTACACTGTACTAAAGGCTTGTAAACATACTTTAATGGCCAGCTGTAAATCCGGGCAGTAGCAGTGCCAGATTCATGTCCATCAGATGTGTCTTAAGAATAGCAGAGGAAGGGCTCTGAATCACTTTGTTATAGGCTCTGTCAGCTCTGCAATTGTGCATGTAAATCAAAGAACCAGCGTCCCCAGGTCAGAATTATTTGAGTGTCAGGAGAGGTTTTATGACCAGCAGCTTCTCCTTTTCTGGGTTCCCTGCAGTTCCTGTCTTCCAGAGGCAGCACCTCCAGAACGCTGGGTTTCCGTCCCAGTGCCCCAAGTGCGGGGCTGTGTTTTCACTGACTGTGCTGGAAGTCTCTTTTGTTAATCACTGAAGCACAGCGTCATTAGTGAGAAGTGCAGAGTGTACACAAAGAGGAACTTGCCAAATTACTAATAAGCAGAAACTCCATCCATCTTAATGAGACAGGGTTAAGAAAATAGCAACCTAGAATATACACAATGGAGCTTTTCCAAGCTGTTTATTTACTCCTGCTAGAAAGTAGTTCTGAGCTCCATCTCTGGTCCTGCTTGGAGATTGTCACATGCTTTCCAAACCACAGGCTTCTTATGCTCTTGCAAATCATTAAGCA
Source organism: Oxyruncus cristatus (assembly GCA_013399855.1). NCBI lineage: Eukaryota > Metazoa > Chordata > Aves > Passeriformes > Cotingidae > Oxyruncus > Oxyruncus cristatus. Next base: position 293,750 of record VXAY01002832.1, on the reverse strand, counting down.
TGAGAAAAATAAATAAGTGGACGGATGGTTCAAAAATTATTAGAGGGAAGAGGGCAAATGGGATTGCTGCAGACCAAGAGCATGACAAGGTGTTTCCTTGTGGTGGGCAGGTCTCCATCTGCCTTCCTTTGGGCTCCTCACCAAAGCAGCTGAGGGCCCCCATGTACTCAGGCACCACTCAGCTCTTGGGCTGAGGCTCCCACCACGTCAGCCCAGGGGTGTGATTTAGAGCTCCCCGGTGACGTGCAGCACTTCCCCAGGTTCCTCTGGCAACCTTGAAGGGGTCTGCACCCACACTGAGGTGCCTGCACACCTGTGCTCCCCAGCCACATTTTTCTTTTGTTGGGTAAGGAATGACTTGCAGCTCCTTTCACGTGCACAGCTCAGCTGCTGCGGTTTTATTGAACGCCAGCACTCGCTGGATGTTATTCAGGCAAACTTTATATACACCACAGACCCTCTCAGCAGCCTGCACCTGGTCCAGGGCAAAGCTGAGCCTCACGGAGAAGAATGTGCTGCAATGCAGCAAGTTATTACAGGATAAATATTTATAAGCCCCTGTAAACATTTGCCATCGGTTCCCTCCTGGGACTAGGGGCAGACGGTCAGAGTTTCAACTGTGCTGATGGCATTAGCTCTTGTAGTTCTTTGCATGTTATCTCAGCTAGTAAACCCATTGCTGATCCTGTATGGTTATAGCATTTAATGGTGCTAATTTCACACTAACACGAGACATTGGCTGGAATTGTTGCAGGCCTTGATCCTGGCCCTGCTGTGGGCCAGCTCTTGGTCAAGGTGTCCCCTGCGGCCCCAGGGGTGCTGGGCACCTGGCCAGGGTGCCTGAGTGGGTCCCCACAGCTGCAAAACCTTCCCTCGTCGTGGGAGCTGCATCGGTGTTATTGCAGCCTTGGAGCCATCCGCGGAGAAAGGCCGAAAACAAACATGGCTAAACCAACATCCTCCTCAGGGGCTGACCCCGGCAGGGGCTATCAGCTCTCGGGCTGAGGGGGGCTAATCTAAAGCAAATATTCCCTGGAGGTGCCCAGGAGCTGCCATGGCACATGGTGGCACGGCAGGCTCTCCGTGTGGGGACGTGGCAGGGGGGCTGCCTCCCCTGGCGCATCCCATCCCCTCCCTGGAGGGAGCGTGGGCGCCAAGGGGCAGCCTGAGCCCTGTGGCCAGTTAGTCTCAATGCCCCATGACTGCTGCCTCTGTTGGGGCTGAGGGGGGGCTAACGCAGGGGTGGGAAACTGGGGAAGAAATGCCAGAGCAGGCAAGGCCATGACTCCTCCATGCCCTCAAATGCAGCAGTAAAACAATGAGCCCTGGGCAACAGCGCCTGTTGCATGGGACTATTTGGGGGTTTCCCTTTGCTGCTCATGCACGAAAGCCAGTCATTTGGCAAAAATCAGCTCAGTTAGCAGGCATTGTTCATAAAGAGCCAGGGCCTGAATGAGCTCAGGGCTAATATATTCTATTATCCCACGCCTGCCTGTTTCCCCAGGGCAGCGTGGAGGGAAAGGCGCATTCCAGCGTCGGGGCCGGGGCAGAGTGTGCCCAGAGTGGGCGGGGAGGGCGCGACAGGCGGGAGGGCACCGCTGCCAGCGGCACTGGGCCACCTCGGCCACCACCCGCCCTGCCACCGCTGAGCACCTTCCGCAGGTGGACGCGGAGCAGAGCGGGATGCTGAGCTGCGAGGGAGGGGGGCGGGCAGAGCGCCTGGTCCTGCGCCTGCCAGGACAAACAATGAAGCCAGGAACAGGCACGGTTAATTGGGCTGGGCTTTTCACAGGGCAGGAGAGGTCTGGGGACAGCCAGAATGGTGCGTGGTGCAAAGCCTCTCGTTATTCAGTAAGAAAATGTTAGCCCCTGTGGGAGAGGCAGCAATAAATGGCTATAAAGTAAGGTTAAATGATGACATTAGAGACTAGGCAGAGATTTAAGAAGCAGTAATTAAGATTAAAGAGATTGAGATTTAAGAAGCAGTAAAGGGCTACATAATTATGATGGGAAATGGCTGTGCAGGCTTCACTCAAAAAATTTCATGCCCAGTTCGGAAGGGGTCTGTTGAAAGAGCAGCCCTTCCTGGGCAGCTGCTCTCTAAGAGGTCTTATACTGTGTATTAAGCAATTTAGTGGCCTAGATCAGAGCTGCTGTCTTTTTCATTTTGTTGGCTTTTTCCCCTTCTCCTTTTTTTTTTTTCCTTTTTTTTTCTTTTTTTAAAGAAAAAATCATTTGCTGGCAACTTTATTTGCTGGTCAATTGTATTTCAGTTCACAATTCGCTCTTGGATTCCCATTCAGGAGCTGCTGCCATGAATGTAGGTATCAGCCACAGAGGAGAGAAGGGAGCCAGCAAAGACCTTCCCTGGGCCGAGTTCAAGAACCGTGCAGGCCGTGAGCGTGGTTGGATTTAGCAGCCAAGGCATTCCAAACTGTAGCTTTCCCGCTTGGATCAAGGGCGGTGAACTGTGGCAGGCTCAGCAGCCACTGTCCAGCATGTCGGGGCTGCAGCCAAGCCCACTAATCAGTGTGGGATGCTCCAGGGCACATGTCCCTGGAGTGATCGTGACAGGACATTTACCTGCTGCCATGTGGCATTTGCTGACCTGCAGATAACTGAGACCCTGACTACAGTGTTGCTGCTGTTGCCTTTGGAGAGCTCCCCAACTTTCAAACAGGAGTTTTCCATGGCCCCACTTTGCCTTCCTGCCCATGATGTCCCTGTCACACTCCTCAGCCTGGAACAGGACTGTGGCACTGCCAAAGTCACACACCCATTGCTGCCAACATTTCCTGAGCCCAAGCAGCAGGAGGGGGCCTGCTCCATCCAACCGCTTATTTCACTCTGCTACAGGCTCCTTAAAGCACGGACGTCTCTTGTTAATGCCGAATTCTTCACTTCATTAGTGGTGCAAACTGGCTGCTCTCTTCTGCTGGCCCGCAGGTGAAAGTGGCTCTTTCAGGCTTCCAGGCTTCAGAGCCTCTTCCATTTACCTCTCAATGAGGTGTAGTTCCTGTATTAAATAGCACAAGCTGTTTGAGCCAAAGGCAGGAGCAGGAACAGGAGCTTTGGAGGAGTCTGGAGGAGGGAGCTCAGGAGAGCCACTGGAGAGCTCAGGAGAGCTCCCTGGGACAGGGACGTGTGGGCAGAGCTGCTCAAAGGCCAGAGCTTGTGCACAAGGGCTGTGCCGGCTTGACACTGCTCTGCCCTGGACTGGCTGCATACCTGCACTGGCACCCGGGTGGGCTCGTGGCCACGGTCCTCCATGTGCCCAGCTCCTGGCTTTGGGTGGCAGTGAGGCTTTGGGGGCCCTGGGAGTGCGGCAGAGTGAGCGGAGGAACAGGGAGTGCAGCTCCTGCTCCCCGGCTCACCAGGAGCTGGGTTCCCAGGCGCGATACCGCTTTAAGGAACAGACCCTCTTTCTCTCTTCTGGCTTTTTTTTTTTTTTTTTCCCAAATACCATAGTTTCTGTTGGAATTTGTCCACGGGGAAATGAGGTTTGCGCGGCCCAGTCCAGGTTCACAGAAACATCTGCAACCTTGGAACAGCGGCTCGAGAGCGGCGGGACCTCCCAGAGCCGCCCGGGCGCGGCCCCCGCGGAGCTCGGGCCGCCCACCGGAGAAGAGCCCGAGCAGTGCTGTGGCGTGAGCTCGGGAGCTCCCGGTACCCGCGACCCCCCCATCAGGCCCTTCTCCCGCTGCAGGTGGCACCGGTGCGCACCGGGTGTGCGGGGCCGTGGGGGCCGGTCCGGGAGTGCGGGACTCTTGTCCCGGGGCCGGTCCGGGGTCCCGGGGCCGTCGGGGCCGCGCCGCGCGCGGGGCTCCCCC
>VXAY01002832.1:249132-289559 GCA_013399855.1 Oxyruncus cristatus | reverse complement strand
CGGGGGGGCCCGGCGGGGCCGCCCTGCGGGCGCTGGTATCGGTGCTCGCCGGGCTGTTGGCCTGTGGCGCGGCCAGCGAGTACGACTATGTCAGCTACCAGTCCGACCTGGGCCCCTACCCCGGCGGGCGCTTCTACGCCAAGCCCCACCAGTGCGTGGCCATCCCCGCCGACCTGCGGCTCTGCCACAGCGTGGGCTACGACAAGATGGTGCTGCCCAACCTGCTGGACCACGAGACCATGGCCGAGGTGAAGCACCAGGCGAGCAGCTGGGTGCCACTGCTCAACAAGAACTGCCATATGGGCACCCAGGTCTTCCTCTGCTCCCTGTTTGCCCCCGTCTGCCTGGACCGGCCGGTCTACCCCTGCCGCTGGCTCTGTGAGGCCGTCCGTGACTCCTGTGAGCCCGTCATGCAGTTCTTTGGCTTCTTCTGGCCAGAGATGCTCAAGTGTGACCAGTTTCCCCAGGATGACGTCTGCATTGCCATGACAACTCCCAATGCCACCGAGGTCTCCCGGCCCAAAGGTAAGGCATGGCCGGGGCTGCAGCCTTGCTCCTGGCACTGCTGCCTGAGTTGACAGAGCAGGTGTAAGCCCAGGAGGGGCTTCGTGGGACTGAAGGGGATCTTGCAGCAAGAGGGGGCTCACCTGAACTCTGCTTCTTGGCAGCAGCCCTCCTCCAGCCTCCGAGCACTTGTGGCACACTCCTGTCCCAAGGAAGGCAGGATGCCCTGCCAGCTCCTCATCCCTAACTGAGAGCCAAGCCTCAGGACAGGCTGTTTGGGGCACAGTGGGGGTGTGCCTGTTCTGATCCCCGCACAGGCTCCAGCCCTGACGGACTAGGGTCTGACCCTCTGTCCTCAGGTGCTGTGATGCCCTGGCCACAGTTCTGCTCCCCAGCCCAACTCCTGTAGGGCTGCTCTGGGCAACAGGAGGGTGCGTGGCCCCCACGGCATGAAGTGCTGGCTGACTGCAGTCAATAGTGACTGTAGTTCTGGTGGGATCCCCCGTGTCCCACACAGTCCTTGGGCAAGAGACTGGGCAGCTGGTGGCAGTGGAGATCCATCCCTGCCCTCGGGTGGGCTGTGGGCTGGAGTGGGGGCAAGAGACCTGCCAAGAAATGACCAAGGAAAGTGGAAGTGGTTTGTGTTTGTTTCCACTGCGTGCAGCACGTTTCTGTGGTGCCAGACTGGCTTGTTTGTTTGAGTTGCAGTGAGTCTGGCTTGTTGCTGGAAACTTCACAATAAATAAATATCCTGGTGTCACTTTGGCATGCGCTCTCGGAAACCGGGAAAGGCTGGAAGGAGGGATGTTTGTAGAGGGAGATGGCAGAGGGCTGTAAGAGAATGCAGTGCTTTTTGGGAAGCAGAGCTTCACTGAAATGGATTGGCACTCCTGGTTCCACGGGGGATAGTGATGTGACTCCTGATTCCACAGAAGATAGTGCTGGTGCTTAGGAGGAGCTCGTCAGGGGCGCTGAACTGTTGCCCTGGTTTCTGCACTGTGTCCGGAGCTTGTCTGGAGGAGCAGCTGCCCTTTGCAGTTACCTGTACAGACACAGGCTGTATGTGGTGTGGGGCTGGCAGCCCTCACCCGGCCGGCAGGGACCGGGCAGGGTCATCCTGCCCGTCCTGGAGGGACTTACACTTCAGGGAGCCCTTCCGATACGGGGCAGAACGGGGTGTCCCGCAGCAGAGGGGTGACATTGGGATGTCCCTTGGAGCCTTGTGTGGGCACATGGAGGGCAGTGAGAGCAGTGAGCATTGAGGCAGTGGCTGTGGGCTGGCAGGCACGGGGGACACCCAAGCTCGGCACCCAGAGGAGCTCCGTGTCGTGTCTCGCAGTGGCATCCGGAGCCAGGTGGAGTATGAAGCCTGTGCCCGTGCCAGGGGCTGAGCTCTGACTGCTCTCATTGCCAGCGACCCAGCCTCTCCTGACACTGATGGCAGTACAGCCACACTGGCTTGCCCTTACTGATGTGATTGCTGGAGGAAGCTCTTTGTTTTCCAGGAAGGCTCTAAAATAATATATCCTGTGTGAACCTGGACCCTTGGTCAAGACCGCAGCGGTGTCTTGTGCTGCAGGTACAAAGGTTGCTTTTATTCCCCAGGAACTTGCAGCCAAGCATGCTGCTGGGGCAGCTGGGTCTGAGCTGCCCCTTCTGAGGTCCGAAATAGAGTCTGAGCTGTTTTCAGGTCATTCATTTTACAGACAATGAGCCAAGACCTGGGAACAGTCTTCTAGATGAGCAGCATCTGCCAAGTTTTCCCATGTGTAGTTTTAACAACATTCTGATCACCTTTCAAATCTGTCTTGGCAGGAGCACTGGGGTGGGACACTACTGCTTTCTTTTGGTGCCCCAGGCAGCTCAGAGTGAGCAGAGCAAACTCCAAGTTAGTTGCAGCCACTGCTGTGTTGTGAGCCAGCACTGCTGGATCTCCCGCACGCCGCAGAGGATCTGCCGGTGGCTCGGTGACAGCAGGGGCCAGACCTGTCCCCTCGGCTCTGCCACCTCCTGCAGATGCAGAGTCCTCCTGGGTGAGCTGCGGCTCAGCCCTTGTCCCTGTGTTGGTTGGATCCTTCCCTCTGTCTGGGCTCTGCTGTGGGCTCCCTGTTTGTCTGTGTTTTCTGCCAGTGCCAGCTCCTGGAGCCCCTTCACTTTTGGGCACTGGGGTGTTTCCTGTTGATTCAAAGAGGGTCAGAACCCAGCAGTGTCCCCCCTTTTCTCTCGGCACTAATAAGAACGAGCCCTTTCAGTATTTTTCCCCATTAACACCTTGAAATTGGAATTTGTTTCTGCCTCTCAAAGAGCTGACCTGTTGAATTCCTTTCTCCTTAAGCACAGGCGGTAAAGCCTGCAGGCCCACGGGATGCATCAGGGGAGTTGCAGATTAATACAGCATTACACATTCCTTCTCCTGCCCCTGGAGTAAGCTGGCTCTACAGCCAGGCATTGGAAAATGGTCAGCGGGGAACAAGCAAGCTGGAAGCAGGCTGAGGTTGTGCTTGGAGTTGAGCCGTCAGCTGCAGCAGATGGGCCCCAGCTGACCTGCAGCAGGCCAGGAGGGTGGGCTGGAGACCTCGGCCATGGTGACTTGGGGGAGTGGGAGGGTGGTTTTGGGGTAGCTGTGACTTTACAGAACAGCAGTTTTCTTGGGGTACAGAGCTGTGCCAGATCTGGCCAGGCCTCTGAGAGTTGTGGTCCTGACTGTGGCGTGATGTGGTGTCCCAGAGCAGAGGACAATTTCCCTCCCTGTCGGCACGGGGCAGTGTCCCCTGCAGTCCTACCAGTCTGTGCTGTGACAAGGCTGCAGGAGGCAGAGCTGGAGGATGGGTCGATGTAGATTGGATATAAGGAAGTTTTTTTGCAGTGAGGGTAGTAGAACGCTGGCACAGGTTACCCAGATATGTGGTGGATGCCTTGCCGCTGGAAACATTCAGAGTCAGGTTGGAGAACAAAGCCTGTGTTTGCAACAGGGAACAACGAATCTTATTTTGGTTTGTTTTTTTTTTTTTTGGTTGCCTGGAAAGCTCATAGGGTCAATGCAGCAGTGGCTTCCATGGGTGTTTGGCTGGTGTAGGCTTGGCCAGCCTCCTCGTGGGCTGCTGAGGCAGGTCGAAGCGCTTTGCATGGCAGGTACCCTGCCTTGTTCCTGAGGGTGGTCCCCAGCACAGTGATGAACTCCTGGCTCTGCAGCAGATGGGGCGCTGGGGCTGTCGCCCTCCTGTGAGCACCCTCTCCCCCTTGTCAGGAGCTCATTAAATGTGCGGCCTGCAAGAAAATATTCTGACTGCTGGTTTTAAAAATAAAGTGTTGGGGTTGTCATCATGTCCCCAAAGGTTGGCCTCTGCCTGTGTCACTCTGAGTTAAGATGGTAATAGTGGCAGTTGCATGGTATGGTTTTGGAAGAGTAGGTGACCCAGGTGATGGGCAGATCCCACAGGTACAGAGGTACCAAGAGTGGGACTTGTGGAGTTGACTGTTGCTGCTGTGAAGGCTGATTTGTGACTTGCACCGAGGGGGCAAGCGGAAGGCCAGTTGCTCTGCATGTGTGATTAATAAAGTCGTGGCGCATGTCCCCAGGAATTAGCATTTGGCACAGAACAGATTTAGGGGTGGCGAGAGGGGAAGAACAAGCCACAGAAAACAAATGTCTCGCCTGAACCCCTGTGGGGCTTCTGTGGCTGAGGAGACACGACTCTGTGGTCGTGGCCATGCCCCCCTTGCCAGGCTCTGCACCAGCTTCCTGGGACACCTCTCTGCTTTTTCAGTCCAGCAGTGCTGTGGTTTGCTGGCCTGGCTGAGGGCTGGGAGGCCGTGAGAGCTCTGTCTGTATGCAGGGAGTGGCAGATGTTTTGCTGCGGCATTGTCCCTGAAAGTAACTTGCTTGTGTGGGAAGAGCCCTCCATCCTGCTGGACCAGGAACAAGCAGCATCTCCTGACTCCATAAATTCATCTGCCAGTAGCGCAAAGCTGCGTTTGTGCTGCTGGGTGGTCTCTGCTCTGGCTGCAGACGGGAACCTGGAAACAGAATCTTATTCTCGGGGTGCGGTGAGCTTTCCTCCCAGGACAGATCCCAGTGAGACCTCCTGGGCTGGCGTTTCCCAAGGGGCAGATGCTGGCCACTGCCCAGGGCTGGCGAGCAGAGCCAGCTCTGCTGCTCTGCAGCCATGAGGCTGCGCTGGGCTCGAAACAAAAAAGTGAGGATGACCCTGCTCTGGGACAGGGTGGGAGGGAGGGCAGTGAGGGGCTTGCCAAGCGCTGCCTGGGCAGCCTGCAGGGTGGTCCCCAGCACCCAGGGGAACACTGTGCTGAACTGGGCTGTCCCAGTCCTGAACCCCCCTGCCTGGCACCAGGGTGGCCCCTTGGTGTGTGAGCCATCCCTGGGCACCGTCCTCCTGCTGTGCTGAGCTTGGGGCACCGTGTGCTTACCTTGGCATGCCATGGGGAAGGAATGTCAGCAGGCTGTGGGCCATGCCCTGCAGCCATCAGCTGCCCTCAGCTGAGTGCCTGGTCCTGAAAACCCTTCTCCCTGCCGGGGCTGTCCTTTTGCTCTTGACAGCTGCCTACCCCTGCCTGTGTCTGGCCTTGGGGCCACTGACAGCGTTGGAGTGGGGTTGGCAGGAGGCTGCCTTTGGCCAGCGCTACTCTGTGATCTGGTGGATGGCTCCTGGCCCCGGGCAGGGTGTTGTCCCACAGAGCTGGGAGCTGGGAACCTGGGCAGGGTGCCTGGGCACGTGCCCCCCTCGAGGGCAGTGGTCTGACACTATGGGCAGCCTGGCTCTGCGGTGCTTCTTGAGCTGGCTTTTCACTGCCTCTCTCTTCTCTTGCCAGGAACGACTGTGTGTCCCCCTTGTGACAACGAGATGAAGTCAGAGGCCATTGTGGAGCACCTGTGTGCCAGCGAGTTTGGTGAGAAGGAGCACGGGGGACATGGGGGGCTTCCCAGGTGGGCAGGGCCAGCATGGCTCCTGTGTGCGCTGGGTGGGGACCACCGGCTTCCCGTGGCGGTGGCGGTGTGGCCCGCGGTCTGTCCCCGAGGCCAGCTGCGAGTGCCTCTAGATGTCAGTGTGGGTGCGTGGAGGAGGGCGCTGGGCTGGATGTGTGCGAGATGTGCCCGGCTCCCGACCCCGAGCACTCGGGACAGGGGTGGCAGCGACAGGGACGGCGGGTTCCGAGGCAGTGTCCACACTCTGTGTGCCCAGTGACAGTGCTGGGCGTCTCTCCTGCTCGTCCTCGGGAAAAGTGGGAGACCCCGAGCCGGGCGTGTTGGGCTGGGGCTGGGGCAGAAGTGGCAGTGCCAGTTCTTTGGGGGACTCAGGTGGTTTGTAACTTAACCCTGGTGTTCCCAAGCTCTTGCGTGCTTGCAGGAATAACGCGTGGCATGGACCCTTTTTCTACCTGCGAGCACGAAGGAGGAAACCAGCCTCCTTTTCCCTCAGATTGCTTGCACTGCTGTTATTTTCTTTTAGCAAAGTTGTGCTGCCCTTGTCAAATCTAGGTGTAAAACCCCAAAGGCACTCCTTGTCTTGCTAGGGCAAAGCTGTGAGCTTAAAAATGCAGAGCTACTTGAAAGCTGTGTCCTAAATATATTATGAGTGAGTGAGTAAGTCAGACAATCAGAGGTAAACTGAACTTCATTTAAAAAAAAAAAGATTATCACAGGGAAAAATATTAGCTTTCTCAGATCAAATCCAGAATTAACTGGTTTTGACATCCTTACTGGTGTATGTAGCTTTCCCGGAAGGTTATTAAAGGCATATTGAACAAGGTGTGCATTCCTGGGGGATTAACACTTGAATGTGCCCTGTGCAGGGTGTGCTATGCAAACCCAGACCTGCTCTGCATGCTGGCGTGTTATCCTTGCTGCTGGAAATGAATTCTCGACTCTCCTGCAGATTTGGTATGCCAGAAGTCCTAAGTTCAGCTCAGAGTTTTTCCAAGAGAGAAAAGCACCAACAGGAACACCCATGTAATAGTAATAGTTTCCCAGGAATGTGCATACTTCTGGTTGGTCGGGGAATGGAAGCAAACATGCAGTGTGCAGCCTGGCTGGGCAGCAGGAGGTGCTGGGTGCTCAGAGCTGGGTGAGCCAGGGTGCTCAGAGCTCTGCTCCAGGCAGGCACGGGATGGGAGGTGAACCACAGCTGCTCCTGCTCCACTGACTGCTGGGAACAGGCTGGGGGGAGCTTCCCAGGCTGGGGGGAGGGAGCAAGTGACCTCTGGGACCAGACCAGCTGGTTTGGGCAGGGGCTGCTTGCCTGGGCTTGCAGAGGCTCTGGCTTGGGGACCTCCATCCCAGAGGAGGAGCGAGGGGCACTGGCCGGTGGCAGCGGTGCCTCTGTTGCTGGGGGGTCACTGCAACACCCATCACCTTGGCAGAGGTGTGTGAAGAGTGAGCTGAGGTGGCATCCTCCTGGTGGCAAGCGCTGGGAAGGCAAATAACCAGTTTACCCACATGCTTGTCGTCAGCTTCTGCCGCTAAATATCCTCGTGTGCTCTGGGACAGTTACACAACGGGGAGCAGAGGCCAAACCAGAAGAATTCATGGCCTCGGCAGAGCGGCTTGAGACAGTGACTTGCCCACAGTGTAAGTTGTTATTGGGAAATACTGTCGTGACAGTGTCCAAAGGGTGGAAGTATTTCTTGGCAGATGTGGCTGGTCTGTAGCCAGCTGGGGAACGGGAGCAAGGGCTGGGATGCAGTGCAGGTCCTACCTGTGCCCTCTGAGGGAAGGCAGCACGAGGACTCTGGGGGATGTCTCCGCTGGGGTGAGCAACTAGGGGAGGAGGCATCAGCTTCAGAAGTTTTCCCAAAGCACAGTGCGTGGCCCTTGGATCTTTGTTTAGTCTTGGGGCTTCACTGTCATGGGGTGATTTCTCAAAGAGAGCTGTTTATCTGGCACTAAAATAAACTCCCGACCCTTCAGACTGAGGTTTCTCATGCACATCCACCAAGGTAAACACTGGCAGCTGACAGGTTACAGATCCTCATCAAAGCCAGACATGTACAATAAATGTTTAAACTAACATGTGCTGCATGGGACAGCTGTTGGTGGGTTCTGCACCAATTCCCACTGTAATTATTACTGTGGACTTCTCTTACATCCCAGGAGCTCGTTACAGACGAGGTGAGGAGCACTTTGTCCACCATAGGTATGTGGCTGTGCCAGGGTAGGAGTTGGCTGTGTAGCAGCCCTGGGAGGGATCTTGAGGACAGGGCAGAAAGAGAGCTGCAGCCAGCTGTGAACACAGGAGACTGTAAGGAAAAGGCAGAAGAGGGTCTTGGACAAGGTGCTGGGGCCCAGGGGGGGCCAGGGGACTGACAGCCTTGTGGTCCAGCAGAACTCTGGGCTTGCCTTCATTTGAGCAGTGGTGAATGTGGCCTCTGGGGTGCTGGTCTGAGGCAGCTCGGCAGCTCCTCTGAGAGCAGGACAGGTCCCAGTGGGGTGTCAGCAAGGGGTGCCAGGCCCCTGGCCTGGGCACAGAGCAGTGCAGGGGGCTGGGACAGGTACTGTAACTGCAGTGTAGATTTTGGTGCAGGGCTGGTGTGCTGGGGCAGCAATGGATGCAAGAGGAAGTGTGAGATCGGCCTCTGGTGCCCCCACTGCCGCCTCCTCCGGCTGCCCTGGGCTGCAGCCAGCACTTGTTTCTTACTCCTGGAGTTCATTCCATGCTCTGTTTCTCTTAGTGATTTTATTTATTGTTTCTGCCCTTTCTCTGGGGTCTGAGGGGTTCCTGCTGAATGGGCTCTGTGGCACTGGGGACTGCAGAACAATCAATACATGCTGTTTATTTTCTCCCGGTGACTGACAGCTCCTTGCATGCAGTCTTCTCCTGTTACAGCCCTAATGTGTCTTCTGGCAGGTTTCCTCCTTCTCAGTGATTTCTAAAGGAAGGAGAAATGAGGCTGAAGGAACAGGGGAGCTTTCCCTTCTCTCACATTTTCTTTCCTGCCCATGAGGTGCTGGAGTGGGGCCCCTGCAGGCCCGTGCAGGCAGGAGAGCACCAGAGGCAGCGTCCTGATGGCAGGCTCCTGTGGCGTGGGGAACAGTGGGTGCCGGTCCTGGTGCTGCAGCCGATGCCAAGGCAGCCTGTCCAGCTGCTGGACTGGGATGCCTGTGCTGTGGGCAGCCCTCTGGGTCTCTTCCTGGGGTCAGCTCCTGCCTGGCAGCCACAGCTAAAGATTTAGGATGTCCAGGCAAGCACATCCCGGGGTCTCAGAGGCGATTCTGGCCCTTCTCGGCGCTGAGGCGGATTCGGTGCAGCACGGGGGAGCAGAAAGGCCAGGGCTCCCAGTGAGGAAGCTGTTTGCCTTGGCAGCTCAGCTGGGGCCGGGAGCCAAGACTCGATCCGTCCCGCTCGAGCCTTTTGCCCGCCGCAGGGGCGTTCCCAGGGCTGGGGAGATGCCAGACGAGCTGCCGCAGCAGCGAGCTGCACCGGGGTCCCCCCTGCCAAACCCCGTCTTGTAGGAAAGCCGCGAGCCGGGGGCCGCTCCCGCTGTGTGATGGGGAGCTCTCGGAGCAGGATGTGCCCTGGGAACGAATGTGCCCTTGGGTGCTGCTGTTCTGGTGTGCGTGGGACACGCCAGAGCTGCGTGTCCGGCCCTGCCGCCGTGGAACACGGCTTTAATACCCGGGAGCCTCGTCTGGAACATGGGTTGGAGCTTGGGGAATGTGGCCCAATTTGGGGAGCAATGGGGGTCTGGGAGGCCAGGTCACTGAAGGGGTTGAGGGCTGAGCAGAGATCATCATGCTCATGTGATTGCTCAGCCTGCAGCACCGCGGGCAGCTGGAGCTTGGTGGTCCCTGAACCAGGCTGTGTTTACCTGGGCAGCACTGCAGGCTGTTGCTGGTGACAAGGACATCACTGCTGGGAAGAGCAGAGTCTGACACAAACTATTTGCCCCCCGATCAACCTCCTCCTTCATCCCCCTTGGCGTCCTCCCATCTTGGCTCTGTGCGCTGCTCTGCACGAGCAAGGTTTGGACGAGGTTTTGGTTCACATCTGGATTTATGGTTCCCCTGGGCAGCTCCCATGAACCTGCATCACTGGCTCACAGACTGCAGTGTGCAGGGAAGGGAGCTGCTGTGAGCTCCCATGGCACAGCATTACCAGGCCTTCTTTGTCTCCCCTGGAGCATGATACTGGGAGTAGGACAGCTCCTCCACCAGCTGCCAGGTCCTTTTCTTCCTCTAGCAACAAGGATCAAGCCTTGCAGTGATCACAGCAAAGCAGTCTGCAAACAAGCCATTTCACAGAAGTCTCTCATTGTGCCGTTATAATGGTGTTTTACATCCCTCCTGCACGGGCCACTCCTGTGCTTAGTGCCAGGGCTCCAGGTCAGCACAGATAAAGAAACTGAAGCTCACACTGAGGGGTGTTGCTGCTGCTGCTGCCCAGTCAATGTCATGGAGCTTGGAGCTGCCCGTAAACCGCTTCCTTCATTTTCCAGATTTGTTGCAAACTGATCTCGTTCAGCATCTTCAGCTCTTTAGAGCTGGAATCTCTTTAGCTCCTTAAACATCCTGAGTTTGGAAAGCAGATGGAATGAAAATTTCACTTAGGTTTACAGTCCTAGATTACTGTCTTGTACAGTAACAGGGTAACATGACAGGGCTCCTGACAAACCCAGCGGGTCTTTTTGGCACAGGGGCAGACAAACACAGTTGCCTCTGTTGCCAGGGCAGCGGATGGGAGCAGAGGGTGATATCTGTGCTGCCTGCTCGGGTTGTCAGCACTGTCCTGCTGCCGTGCCTTTCTGGAGGGGTGAGCAGTGCTGCCTTCCAGGAAGCGACACGTGTTTGGTGCTACACGTTCCAGCAGAGCAGGACTTCAAGGAACGATGTTGCAGAGCCAGAGGCTCCTGTGGGCTGCCTGCACTCGCCCTCGGACTCAAATGAGAAGGGACAGCAGCCAATTAATCACCTCTCTGAGCGCTGGTTATCTGCAGCTCACAAGTCAACTCCCAAACGAAGGAAATGTGTTAGTAATTTTTGGCCGTATGTGCTTTTCCCCAGAAAGGAGGCAAAGCCAAGTGGCACAGACGTGAAACTTTAATGTACAACACATTTTCATCATTTTTACCATGTATGCAAAATTCTTCTTCATGGTCAGGCAAAGGAACGTGAAATTTTTTTTTTTTTTTTTGGTTGCAAGTAACTCAGGAAAATGAACCCGAAGAGGAGAGTATTTTCCATGGAAGTTGTATGAGACCAACTCCCCTTCTCCTGGGGAAGGTGCAGGCACATGTCTGTTCTGGGCCTCTAGGCATGGCTGTGTGACTGGGTCTCCTCAGCTCCACGCAGAGACCTCCAGTGCTTGGAAACTTCTTGCACAGGCACCTGAGGGCCGGTGTGACTGCAAACAAATGCTTGAGAAGCCAAATTGACCTTTTAAATGATCCTTTCAAGAATCTCTCCATGCCTCTAGAGCAGGAAAATCACCTTGTTTACTTAGCTAACATTTTCCTTGCAAAGAGCTCGGCGGCAGCTGAACAAGTCCCCTCTCAAGCAGAAAGCGCTGGATGCTTTGCTGGGGGAAGGGGAACAGAGACATCAGTGTTTGACCTTGGGGCGTGGGGACGGCTCCATCTGAGGCACAAGGGTGTGTGTGTCACCACGGGCCAAGTCAGGAGCAGGGGCATGCAGGAGCTGAGTGGGGACAAGGAGGATGCAGGAGTGGGGCATTGCATGTCTGAGTGGGGCAGGGCACTGCTGCTGTCCTGGGGCCACGGTGCCAGTGCCCCCTCGCCCCCAGCCTCCCTTAGCAAAGGCTTTGTGCTGGCGAAGGCTGCTCAGGGGTTGTTTTGTTTGTCCCCTCTCTCTGGCTTGTTTTGCAGCTCTTAAGATGACCATAAAGGAAGTGAAGAAGGAGAACGGGGACAAGATGATCATCCCACGGAAGAGGAAGGCACTGAAGCTGGGGCCCATCCGGAAGAAAAACCTGAAGAAGCTGGTGCTGTTCCTGAAAAACGGGGCAGACTGTCCCTGCCATCAGCTGGACAACCTCGGCCACTACTTCCTCATCATGGGCCGTCAGGTGAAGACCCAGTACCTGTTGACAGCCATCTACAAGTGGGATAAGAAGAACAAAGAGTTCAAGAAGTTCATGAAGAAGATGAAGTCTCCCGACTGCCCGACGTTTCCGTCTGTTTTCAAGTGATGCGTGGGCGGCGGGAGAGCCGCTGCCCGGGCCTGTGCCACCGGGCACTCTGCCGCAGGGGTGCTGGAGCCAAGCCCTCCTGCTGCTCCATCCTGCTCCTCGGAGCTCCCTCACTGACCCCAGCCCTCCCACATCCCCGCTGCCGGTGTTTGCCTGACGGCCTGGGCGTGCGGCGGGCGTGCACCAAACAGTCGCTGAGGTCACCCGCGGTTTCTGCCCACGGTATCTAAAGACCTGTTACTCCACAGATATGTACAACCTTTGAAATAGCAGCTGTCAGGTAAAGAGGGCAAGCAGAGGGGTGTGAGGCGATGTCCAGAGGTTACACACTTGCAGAAAGGACCCTCGTGACCATGTCACTCCTGTCTTCACGGCTGCAGGATTGCCCTGAATTCCTGTATGAACCAGAGCCAGCTGATTAAACAGACGTCCCATCCTCACAGTCCCGTTACAACCTCTGATAAAACCTCCAATAGCTCATTGCCCTCACTGTAAAAAAAATCCTGTTATAGCCTAAATCTGCTTTGTCTAATCCTTAACCCCAGATCCTTGTGGTGCCTTGATGGGCTGGAGCCCTCCCTCACCAGCATCTCCTGCAGCGTGTCACCAGGTGCCTGCCCTGGCCTCTGCCACGCCGTGCCCAGCGCTGTGCTGTGCCCCAGCAGCCCTGCAGTTGGTGCACTGGCCGTGGGGGCCGGGGGCAGAGGGGGCTCTGTGCCCCCACTCGTGCCTTCAGCCTCACGTGGGCCTCAGCAGGTCCAGCTGAGCTCCTCTGCCCTCAGCCTGCCGGGCCAGTGCCCATGCACGGGTGGCCAGTGCTGCCGGTGCCCAGACCTGCCGTTCCATTTTAGCCCCCTGCAAAGGTTGGCCTGCTGGCCCGCCCGGGGCTCTGGGGGGAGCTCAGGGCCAGCTCCTCCAGCTCGTGTCACTCCCTCACTTTACCAGTGATGTTTTGATGGTTCCTTCAGGCTGCTGGCGAAGGAGCAGAGTGCAGAAGGCTGAGGACTCGTCCCCACGGAGCGCTGCAGGGAACGCATCGTCTCTGCCTTTCCCTCTTTGCTGTCTCTGTGGGACCCATCAGCCTGGGTTTTGTCTGTTTGATCTGTGACAACTTGGCTTTGTATCATTCTACATTTTTTGTCCCTAATCAAAATCTTGTGTTTGTATGATTTCAAATAGTTTATGAAAGACAAAGAATATCACATCCAAATGATTACATTTATTGACCAAACTGAAATGCATTATTCTGTTAATTGGACAAGTTCTCTTTTCCATGCACCCATATCATTCCACATTTATTGTCCTTCCCACTTCCATTCAGTATTCTCATCCATCACCAATACTCTAAGAGAATGAATATCTGACATCTAAGATAATCCTGTTGTATCATAGTTAAATGAAATAACAAATCCTCATTTTTGAGGTTTGAACCAAGCCCATTCAAAGCTGGTAAATTAATTATTCCTTAGCTTAGGAGTGCTGTTTATTTCCCACATGGGAACATAGCTGTGGACTTGATTGTAGAAGAATTCCACGAAGAAGCCAAGCACTCTGAGGAATGATGTTTCACAGCTAACAGATGGATTTAGGACATGAACTTTGTAGAAAGTCCCACTAGGTTGTCTTAGACCACCATTTGTAGTAGTGTTGTTTCTTTTTTGCAAAATTAATCATTGTAGATAATGTGCTTTTATCAGTGAAGTAAATAAATAAATAAACCACAGGCTTTAACGTCACAGATTGATGAGGTGAGTGATGGAGAGGGCTGACAAATCCAGCTGTGTGGGAAATGGAGTGGGGACATGATGAGCTGAAAGGCTGGTTATCTGTGAGTGCCCACAGTGGCAGCACCCATAAAGGCCTTGCAGGGACCAGGGCAGGGACCCTCCATCTCCACTGGCTCACCTTCCTGAGCACAGGGCAGCAGAGGAGCTGGCCTGGGGGCTGTCAGCAGTCCCAGGGTGTTGGAGTGGGCTGCCCAGAGAAGTGGAGTCACCATCCCTGGAAGCGTTCAAGAAATGACTGGACGTGGCACTTTGTGCCACTTCAGCTGATGTGGTGGTGTTCAGTCCAAGGTTGGACTCAATGACTTTGGAGGTCTTTTCTGCCCCAGTAATTCCATGATTCCATGCTGCCTGCGTGCAGCAGCTGTAGCTCATTGTAGGGAGAGCAGGTGCCCTTCCTGGGAGCCCCCTGCTGCTTAGGCCAGTCCTGGCTGCAGCTCACAGGTTGTTTGAATCGAAGTGATTTTTTACCCACCTGTTGGGTGAGGAACTGCCAAGGGCTGAGGATGTGCTGCAGCCCCAGTTGGGTCCCTGGTGCAGGGGGAGATTTAAGAGCTTGGGGGAAGAAACAAGTTCTTTCTACAGTGCATTTGGCCAGAGACATCAGCAATGCTGTCACCACGAGAGAGGTAAGGCCAGTGCTGTGGGGCTGCTGCTTAGGGTCTCCTTGTCCCAGCTCAGAGCTGGTGCCTGGGGCGGTTTGGACTCTGCTTTGTGCATCCCTGCATTTCACTGCTGGGTGGTCTGTGATTGCTCAACAAAGCATTAGGTAGATTTGAAGAGATGCAGGAAGCCAGGCAACGTGTTTGAATATTTACAAACTCAGTTCCTTTAGGGACTTCTTGTAACTGACAACTCTTGAAATATTTTTATGTTGTGTAAAAAGTGAGACTTGGAGTCAACTGCTGCATGTGGGGGCATTTGCTGCCTTTAGATTTCCTCTGTTGCTCTTTGACAAGAAAAGTCTACTGAAACCTGAAATGGTGTAAGTGTAAACTAAGGAGAAAGCACCTGAGATCCTGGAGTTGTGCTCATGCTGGATCGTATGGAGCAAACAGACTTGCTGAAATGAGAAAGCATGAGAGGCTCCTTCCTTAAATCAGACACTGTGTGTCTGCTGGTGTAGCGTTCCCTGGAGCAGAGAGATGTGTGCTTGTGCAGTTTATGGGTACATTTTACATTTTAAAATGTCAAATGCTGATTGTTATAATGAGTTCCAGTTTAAGGTACGAGCATTTGTGTAAATGGCACATATGTCATTTTGGGGGACAACTTCAGTTCTGCCCTGCTGAGGGCTGTGGGGTGTCCATGGGACAGGGACGTGCCACCTCTGGGCCTCTCAGGCTTGCTATCTGCCTGGGCTTATCTAAGTAAGAATCTCAAATCCTAAAATAAAATATCATCCTTCTGTGACTCAATTTATCCTCCCAATAATGTTTATCTTCTTCGCTCCAGCATTCCTTCTGTCGAGTGCCGTCTGTTAATTGAGTTTCTGGCCTCCAGTTGTAGTTCAGTTATAAACAAATACAGTTTTCTTTCATACTATACAAAAAATCATCTTCCATCCCTCAATTAATTTTTCACATTGCTGGCAGTCTGTGTTCTGCTTTGACCTTCTGCAAAGCCACAGTGAAACCCTCCTTCCACCCTCCCCAACACCAGTAGCACTGCAGAGAAAATGCTCCACTGTGTTTCAGGGGCTGCTTCTGCTTTCTCACTGCATCGTGCTGGATGACCCTTAAAAAGGACACACATACACACGTAATTAAAGCCACCCTCCACCCCAAGGCCAGAGCAGTGTTTGGAAACCGCTGTTCCCTGGCGCGGAGACTCTTTTTTCCATCCCAGCTGAGCTCCACACACCGCAGTGGCTCTGCCGTGGAGAACGGGCTCCCTCAGACCCAGGAGGGAGAACCATCTTCCAGCGTCTTCAGCAAGTACTTTTAAAATCCCTGTTTTGCAAAGGAACAGGCTTTTTTTATTACTATTTCTTCCCCCGTAATCCCATCTGAGCCTCTGAGCGTGCTGCCTGTTGGATAAGTTGCTCCCTTTGGGTACTCTGTAGGTGTCTGAGCCATGCTCAAATGTCCTCCTTGGAAGGGGAGTGGGGCAAGCTGGCGGCTCCTCTGCTCTTGGGAGCTTCTCGTTGCAGACAGACCCACGTGCAGGGTCCAGGAGCTCTGCAGCACGTGGCTTCCCGAAGCAAAGCCCCGTCCTGGAGAGCCTTGTGGGAGGAAGCGCAGATCAACCTGTCAGGGTGGCCGTCTGCGCCACGGTGGCCTCGCAACCTTTGGAAAATGAGGGCTTTGTTTCAAGAACTTCCCATCAGAGGCTGGAATCTCCTCTGGGGCAGCAGCCTGCCACAAGAATGCTGCCTGCGTGGCGGGAGCGGGGTCTGCTGCGCCCCTGCCTTTGGCGCGGGGTCTGCCAGCGCCCGCCAGCGCCGGGGGAGCCCTGGCCCCGTCTCCTCCTGGCACATCAGAGTGATGAATCTGTCTCCACTCGCCAGGGCGAGGGCACGGGCACGCCGCGGCACAGCGGGCTCCTCTCACAGCCTGCCAAGATCCCGAGAGCCACGAGCAGTCAGCAAACAGCCCCTCTTTTCTGCAGAAGTGTGCTCAGATGGGGAGTTCACTGCTGTCTGAAAAGTTTTTCCTTTGGAGACGACCAGGAGATGTTTGCCAAGCCATTGCTGTGGAGAATGAGAAGAGGGAAGCCAGGACATGGCTGGAAGGAGCTGATCCAGTCAGCACTGCAGGGTTTGGGTTCCAGCTCTCTGCTCCCTTTCCTGAGGTGTGGGAGGAACGGCTCTCTCCGAGACTCCATGGGGCTGCCACCAAAACTGTTCTGCTTCTTCTTTAGCTTAGGTTGGGGCAGGTTGTGCTATTGGCAACCTCTGCTTCAGCACTTCTCTACCTCAATCTGACTTTCTTCAAAGTCTTGAGTTATTAATGTGGCTGAGAGGTTAATTTACTGGGAGGTGTGATGTTGTATATGAATAAATTATGGCCCCAGAAGGATGGTGGAGTGGGAGTATCTCTGCTGTTACTTGGAAAGGAATGAGGAGATCAGGGCTTTTGCCTTGGGCAGGCTGCAAATGCCTGCACAGCCTCTTGTGTGTTCAGAGCTACGTTAAACCCCACAAATAACAAATTGCAGCCCCTTGAGGCGAACGTGGCACCTTTTAAATCGGTCATCCTCACGTGGGGGTGATCACAGCCAGCCCAGTCTCCTCAGCTCCTGCACAGCAAGGGCAAATACAGCTTTGGAGAAGGCTGAGCTGCGTGGGGGAGCTCCGAGGTAGTTTCACGTGTGGCTGGGTGAGGCCACGTGCCTTCGTTCAGGGCTTGTGCGACGGGGATGGGCATGTTGGCCTGGCCGAGCCGATGGTGCTGGATGGCATGTTCAAATTTGTCTGTTAAATGGTCTTTGACAAACATTTAGCCCGATACTGAGATTTTATTGAAGTCCCCCTCCTGGATTAGCTCTTGCTGAGAGTTGAGGCGTCACTGTGGGTGATGGTTAAACGCTCCTGCACAGCTGAATCTTTGCAGCCCTGACTGCCTGCTCCAGAGCGTTTGCAATTTCTTCAGCATTTCGTAGTCTTTCCTCTCACTCGCCCTGAATGTTTATTTAATAATCCTGGAAGACCTTTTAAGCTTCCTGGGTTTAATGTTTGCTAAACACCCTGTCACTTCCACTTGCATTGATAATTCCCGGCCCTGTGCTTTGCCCTAAAGCCACGCCGGGGGCCGGGACAGCTCCACACTAACACAGACCTCGAAAGCTGGTGCTGCCCCGGTGGGGGGGTCCATGGGAGCTGCAGTGGGGGCTCCCCAGCTGGATCATCTCGCCTTGCATTACCTCAGCCCCTGCTCTCCCTGGGCCCTGGCAGTATTAGTTTCACAAATTCATTTTCCTTCACAAAAGCTTTTGGTTACTCTGGGATTAGGGACTGTTTAGGGTTCATTGTTTTCCCGAGCTGCCTTGTTTTGCTGTAATGCTGAGACGCCTGGGCTGCAGGAACCTAATCCCTCTCCTCCTCCAGCAGCCCAGCTCTGTGAAAATCCGTTCTCTGCTTTAGTGCAAATTGTTGATGGGAGATAGCAGTGGGTCTTTCTGCTTCCATTTAACGTGTCAGCAGAGAAAGACATCTGCTTGCAATTACGGGCATGGCCTTGCTGAGGGATTGGCCTGGTAGATTTTCATAAGATAATAGGAAATCTTTATCAATTCATAATTCCTTGTGTCAAAGAAAGGAATACGTTTCATTTAAAATATTAATCTTTTATTTTACAAAATTATAGGATAAACCATGAGACTGATATCAAGGGAAAGAGCCGTGTGCTCTCTGTGAAGAGCAAGTCCCGCGTTTCCCACATGAAAACCTCTGAGGGCCAGTCTGGGGAGCTCTGCTGCTGGTCCCTCTGCCACGTGCCTGGAGAGGCAAATCCTTTTGGAAATGATTTGCTGCTGACTTTGCAGCGTGCTCTGAAATAGAAAAATTGTCCCCAGCACAGCGCCCAAAGCACTGGAATCTCTTGGATGGGGCAAGAGGCTGCACAGGAGCTGCTGTGCACAAGCACCTCCTGAGCTGGTGGGGAGACCCTGTGGCATCCTGGCATGTCCCCAGCAGCTGTAGGAATAGCCTTGGGGTCAAAACACTCTGTTCTCACTTCCTCCCACCCCAGAATAGCTGGTGCTGGTGGAAGTGCTGGCTGCCTGCCCGGGGAGGGCAGCTTGGGGGCCTGGGGACACACTGGGACAGGCTTGTGGTCACAGCATGGGCTACCCAGTGTGCTGAAGGAGGCTCCCGCTGCACTGGGCTCTTTCCAACCAAGTGGGAGCCTCCTGCCTGCCTGGGCAGCGGGGAGGGGGCTGCTCTCTGCCCTGATCCCTCCGTCTCCCCTCGAAGCTGCTCCTGGCAGGACGCGCTGTCAGCGCAGCTATTCTTGGCCTTGCTCAGCCTGTTTGTCAGCCCTCTGGGAGTCTGCTGTAATCTCCCCTGTGATTAAGGGTCTCAGAGCGTGTTCAATACCATTAACGAAACAAGAAAATAATAACAATAATGATCTGTGCTCAGGAATGCTCCTGAGAGGAGCTGGAATTGCATTCAGTGCCTTTCAGCTAAGAAAGCTCCTCATGCTTCAGCCTTGGCAGATTCTCAGGGGCTGCAACTCCAGCTCTGGGAACTTTCTATGCTCTCTTGTCCATCAGCTCCAATTTCTGTTCCTTGCTGTACATTCCTTTGCTTGGATGTGGTGCGTGGCCTCTGGGGAGAGGTGGAGAGGTGCAGCAGACTGCAGAGAGAGATGTGTTCCCTGTGGATGTTGGGCAGACTCAGATGCCCGTTGTCCAGAGGGGCTGTGAGGTCCAGATCCTGGCAGCTGGTCTCTGTGCTGATATGGAGATGCTTTCCCTGGTCCCTACGAGATCATTTAGGGTTTGACATTGTTCTGCCACCCCATCTGGTCTGCTCTGGGAATGGGAAGCATATCCTGGACTTCTGGGCTAATGGCACTGCCAGTGCACATGTGTGTGAAGCAAGCACATGCTGCCGCCAGTCCCCGACCGTCACAGCCCCGGAAAATCCAGAGGAGCAGCTTGTGATTCAGCCAGACTTGAGAACAAAACAAAGAGATGAGGAGGGCGGGAGAAATTCTGGGCTAATTTCTAAAATGCCATGAATTTCTGGGGGCTGCTGGAGCGGTCAGGTCTTTCTTGAGGCAGGGAGCAAAGGTCTGGCTGGGGGTGCAGGGCCGTGTCCCACGGCAGGGCCGCGCTCGGCCGGGGCTGTGTGTGCTGGGGGCTGCCGGGTGCCCCGGCCTGAGGACACGTTTGCTCCTTGCAGAGGAGAAACAGCCTGGTTTCATTTTAAGCTCCCAGATGTTGGTTGTGTTACCAACGTTTCTTTTGACTGAAAACAAATTCAAAACATCCATCTTTAAGTTCTCAGACATGAGACGCGGGGAAGTTCGTTCCTGCACAGCTCCCAGCCCGGCCCTGCCCCGGCTGGATGTGCTGTGGATGTGCCGTGGCATCCTCCCACGGGCAGACCACCTGCCCCGGGGTCCAGGCCTGTGTGCCCCTGGTGTGGGGTGGGCAGCCCAGCTCGCCCACAGCCACCTCCCCCGGGACAGCCCGCTCCGAGGGCAGGCTGGCTCTTGCCTCTGCATTCCCTCCAGAGGGGACAGACAGATAGACAGACAGACAGACATGCCCCCAGGGCTCCCCTTGCCTGCAGCTCCCCAAATCCTCACGTGGCTGGGGACCAGGCTGCCCATGTGGCCCTGCAGCTTGGTGTGCTGGGCTTGCAAGCAGAGCCTCGCTGTCTCTGGGGGTGTTCCCAAGCTGCAGGTCTCCCTGTTGTCTCCATCCCCCAGCTGCCCTCCAGCAGCACCAGGAGCAGGAGGTGCCCTCTTGTGATGGCACTGGTGTGCCATCCATAGTTCCTGTCACCTGCAGTGCTGCTCCTGCGGGAATTCACCTGGTCTCGGTCATCCAGGGGGAAAACGTGCCAAGAGCTCTGGGCTTTGCTTCTCGTTGCAGTGCTGGGGATGCTGCTGGTCAATGGGCACGGGAGAACCTTCTGGAGCCCCACCGGCTGCTCTGAGCTGCCCGTACCCTGGGCTGGCTGCCACGGGCCAAGTCCTACTTAATTGCCTCAGATTTGGGGGCGTGAGAAGCAGCTTCTACATAACAGTGTGAGGTGTGAATTTTGCTTAATGGAGACTTCGTGGGCTGTTTGATCTCGGAAGCACCAGCACAGAGCTGGATCGCTTCTGCTTCTTGCTACAAAGCTGAAAAGTCCCTGCAGAGCAGAGCAGGTTTGACGTTCAAAGGGACTGTGAGCTCCCTCCTGTGCCGATTACACCCCCAGGGCTTCCTTCAAGGCACAGAGTGCCTGGGTTTGGGCAGGTTTTCATGTTTTTGTGATTTAAAAGACAGTAAGACTGGAAGCAGAAGGAGAGTGTTCTGGCAAACCCCATCCCCTGTGGCTCCCACCATGCTCTGCAGGCCGTGCCCCGAGCAGGGTTGGTCAGCAGGTCCCAGGGGATGCAGCTGCCAGGCCAGCTCTGCTCACCCTGGGATGGTGACACAGTGGGGCTGTGGGGTCTGGGGTGTCTGGCCCCCCGAGCCCTCCCATCCGAGGTCTGGAGGTGATGCACCCGCGGAAGGTGCAGGCTGGTGGGCTTGACAGTGGTCTCCTGCTGATTTGGCGCATTAGATTATGCAGGTTTGAGTTTGATTTCTTCCCCCCTCCCCAGTTTTTTAGTAGCTGACAGTTGTTACCAGCATGAGGTACTAACTTTTTATTTTGAACGCATGAGTTCGGGCTCGTTAATCACTTCCAAATGTCCCCGTCTAAGGGCGATATTGTTTCAGCATTCAGCCACTAATTTTTTGAAATCTCTGAAATAAGACTCTGCTCTTGAACATGTGCTGGAGAGTCGTTCCTTTCCGCTGTATTTTAAAAATATACATGTGGTTTAATTCAATGAGAGGGCTGGAGGGGACGTTTTCCCTCCAGTTTTTCCCCCTTCTTTTTCTTTAGAGCTGTATCTGCCAAGCCACCTGGCTCTGTGCCAGCAGCAGCCCCTGGATGATCCGAAATGCATCTGGGGGTAAAAAGCCCAGTGCCGCCGCCCTGTGATACAGACTGTGAGGTGTCCCCGGGACCAGGGACAGCTGCCACAGCTCAGGGTGCAGGTACGAGGCACAGGGAGAAGGGTTGGGCTTTCAGCAGCCCTGGGGCTGTGCTCCCTCACTCCCGTGGTACGGAGGGCTGTGCTCGCTCTGGCAGTGCCGCGGGGCAGGACAAAGCCCAGCTGTGATGGGGATTTGGCTGTTGGGCTTGGAAGGCCTGAGTGCTGCAAGGCTGGAGGAGAAATGGCACTGCCATTCTGTGAACGCTCGTGGCCCCAGCAGACACCAAAAATCCATGGGTACATCAAAGCAATGGGATATCATTATTCAAGAGGTTGCAGTGCAGGGAGGAGATAGGCCTAAAGCCAGGCCTAAAGCCCTCAAGGAACTTGGTTGTGTCTGGGCTCAGGGATCCCAAGGAAACATTTATTTCTGTGACTAAACTGGCTTTTATGTGTCCTGGCTTTGGGAGGACTCTTGGGGAGATCTGGGTGCTCCACAGGGTCTGGCAGATGAAGGAGTTGCTTCAAACACAGACATCAGTCAGGGACCTCTGGCTCCAAGCAGAAAGAGACATTTTTTAATTGTTACCACTTGGTTTGTAAAGAAGTGGCACGGGAGGGAGACAGGGATAAGCTGTTGGTGAGGGATCCAGGGGAAATGGACCTGGGAGGCTGAGCCCAGGTGAGGACCCAGCCAGGCTGTGTCCTGCCTGGGCAGTGCCCACAGACACCAGAGCTGTGTCCCTGTGACAGGCCATGTCCCCTGCAGCCCTCAGGGCAGCACAGCTGGGGCCACTGTGGCGGGGCTGAGCCGGCTCTCCTGCACCTCCGCCCGCAGCCCCAACCACAAAACTCCCTGGCCTTTGCCGGGGAATTGCTGCTGGTGGAAACCCTCTTCTGTCTCCAGCTCTTGGAAGCTCTTGAGCGTGCTGAGGCTGTTATGTCCTGTGGTTTTGTTGATATTATAAATAGATATTGTAAGTGAACATGAAAGAATTTGTGTTGACTGAGGGCTGTTCTTATTAGAGGCAATGAATGAGGAGGGGCTAATTCCTGCCAGGCCCCGTCCTGTCCCTTACGTCACGCTGTCCTCCGATGGCACTTACACCCTGCAGTGTCCCGGGCTCCCTGCAGATGCTGGGATGCTCCCTGCAGAACCAGCTGTGTGGCAGGTCTTCCTCTCAGGAGGAGGGGTTGCTTGGCTGTGTGTGCGTGGCACTTCTATGTTAAGACAGAGATGGTTTTCTAAGGAGGAGGCTCATGGTGAAGCCTTTCCATAAAAGCTTCTTTGAAGGGAATCTGCTGAATTGAATGGAGTGGTTCCTCTGTCTTCCTGAGCAGGGTGACAGCATTAGGAGGAATGGGGAGGCTTTAGATGTGCAGTTGGGTTCCCATGTGCTGTGTGACTCAGGAGTAGCTGCAGCCCTGGCCCTGAGCTGGGCACTCAGCCCTCTGAGACCCACTACATGCCATGGCTGAGAACTGACATGCTGCTTGCCCAGGTCATTAACCAGACTGCAGACTGGCACTTAGAGAGCACATGATCACCCCCAGAAATGCACGGGGTCTTTCCAAAATGCTGTTTGTGTTTTCTTGTAAACTGCCATCCAGGCTAAACTTCCAGTCCCTCTGTTCAGGCAAGTGTCCTGTGGATTCCCGCAGGGACTCTGCCACTGGCACAGTCAGAAAAGCTTCCCGTTGGGTACCTACCACACATCCAGTGTGTCCCAGTGAGCAGCTCTTTCCCAGTCCCTCAGGAACACGCTGAGGTTTGTATAGGCCGTAAGTCAAGAGAGGTTCAGCCCTGACCTAGAACACAGCCCATCCCTTCCAAATTTTTTCCTTTCCCAGCAGACTCTTTGGCTTTGCTTGGCTCGTGGTGGATGCAAATATCATTGTTCATCTCGGTGGGAGGTTAAGCACGGAAGAGCTGGTTTGATGGACTTGACGTATGTTGCACTGAGATCTCATTCCCAAGCCAGCCTGCGGCGCTCACCCGGCTCTCGGGCTTCTGTCCTGGTGGCTCAGTGCAGGGATTCACCTCAGCGGGCCAAAGGAAGAGACTTTGAAAGCCCCAGGTTTTCCTGGGTAGATGTCTGAGCTGTGCTTGCCTTTCTGGGGTGCTGGAGATGTTAAACTGATGTGCTGGTGCTGGAGCTCCTGGTTGGGATCCCTGCAGTGTCCCTCCCACAGTCAGCCCTCCAGCCAGGACGCTCCGTGTCCCGCAGAGTCCAGGGCAGAGATGTGCTGCAGGGGAAGATGTAGAGGGAGATGCCAAATGGATGGATGTATCCTCAACTGGACAGCTGGTGCCACTGTGGCAGCCTTTTCCTAAGCACATGTGTGTCTGTTCTGTTGTCACCTACTCCAGCTGGGCCAGGAAACTCCCAGTGCCTCAGCTGCTGAAGGCATTGGGTGCAGAAAGTCCTTGTTTTCTCTGTTTCCTAGAGGAGGAAATTTCTCCTCCAGCAGGAGGGCTAGGAAAGTTAGGCAGAGACACTCAAGGGTTAAAAGGCAAAAGACTAATTTAAAATAGAGAGGATTCAGGATTTAGAACCTTTTTTGGGGGGGGTCTGGGGGTCCTGGTTTGTGTCCTCCAGGCACTTGGATTACATGTATGTGACTAAGCAGGAGCAGAGGTGCTCCCGCTTTCCCCAAGGTGTTTCTTGGCTCCTGGAAATGCAGTTTAAGGGCTGGGGTGTCAGTGGAGACTCCAGCAGAGCAGAGAGGAGCTTTGAGCAGAGCTCTGTGCAGTTGCTTTCCTGATGAGCAGATCCAGGAGCCAGGACACACAGATTCCCACTGGCTGTAACCAGAGGAACAATGAACAAGGGGACTGGGGGGTTCCACGCGGGGACAGCGAGTCAGAGTCGGCATTCCCGGGGGACCGTGAGAGGCGGCAGTAGGGGTTCGGCTCCGACAGCACCGTTAACTGCGGAGCAGCAGTTTGGGCTTCGCGGGGGGAGAGGTGCGGGGGCGATGCGGGGGCGATGCTCGGAGCAGCGGCGGGCGGCGGGTGCCACCTCACGGTGACAGAGGGAGCGGGCGGGGGGCCCCGAGCGCAGCGGGAGCCCCGCGGCCCCCTCGGCCCGAGGTGCGGCCGTGCTCCGGCCGTGCAGCCGCTCTCCGGTTCTCTCTCCTGAGCCGATCGCTCCGCGGCTTCTCAACAGAAGCAGGTGGCCACAGAACCCCGGAACAGTTTGGGTTGGAAGGGACCGTAAAGCCCACCCAGCTGCAGCTCCCTGCCATGGCCAGGGACACCTTTCACTGGACGAGGTTGCTCATAACAGCACCTGGCCTGACCTGGGACGCTGCCAATGATAGGAAGAAGCAATTGTCCCTCGAGGATGGAGATGTGCCCCACAGCACGTCGAGGGATGGCTGCAGATGCAATTCCCAGGGGAGGGCTTGGCTGAGAGCAGCTGAACTTCTAAATGGCTCAGCAACATCAATCAGGATTCCAACTGTGCAATGTCAAGGCAATCAAGGGGTTAATACAAAAATCTCCTCCATATCCATTCCTTGGAAATGACCTCTGCAAGGCCCTCCCAGAGGTACAGCTATCTTGTCTCCGTGCTGCAGGAGACAGTACTTATCCCGAGCCTGACAGTTTGCTGCTGTCTCCAGACACTTCCCTGGCAGCTGGTTTTAATTATCGTCACTGTGTGGTACCTCACCTGCTCCTGCAGACTTGGCACCGTGAGCTACTGAGAGACTGACGGAGCATCACATGGTGTCCCCACCAGGCTGGACAGGAGTTGCTGCTCTGGGTGTCATCATGGGAGGCTCTCTCTCGTCAGCTCCTCCGGGCATTGCTTCGACTCGTGCCAGGTTTAGGTTTGGCCCAGGGAACGGGAAACACTTCTCCTTCCCCTCCTGAAGCACTAGAAGTGCACAGGGTTCTGCAGTTCACTGCTGTGGATTTTGAAACAGTTTGTGCTGCTCAGCTGGACAAGACTCTGCCTTGTCCTGAGCAGGGAGCTGGGCTAATGGACACACACAGCTCCTTCCTCTGCCTCGCAGCTCAGCCTCCACGTGGCAGTGGGCAGGAGGCAACCTTTTGCAGGCGCAGAGGCACTTTGTTTCCCAGGTGAGCCCCTGTGAGACGTGAAGTCCAGAGCATTGCTCATTCCCCCCACCTGGATGCTGGAGCGGGCGCGGGCACGTGAGGAATCGGGGCCGGGATCGGCGTGTGCAGGGGGCAGGCACCGCTGTCTGCTCGCACCTTTCAAAACGTGTATTTACACCAACCTGTCAGCTAATAACAGCCTTGAAATAAAGCAAAAGCATCACGAGGAGAGAAGGGAAGGACCCACTGAGTGAAGTTCACATTGGTTCCATTCCCTAGAAAAGAAACAAAGCCCCAGGCCACAACCAGCACACTCGGAGCCTCTTGGTGACAGAGTCCAGATCACATTTTTTGGGGAGCAGAAAACATCATGACAGGTTAAAACAAATATTACCAGAATGAAACTACTCATCACAGACTCACACTGCTGAGGGTTTCTTCCCATTGCTGAGAGCATCCTTCTCTCCTGGAGTCCTAGACTGGAAAAAGGATCTTTTCGACACACTGAAGGGTCTGATGAGGTGAGTGTTTCCAATCTGCACAGGATCTGCCCCACTGCACGGATCCAGCCAAAGCAGCCCCAACGGCACCCTCTGAGCTCTGTCCCAGGACTACTGTTCTGGTCATCCTCACTGGCAAGTCCTGCCAGTCTCACCTCTACCTGCAAGGAAAAGGTCACTGGTGTGTGTCTCCAGCCAAATTCATTTTTTTTGGCTGCAGAGAGCAGCTAGTGAAGCAGATTTCCCACCCCCATGCCCGGGGGCTGTAGCTGAAAAGGGCTCTGCTGTCCAAGTGAAAGCTGGATGCAAGCTGAGGGAAAACAGATGGTTTCAAGATCAAGCCCATCATACGAATGAGAAGCCAAACTGCTGATGGATGGGGCAGTGTTTAGTTCAGGCGTGGAGCCAAATGCACTGCCGTCCTCCCCGAGCTGTAGGGCTGCTGATGACCGAGAGCACAGACCCTTGGAAGGGTCCAGAAGAGCTTGGTCTGGTCAGAGCGTGACCCAGCTGGAGCTCATGCTGCGTCCCAGCGTTGCAGCTCTGCTGCAGGGCCGTTCCACAGCACAGACTCGGGACGTGCATTTACCCTGCAGTCAGCTGGGGCTCCGAAGTGCCGCTTGTGCTGCGCGTGGCCACCGATGTGGTGACAGACACTTGGGCTGGGGCGGCGCGGCCGCAGCAGGGAACCAGGGCCTGTGCTGGCTCAGCAGGGAGCGTCACCCCCAGCCTCGGGAAACCTCTGAGAGGAAATTGGATTTAAAACGGTTCTGCCTGACTCCCGGGAGAAGGCCAGGAGCGAAGGAGGGTTGAGGGAGGGTCACTCATCACCAGCTCATTAAGGGCAGAAACCCAAAACCCCGGGGAGTGCTGTGCTCCGAGGCAGCCTCTGACACGGGTCATCTGCAGGGGCTGCTCCACGCTGGGGCTTGGCAGTTGGGAATCACACTGCGCCGTGCCCTGGAGCCGTGTCCAAATGGGGACAATTTTGTTATTTTTAGCATTACCCACAAAGTATTCCCTATTTTCATCCCATAGGATCAAGACGGAGGTGGTATTTACTTTTGGAGATGTAGATGCTTTGTTTCTGTAAGGTCTCTGGGTGGAATTGTGTTGTGTTTTCATTTGCATTTTTCGTATATAACTTGATATAGAGCTCTGTGCGTGGCCTGGGGGAGAAACATCCCTCACCACTGTTCCTGTGGCCTTGATGGGATCACAGAGGGACTGGCAGCTTAGTGGACAACTGGAATGGAAGAGGGGACTGGGGGATGGCTGGTGCAGCAGGCTCTGTCCTGCCACCCACTCGGGGCAGGAGGGACACTCCAGGGGAGAGGCAGAGTGTGTGCTGGCAGTTTTTTCTTCGCATCCTCTCCCAGCAGCGTCAGCATCCTGCACCTGTGGGTTGCCTGGGGGGCCCTTCAGCTGAGAAGTTGCCTCTGGAGAAGGGGGGTTTCCCCTTTTCACTAGGAGCATCATCCCCTTGCTCTGCCCCAGTGCAGCTGCAGTTTTTGAGAAGGAAGAGGGAAGGAGCCACCAGCATCCCTTCTCCCCATCTCCATTTGCACATCAATGTGCTCTCCCTTGTGGGGCAAATTCAGAAAAAAACACATTTGCACTTGAATGTCCAACTAACATCTGGGCCAGCAGTTGATGTCTCAATCCATCTCCAAGGCTCAGTGCTCCAAGCACTTAACTTTGCCCTCGCCCAGATGTGCCCGTTCTCTGTGCTGTGCAGAAAGGCAGAAATTGCACAGGATGGAATGTGTTGGAATTGGCACTTCGGAAAATGCATGCTCTGCTGGAATGTGCTAACATCCAGCTCACACAGAAGGGCAATTAACTCTATTTATGTTCATGAGCCTGAATCTAAAACTGGCTTCAGAAAGCAGCTCACTCTCATTAAAGGGCTTTATAATCATTATGCTAAAGTATTTCTTTTGAAAACATTTTCAGTTTCTTAAACAGTTAGGATATTTATAAAATATGGCATCAATTACTACATATTTCTTTATTCACACTGATTAAACAACCTATAATTATACTTAAGCCTCTTATTTGTATACCATGGCAGCATTAAGAAAAGCTCTGTGATTTGTCTGCGCGTTTTTCTTTCCAAATAGCAGAGGGCTGCGGTCTCTCCCTTCCTTTGGAGCATAAATACCGTGGTGGTGTTGACCAAACAGCAGCAGCCAGGTGTCTGCTGCCCCAGCCAGCTCCTGGCAAATGCGGGGGCTGAGCCTGGCAATGTGTCGGGACAGGTAATATTTGGCTCTGCGTCGTTTGGACTCCGAGCGCGGTGTTTACAGCAGCTTCTCGCAGTCATTTACTCACAGGGAAACATTTTCCTGGATCTTTTTTTCTTGCTGTAGAACCGTCAGTGTTGGAACAACCCAACCCTCTCTGGCAGTCGGTTGTTCACAAAGGCAGTGCGGGGCTGTGGCGAGGGGCCCCTCCATCCTCCCTGGGGCTCTGCTCCACTGGCACTGCCACAGGGACATGGGGAGCAGCTGGGGCAGGGCTGCCGGAAGGGCTTGGCTGCTGCAGCATTGCTGGTGATGGCTTTGAACTTCCTTGTTGGAAGTGTCCGAAAGCAAAGCTTGAATCAGGAGCACCGACCATGCCCTGCAGAGAGATGTGTTGGTGGGGTTTGGAATGGCTCAGCTCTTGTCAGGGCTCTTGGCAGCTTCTGTTGGGGTTTCGCTCAGTGCTGACGTCTCACTGCTTGACAACTACTCGGTGTAGGTGAGGCAGATCCCATTGACTTCTCCTGAGCTGGAGCAGCGACTGCAGAACTTCATAACCACCTTTGCAGTGACTGGCAGGGGTGTGGGGACACAGTGATTCAGCTTGAGGGAACTACAGGAGCAAGGCAGTGCAGATGCACTGTGCAGTCCTGTTGCTGTAGTTCGGGTACTGCTGTGGCATGAGTGCACTGATGCCTTTTAAGGGACCTCACCTTTAAGCACGGACTGTGGAAAGGAGGCAGCAACATCCCCCTGCCCCAGCTGAGTTCTCACCGGCTTTTTCTACCCACGTGTATGGCACTGTGGGGGTTTGGAGCAGAGCCCTGACATGTCAGTGCAGGTATGAGGTGAGTACACAGCTTTCCTGGTTACACTTGACAGATGTGCAACAACAGACAGTGAGTCAAAGTGTGGAGCCAGAGAAGAGCTCAGGAAAAACTGCTGAGAATTACTGGCATGTCTGGGAGAACAAAGCCCTGCTAGAACAGAGCATTGTTCTCCTGGATATAAATCTCAACAGAAATATGAACACCAGGATTCCAAGGACTTCCCAAAGCTGGAATTTGCATCATCAATAACAAAACCCGATGTGTCTGGCACAGAATCGTGTTTATCACCTTTAGGCTGAGGCATGAAATCCCCACCCTGCAAGGCCTGACAGACTGACCTCCATCTGGTGGCAAAGTTAGGGTCAGGCAGCAGGAAGGGCTGGCAGAGGAGGGAGTGTGGTTTTTGGGGCAGGAGCAATGGCTGGGGGCTGTGCCTGACAGGCACATCCCACACAACGCTGGGGCAGCGATGCTGTGAGTTGAGTTGGCCAAGTTCACCGGATTTTTGGGACAGGACTGCCCTGTGTCCAGGAGCACAGCACAGCATCACCTCTAAACCTTCAGTGGTGGCTCTGTCCCGTATCTTGGATGTGAGCAGGAGCTGTGCTCAGCTATATTTCTGCTGTTTCCTTCCCGTCCAACATGGAGCCAGTGCTCAATCTGGTGTGGGTGCATTCTTCCCACATCCTTTGGGGTGTCCATACAACATGCAGGTCCCAGGACAGGGTATTTCTGTGCTCAGCTGGGACTAGGAAATCGTGTGTGCTCGGATGGGGTGTCTGCCTGAGTAGGGCTGGCAGAGATCAGTGCTGTCCCAAGGCAAAGCATTCCCTCCTTGCTTTAGCTGAGGAGGAACTCCCAGTTCGTCCCAGTACAGTTCCTGGAACACGTGACTGGAGATGACTGAATAACAACCCAGAGGAGAGCAGAGGCTGTTTCTGCTCCTTCCCCCGCAGTGAGGAGCGTTGTGCTCGTTCTCCCGGGTGGATGGTGAGTTCCCAGAGGACCAGCCTGGCTCCGTGGTTGGCAGTTGGCAGTGCAGGGACCACTCCCAGGTGGCAGTCTGGAATTTGTGCTGTGCTGGCAAGGTACAAGCCATTGTTTCTCTTTTGACAGAGTGGCTGAGTGAGTCCCAGCACAGTGGGGCTGGGGACCCTCTTGCTCTCTTTATGGCTGTAATGTTTTGCATTGTTTCTGCTTCTTCTATGCTCCAGACACTTCCCCACTCTTGTGTAACTGGGGCTTTCTGCCTTAGAAAATCTGTGAGATAGAGAAGGCTGTACAGTGGGAGAACTGAAATCCAGTTTCATTTTTCCACCCTGTTTTTCTTCAGTGGCCCTTCTGTTCACTCGGAGATGGAACAGTGACTCTGATATGAATATCTAGCAGGAGCAGACAGATGGGTCCAGCTGAGAACTTGAGTCACTTCCAAAATCCCTATACAATATTGCACCAGCCACATCTGATCCTTGAAGCTCTTAGTTTTCTGATTACACCTTCCCTGTTGCCTATAGCCATCCTGTCTTACCCGAGGCTTCTCCGGAGTGTCCTTGTACTGCTCCCTTAGCTCCTGCTGCACTGGCGTGGCACAGGATAAGATACTCCTGGGAAGGAGAAGGGCATCCTCTGCTTATCCATGTGGGCACACGTACCCTTCCCCATCTGAAGAAGGTGCTTTGCCTGGAGGCAGAATAGCTTAGCTCCAGCTGGGAACCCAGAGCTTCTGCTCTTTGATAAGCATCTCTCAATACCTGAACTGTTTCCTCAGAGTAAAAGGGACTCAAAGGCAAGATACTTGTATCACTTTTGTGCAAATATCAGATTACAGCTTAGAAACCAAATCGTCTGCAATTAGATGACTGAATTAAAGGGAAGATAGACAGCAGCGTGTACAATATGAACAAGGTTCATTGTTTGCCTCCAGATACTGAAATTTCTTCAGTTCAGTCTCAGAAAAGCACTGTTGTGTCTTCCAGAGTGCCAGAGAATTTGATCTGCTCCTGCTTTCTTCTTTGGGATGGGGTCCAAAGTTAATTCCCTGCAGATCACCTAACTTTATGAATAAGAGGAGCTCCTCCTGCAGTCCCTGCGCCAGGAAGAAATAGGTGTGAATGTTGGTGGAGATCCACACCGGGACCAAGAGTGATCCCGGAGCTTGGAGACGCTTCTCCCAGCCTGGCGGGTGCTGTCTGGCCAGGAGAGGTGCTGGGCTGTGGGTGAGCTGCCAGGGGAAGGGGCAGCGTGCGGCTGCTACTGCAGAGTGCCCCAAGCTCGGCGATTCACGCTCGACCCTCCAAAATGCATTTTCCCCTCTTTAAGGCATGTGGGAGGAGGAATTGTGTAACAGCAGGAAAGCGCAGGAGCCCTTAGATGTGGTTTGCCTGTGATCACACCTCGGCTTTTGACTCGGATCACTCTGGGGCTGTGATGCTGCCTGGCACCCCTGACCCTCAAGTCTCTGGGAACTTTGTGGGGCCAGATCACAGAGACTGCACCTTACTTGCTTTGTCACTTGTGGCGCTTGGGGACAGGGTTCAGTGGTGGCCGCAGCAGTGCTGGGGTGATGCTTGGACTTGGTGGTCTTAAGGGTCTTTTCCAACCTCAGTGCTTTTGTGATTCCATGATTGTGTGATTCCCCGTTTCTGTGATTCCACGATTCCATGTCCCGCAGGACCATCTGGTGACCTGTTCCGGGGCGTCGCGAGGTCCCGGAGCTGGTGCCAGAGGCGTTTTCTTGTTCCCGATCTGCTTCTGGCGGGCGGGTGGGGTGCGAAGCCTCCCTGTCCCCCTCTCCGGAGGCTGCAGCTCCGAGGACGAGCAGGGATTTTCCAGGTTTCCCTCTTCCTTAGGCTGTGGTGCCTCCTGCTGACGGGCTGCGGGACCCTCCGCACGCCGGGACCCCGCGGGCCCCCGAGGCGGGCCCCGCTCCCCGCTGCGGGGCGGCCCCGGGGCAGGGGGTCTCTGTCCCCCCGCAGCGCCCCCGGCCACCCTAATGGCTGC
This sequence comes from Oxyruncus cristatus, assembly GCA_013399855.1. NCBI lineage: Eukaryota > Metazoa > Chordata > Aves > Passeriformes > Cotingidae > Oxyruncus > Oxyruncus cristatus. Next base: position 257,818 of record VXAY01002832.1, on the reverse strand, counting down.
GGCATCCCGGGTTTTGTCCCCAAAGCCGCGCGGTGGCGCGTTTGTCCCGGGAACGGCATCGCGGGGCAGGCGGAGCGGTGGTACCACCCCCCACCCCCCGGGGCCCGGGGGTGCTGCCCCCCGGTCAGGGACTCCCCCGCGCCAGCGCTCCTTGCTCCTGCTCACCGCAGCTCGGGGTCTGTGTGGAACTGAGTTAGTTTTGCTATTTATGATGGAGTAATGTGCTCTTCTGACACCCCCGGGGCAGCCACGGCTGCAGGGCAGGACAGCCTGTTGTGTGGGTATAGTACACTGAATTCAGACCCTGTGAAAAGCGAGGTGGCCCCTGTGATCTGGATCCTTATTTAGCTCCATGTGTTGTTTCTCCTTGCCCCATCTCCGACACGAATGTGCTCCTCAGCTCCTTGCTAGAGAACAGGTCATCATACCCAAAGTCATTAAGCTATGGGGCCTGCAGCAAGGCTTAATGACAATATAAATTAGGAACCTGAGCTGTGGCTTGGTAAGGCGAGAGAGAATGCTATAATTAGGAAGGCAGCAATTTCCCCCTGACCTTTTGTTTTTAAAGTGTTTTAAATGGCCTTGTCTTGTCCACAGAGATCCTGCTCTCCCTTCTTCCCTCTCTCTCTCCCTCCTTCCCTGCCAAGTTTCTTTAATGTGGGTCGTGCCTCCGTGTTTGTAGGTGGCACAGTACAGAATCTGCATTTTGCTTTTTCAAAGTTAAAGTGTCTTTGAAATATGGTTTTGCATCTAATGCAGAATGTAATAAAAAGACTTTGAAGAGCTGCTGACGCCTCGTGGAAAAGTGAAAAACATTCTGTTGAGAAACAATCCTGCCGGGCTGTCTTATCTGCTGTTCCCTTTGCTCATTTTTGATAGCAAGGGGCACTATAAATATACATAGCTATACATAAAAATGAGAAACCTTGGCAACCAAAGAGAAGGTTGGTTGTTTTCTCGTGTTTCCTCGCTGTGGGCAGGTGGGTGCGGGTAGACGGAGTTCATCAGTCTCGTTTCATCTTCACAGCTACTGGACTGAGGCTGCGGCCATTTGTTGAGTGTTGGACTGAAAGGGAGTCACGTACCAGTGGATTATTTTTTCCTCGAGGTACTTGTTAACCCTCTAAAAATAGCGGCAGTGGTTTCTGGGGCACTCTGACAAGGTTGGCGGTGGAACAGAAGCGAAGTGACGCTTTGGAGCCAGAGGACAGGAGCGGCCATATGGCGATGGGGGCCAGGGCTGAGCTCCGCAGCTTCCCGGGGAAGGGGCAGGGAGCGGCGCCTCCAGGCTGGGCTGCGCTGGGATGTGCTTGCCTGGCTCCAAGGCAGAGCAGTGCAGCCCTCCCGGGCTGCCTCAGCCCTCCCGGCGTCACCCTGAGGGTGCCGGTGGGCAGAGCCCTGCGGGAGCCGGGCACACGGACCACAGGGGCTGCTTCCCTGCAAGGACGCCCAAAACCCACGGCAATGCCTTTGCCCTGCACTGCAGCACACAGGTAATGCCTCGTGGAGCTGACAGGGTTGTTACTGCCGTCAGTGAGACCCCACACAGGCAGACCTCTGCTGCAAGGAGTGACTTGGGTTGTTTCCACGTGACTGGGCAAAAGAATCTGCCTGATCCTTCACGTTCTGATGGCTCTTGCAAAGCACTGCTCTGTCAGGAGCTCAGCAGAGTCCGCTGAGCAGGGCTCAGCCTCCGTACAGTGGATGGAAAATCTGGCTCTTGGAGCCTGGGCCACAGAGGGGAGCTGGGGCCCTGCAGATGGCACCCGCTGCACTGCTGAGCTAAGTGCTCCTTGGCTGTTAAGTTTTCCAGTAATTTTCCCAGGCAAAAGATGCACCTGCCACGGCCCCAGGAGAAAATGTTTATTGCCATATCCATCCACTGTTCCGAAAATGAGAAGTTATTTTGGAACTGAGATACTGTTCTCCTCTCCAAAAAACTGCACCTTGTTCACGCTGTCATAAGTGAGAAAACTTAAACAGCAGAAGGTGGGCTGAAACCACATCAGGTGTTGCAAGATGTGCTTTCCTGTCATTAGCATTTTCTGAAGTAAGAGCCCTTCTACAGAAATTCCTGAGTGCATTGTATGTATGGTTTCTAGATGTCTCTTATTTAATACTAAGAAAGACCCATTTATTTTTTGCTTTCCTGCGCTTGTGACTTGATATTCCTTGGAATTATGGAGGTGACGTACAGGTATGTTCTGCACAGAGTGATCAAGCCGTGCTGGGTGAGTGGGCTCAGGCATCTGCATAGTATCATTCCCCTGTCACCAACTGATGGTGGTATAATTAGAAAAGTCATTAATCCTTGCTCAGCAGTGCTAGCAACTATTTATAGCAAGGTAGAAAACCCTGCACGTGAGGCGAGGGTGGATATGGAAATTGCTTCTAGTGCCATGTGTGTTGTGGGGCCCAAATCAAGAATTTGCTTCTGGGAGGGAACTTCCACTTCTGGCCATATGCAGGCAGGTGCAAACTGCCCCCTCTGACCTAGGTATCACTCTCTGGGCTGGCTGTGGGGGATTGCTTTGGACATCCCCTGCAGGCTGTCACCATCCTAGGCTTGAGGGTCTTGGGAAGAGCCTCATCCTGCTCGTGGAAAAAGGCTCTCGTGGCTGCCTGCCCAGCTGGTCTGCACCTCCCATCGCTGTGGGCAGCTTGTGCCCACATCCCACCCCACGCTCCTCACACCTGGGCTCAGCCACCAGGGAGTTTTCAGAATGCTTTGGCAGGTAAGGGCCCATTACTCACCTCTCTTCCTGCTCGGGGACTCCTGTGGCTGCTGTACCTGTTCACTCTTGTGTTACCACCCTGCAGCTCCAGAGGGATGCTGGTGGTGTGGGCAGAGGTTGCTCCCTGAGCCAGAGGAGAAACTGGGGCATTGGCCGTTCTCAGTAAGCCACAGGCCAGGGAAGCTGCTACTTACAGGCTTCCAAGATGCAGCTCAGCCTGGGCTGAGGTCCATGTTTTCCCTGTGCCAGAGCCAATGTTTCCACTTGAGGGGCTCCATCATCTCCCAGCGCCTGGGCTTTGCCTTGGTGCCAGCCCCCACTGCCCATTCCACGTTCTCAGCACCGGGGCAGCTGCTGGAGGGGGGCTGGGAGGAACTTTCTGAAGCAGAAAAGAGGCTGCAGTGGAGAACGGCTGGAGGTTGGATGTGTGTGAGGAGCCTGCAGAGCTGGGCAGTGGAGGTAACCCCTGCTGGGCAGTGGAGCACTGCAGGCAGCTGGGGGAGTGGGGGACTGGGGGAGCCGTGGTGCTGTGCTGGGGTCAGCCGAGGCGGCATCGATCGGAGAAATGCTCCTGTTGTCAAGTTAAACACTTCACTGGGTTTTGCCTAGCGAGGCACAAATAGCCTGTCTGTGCTGGCAGCCAGGCAGCAGCGTAACCACAGGGGAAATATGTTTCTGTCTGGGCTCGCTGCATCTTCCAGACTTTGCTGGGAGGATTTCTCAGAAGAGAGCGGAAAATTATTTTAGCCTCTGAGATTAGTGGACCCAGCCTTTGCCCTCCTCAGTAACAGGACTGAAATCCCTCTCACAGAGGCCTTGTGGGCAGCTGCTCCCTTCTGCTGCTGCCGGGGTGGGCAGCAGGGATGAGGGAGAGGACCTGTTGGAAACAGGGCACCCGCTGTTTTGGCATTGCAGGAGATCCCAGTGCTGGCTTTGGCTGTCAGAAGCCGCACTCGGGCTCTATGCTGTGCCTGTGGTGAGCCTGGATGATGAAAGGTGACCTCGGAAATTGCAATTCCAAACATCTTCCCCTCTCTGGGAAGGATGGCATTGTTCCCAGTGTTTCAGGCTGGGACTGCCTGGGGCTCTTTGTTTAAGCTCCCTGGGTGCTGCAATTCTAGCACAGAGCTAACCGTGGCTCTTCCAGAGCCGGAAATCCTGGAAGGCGGCTGCGGATCAGCCTTTGTTATCCTGAGGATTAAAAACTGTGGTTGGAGATGAACCGACAAAATCAAAGTAACTTATCTAGGCACATCCTGTGGGCACATTTAGCATTGTGATGGAGCCAGGGTCAGCCACTCCTTCAGGTTGTTTCAAGCAGCACGAGCTGGCAGGAGGGCCCACAAACCTCAGTGAAGAAGCACGGAGTATTTCAAACACGCTCAGCAAACTTTGTTTTGCAAAGAACCTGCTGCTGTCCACTCTGATTTCACTGCTGAACATCAGGAAAGGAGAAGTCCAAAGGGCATTGTGCCTCAGAAGAGAATCCGAGTTGTGGCTGTCGCAAAGGCACAGGGACTGCCCGGGCAGTGCTCTGGGCACAGGGGCTGGGTGGGCGTGACAGCCGAGCAGCCCCTCCTGTGCTCGCAGGGTCTGGCAACTCTGACACGAAACTCTGCTCAAGCCTCTGTCTCCTTCCTCCAGATAAGCCAAGGAGCTGCTGCGCCCCGAGCCACTACTGCTTTGTGCCCTGCATCAGTCTGCCATCTCCACTCTTGTCCGACACAGGGTCTGGATTTGGGAGAGGAGTGGTGCAGAGCCAGAGGCAGCTCTCACCTGCCCACAGCCGCTTGCACCAGGGACACCGGCTGCTCTTTCCCATGTAGCACTGGGAATGAGGCCCCAGTTCAGGCAGGGTTTGCTGCAAGGATGTCTCACAGACAGTGCTCAGGTGACTGTGCCCTTGCCTGTGGTTTCCTCTCCTCCTCACTCCCCCATGCCTGCCAGTGCAGGAAATGGAACCTGGAGGGCACAGTATAGCCCAAGGGAGGAAGGGAAACAGCTCATGCAGAGAGGAACACCAGATGTTCCTGCACTGCACAGTGGAGCATCATTTCTCCTCTCCTCAGAATTCACTCTGAATCCACAGGCTGACGTTCGATTGCAGGTGTTCCAGGGGAAGGTCTGGAATGGTGTCCCCTGGACACTGTGGCATTCACCACATGTCAATTGTTTTACTGGACTGAGATAGAAAGTAGATTTTTAAAGTGAAAGATGCAGCTCCTTGCAGCAATCCCCCTCCATCTGACAAGGTGACCTACACCCAATCCTGGTGCTGATGTGCTTGGGCAGGTTTTGCAGTGTCCTTTGGCGTGCTCTGATGTGCAGGCACTGAGCTGTGAACATACACAGGAGCTGAGCCTCCCCGTGCCTTGTGAAAAACCCAAGTATTAATTTCCCTTTGCTTGTTTCCCTTCTTCCAGTGCCTTTGCCTTGCCTCTGACCTGTGCCATGGCTGCTGATTAAGAAAATGGCTTTGAAGAACCAGGCTTCTCTTTTTCCTCCCTGGGGAAAGGAGGGTAAAGAGCTTTCACACAAGGGCAGATCAATAATTCCACAGAGCCTGGTTCTCTGTTATCCTCAGGGCTCTTTGCTGCCCCAGGGCTGAGGGTCCCATGTGGGAACCCCCAAATGCTGCTGTGCTGGGTGAGGGCTGTGCCTTTGGCCTTGCTTGCAGGGGCTTGGATCCCTGCACACCCTAATTAATGCCAATTAATTGCTGACCAGATAATAGGTCCGTATTTAATTGGTGGTTGAAAAATACTTTGCTGAGCAGCCTTGTGGGGTGATGGTTACTGGATCATGTGCTTGGCATGGGCAGTGCTTAGCTTGGCCTTTGGGAGGAAGTGGGGCTGGTGGAAGAGGCAAATTAATCAATGTGACTGCCCACCAGAGGAAAACTAGAAAGAAATGGATTTTTTCTTGTGGAAGGGAAAAACGTAGAGTTCCCATAAAAACACAAGGAATCTGAAATAATTCATAGCCATAATGTGTGTGGGGGGGAAGGGTGAGCTTCCTCTGGGCAGGGAGGTTGGATGGGAAACTCAATTCCTCCTCGGCTGCAGGGCTGTGGGTGCCTCCTGGGCTGGCTCAGGGGGCTGTGTCCATCGGGCTCGGGGTGTGTGCAGGGTCAGGCTGTGAGTGCTGGGACGGGAATGCCCGTGCAGGTGGCATGGGAACATCTCAAGAACCAGCCCGAGACATCATCAGAGTGTTTCCTTCCCAGTCAGTGTCAGCTCGGCACGTTCATTCATTTGTCCTCATCTTCTGCACCCAGAGGCACTGTCCGAGGCAGCACAGCATGTCCAGAGCCTTTCCAGGGAGGAATCAGCTCCAGTTTGTGCTCTGCTTTGTTCCGTGGCTGTGGTAACCTCTCCTTCTTTGGAGAGTAAGATGTTAAAGAGCTTTTGAAAATGATCAAACCCTTCAGCTTCACTACTGTGATTAATCAATCACAGCTGCTGCTTTACAGCTCCTTGTTTTGATGTGTTTCAGGTTGTTCCAAAGTTAGCCCAGCTCAGGGCCAGGAAACACATTTCTGAGCCCTGCAGGGTGCTGGGATGGAGCAAAAGCTGAATTTTCAACATTATTTCCAACATTTTTTGTGCCAATGCTGCCATTCATTACCAGGGAGCATGGGATGCTCCTAGGAATTACATAATCCTAAAAAAAAAGTGAGGAAGAGATTTAAGAACTATCTCTTCCCTGGATGGCAGCTGCATCATTGCAAATATTGTCTGATCTGCCCTTCTTAGCACTGAGGTATCTGAGACTCAGGTGGCAGCTCTAAGGAGTTTGTGTCAGTTTTGGAGGCTTAGTTAAATGTTCCTTAGCACTTACTTTTTTACAGCTAAAGAGCCCAGCAGGATCACGAAGCATCACAGCTCAGATAGTTTGTAAAACTGCTGTCAAGCCGATTAAACTAGAAATGGAAAATTTGCTGGTGAAGTCTTTTCTCTTCTAATATTTGTGTGATAGAGGGTGATTTAAAGTCCATTTCACTGCTGAGGTGAGGCCCCAGGTAACTGGTAGCAAAAGAGCAGTGGCGTAACTCAGCCTGCTGCATTGCACAAACAAAATCCCTGAGACAAAGTATATTTACTTTGTCTGCAAAGTATATTTAATAGAAACAAATCAAACTACATAGACTCGCTTCTTGAAGGTCCTGCCAACACCCCCTTAGTGCCTTCTCAGACTGGGCTGTGGGTGCCTGCAGAGCTCTCACAGACCCCAGGCCCGTTTTGCCATTGCTCCAGGATGTGTGCAACACCTGCTTTCCTAAAAGGTGAATTGCTTAAGGTGCAGCATTTTTGTCAGGCTCTGGCAAAGCTGGCACCTGGAGAGCAGAGCAATTTGGGGAGAAAAGGGGGAGCCCTGTAACTGCCTTGGTCAGCCAAATGTCGTGGATGGGAATGATGAATGCTTACTTTCACCTGGCTTTGGAAGAGAATCTTGGCATACAAGATGTGTATGCGCCTGTTCCTCCCGACTGCTGTGAACTGCAAAGCCTTTAAGCCATCTCCCCACCCCTGCAGAGACCCAGCACCCTCATCCCTGCTGAGGGACGTTATGGGGATGGAGGGAGGTGGAGCGGAGCCAGAATCACTGCCTTTGTCCTGGTTGTTTGCACAGCTGTACACCTGGAAACGTCACCTCGCAGGGCTTGAAGCGCAACGTCTCTGCTCCACCACGTCCCCCTTTCTTACCTCATCTGCAAGGCTCATCTGCTGGCAAATGAGGTGCCTGCTAATTCAGCAGAGCTGGGATAGAAACCCTCCCTGGTACCAGCCAGTCCATTGCAGGCAGAAAGGAGGGCATTGAGATGACACTGCTGCTGCAGGTGTGTGCTGGCAGAGGGAGGGTGTAGGGGAGCGTGCTCCCCTACACCCCGGCTCCCAGGACTCTCAGTGTGAATTCTCAAGTGGCTTTTCCTAGGGATATTGTGCACAAAGATAAGGGAAATCCACCCTCTTTCCAGATTCAGCTGTGACTGGGTGTCAGAGTGGAGTGGTTAGAGCCCGGCTGTGTGTCACGGACTCCCATGTGCATGGTGCCCTATTAGGAATTGTTTCCCTGTTATGTACAGTTTGCAGGGGTCTGCGTCCCCCCCCCGTTTCTCCTTTCCCTGATTATTTCCTTGTCCTCCTCTGCTCTGCCCCTGGCCTGGGACACTTGTTCATTGCCTGCTGCCTCCCCTGAGGCGGTGACCACCCTTTGGCTGAAGACAAACGCACCCGTTCTCTTTGGTATCTGCTCTCCTCCACCCACTGCTTTGAGGGAGCCATTCCTGCCTGTGCAGGGACTTGCCTTCTGCTGTTCCCGTGTGCTGTGCATGGCAGGTGCCTGCAGGGCCAGGCGTTCTCGCTCCATAAATCCAGGGTATTAAAATGAGTGTGTCATCTGCAGAAGTATGAGTCTGTGAGTAAATATGTTCCCCCTGGTGCCTGTGATACCCTTCACAGCCTCTGCCCTGCAAATCAGACCTGCACATCCTTCTATTTTCACAGTGAGGAAAATCACAGAACTGTGGGATGGCTTGGGTTGGCAGGGACAGTAAAAATCATCCAGTTCCAACACCCTGCCATGGGCAGGGACACCTTCCACTAGACCAGGTTGCTCCAAGCCCCGTCCAAACTGGCCTTGGACACTTCCAGGGATGGGGCATCCACAGCTTCTCTGGGCAACCTGTGCCAGGGCCTCACCACCCTCACAGAGAGGAACCTCCTCCCAAAACTGATCCAAACCTCCCTTCTTTCCGTTCAAAGACGTTCCCCCTCGTCCTGTCGCTCTCTGCCCGTGTGAGAGCTGCCCCCGAGGAGGCGGCCGGGCCGGGCGGGGGTTGCGGGTGCTGCGGGGGCTGCGGGCCGGGGGCTGCGGGCGGTCGGGCGGCCCTGCGGAGCGCGGCGGAGCCAATAGCGCTGCCGGGGAGGAGCCGCGGCCCCGGACCGGCC
>VXAY01002832.1:179809-241139 GCA_013399855.1 Oxyruncus cristatus | reverse complement strand
CCCGCGGGCCCCCGAGGGGCTGCGGCAGCCGGGGCCGGTGGCTGGGGGCGCTGGGGGTGCTCAGAGCACGTCCCTGGGTGCTGGGGCGGCGGGGAAAGGAGCAGGCACCAGGGCTGTGGACCAGGCTGGGCGTCCTCCCCTGGCAGGGGCCTGGCCAGGGCTTAGTCGAGGGGAATCTGTTCCTGTGGGGAGGAACCCACAGCAGCCGGGTCCCGGGCCAAGGTCCCTCCTTTCCTCTCCATCCCTGTGCGAGTTCCTCTGCATCTGACTCCAGCAGCCCCTCCATCTGGAGTGCGGCCTCTGCGAAGCCTGCACAGGTCTGCTTTTAACCCTTCTGTCAGGGGGCTTCTGGGCTGTCCCTGCTGCTCAGGGTCGAGCTGTGCTGGGGTGAGAGACAAAGCCCCCTCCTTGAAGTGTGCAGGGTGCAGAATCAGTGCCCTGAGGCACGAAATGTGGTTTCAGTTCCTACAAACTGTATTAAGCAGTCTTAATATATCAGTCTCCTTTTTAAAATGTATTTTTATTCAAGTCAGCACATGTTTGCAATTAAACCCTGCCACACGATGTAGTGTGAATGATTAGAGCAATTCACGTGCATAACGGGATACTCGCATTTGCAGGGAGGGGATGGTGCCGCTCCCAGAATTGCAGTGTGGCTCCCACTAAACTTGGCAGCATCCTTCCCTCATCCCTCCTGAGGCAGTTCGGGGCATGGAGGGCTTGTCTGTCCTTTGCTCTCTGAATCTCTGTGCCTGCAATTTCCATCCCTTGCCTTTTGTTCCCACTTCAGACAGGCAGCAGGTCAAAAAGTCACCGCCTGGATTTTACTGCCACGCGTAAGCTCAAGCCTCGTCCTTTGCTGCCCTGCCAGGAGGGTGCTGTGCTGCCTGGCGTGCTGCAGGTAGGGGCTGCACAGGCACACCTGGAGCCTTGGCCCTGCTGCTCTTCTGCCTGGAGGGCATCACCTGTCCCTCCTGGCTTCCCTCTGCCAGCGTGCGCTGCTTCTCCTGATGTGTTCATCAGGCTGTTTTCTTGCTTGGTTCTATTTATAAACAGTACCTTGATGATTAGGTGAGGAGATGGGAACATCTGGCAGCTTTCCCTCCACCCCAGAGCTCAGTGAGTCTTGGGAATTCAGTGAGACATCCCTGGCAATTTCCTCCCCACGGCATGGAAGCGGAGAGGCTCTTCTTAAAAACACGATCTGCATCCATTGAGAGGGCACAGCTCCTGTCTGAGTGTCCCTTTCTTAGTCCTGCCAAACACAGAATCCCAGAATGGCTTGGGTTGAAAGAGACCTTAAAAGTTCATCTTGTTCCAACTCCCTGCCCCAGGCAGGGACACCTTCCAGGAGCCCAAGTTGCTGAGAGCCCCATCTGGCCAGGCCTTGGATACTTCCACCAAGAAGTCGATCCCAGTGAAGGAGCAGCTTGCTTACTTACTCTGGGGGACGTTGTGTGAGGTTGGACATTTGGGTTGCTCAGGTTGAGCCTTGTCTGCACCGAGGCACCGTCTGCCCCATGTTGCTCTCCACAGCCTCTCCTCTGTGTGCTGACACATGCAGCAGCCACGTGCAGGATCTCTCCTGCTCCCCAGCTCATGCCACACACAATCTTGTTCTGATTTTCAAGGCTCCAATAAAGCGTGTCAAAATGCATCAAAGGCTGAGCGCAGAAGTGAAGCAAATTGACTCTGTAGAGGATTTAGGGAATGGAGGGAGTAGGGATAAACCCCAAACCAAACAAGAACTGCAGGGTAGGTGAGGCATGGTGGAGATGGCAGATGTGCAGCACAGCTGGAGGGACATGGAGCATCTCTGATTTGGCAGGAGAATGGGAAAACCTGGAAGTAGCACACGCATCCTCTGGAGGCATGGCTCGTAGGGACATGCCTCCATCACCTCTGGGACGCAGGATTATCTGGGCTCCGTTACATCACTTGCTGTCTAGGGCCCTTCCCCATCTCTATGGGGCTGTGGAGGAAAGCAAGGAAACTCATGTGCTGGTGCAGGCAGAGGCTGCAGATCCCATGGCTCTAAATTTGGGCTCTTGCATCAGCTCAGGGTGGGCTGCAGAGGGTCCTGCTGTCGCCATGGGATGGGGTGTCCTGTTCTGTCTGTGCTCTTCCCTGGGGAGAGCCAGCAGTGCAGAGCTGCCCTGGGCTGTCCCATCCCAGCCCTATTCCGGGTGCTGCGAGGCTGCTGTGGCCTCCAGCACCCCAAGTGTTCCATCTCAAGGTGATATAAAAGCAGGAAGAGAATTGCACTCATGGAACAGGCTCAACCATCATCGTGCCAATAGTGCCAGGAACTCAGGCACTTCAAAAGGCAGTTTTGCATTTCTTCAGATGCCTCAGTGTAAGCGCAGTGACAGAGTTGCTGAAAGCACATTAATTATTAGTAAAGACTTTTTTTCTTTTTATTGCAAGACAAATTAAACAACAGAAGAAAACAGGAGGTGTTACACAAGATGTTAATGCATGGGAGAGTGACAGCAGCAAAAGCCACAAATAATTCATAACATGAAAGTCAGGACATTTAATTTTTGGCTTCTTGTTTGCTTTTGGTATTCGTGCACATGCTCAGTTGCCACTTCTCTTGTGCTCCAATACAGAGGTTTTGGAAGCTGTTAGTTCTGGAAAAGGTAAAACTTGGAATTAAAAGAACTTTGTCTTATTCATGTTTGCCATGTGCTCTGGAACTGTTGCTACCAGTCATGAATTTCCCATTATTAAAAAACTTCTTTCCCTATTCGCTGAGCTCATTGCTCAAAAAAGGGGGCAATGAACTTGAGAACAGGGTATGCAACAGTGAAAATAGAAGTGTCTTGCTGAGGGAAAATTGCTGGGAAGGGGATTACAGCAACATTTATCAGAAATGTGATGGGAAGTGTTTGCTGACAATGCCATCAGCTCGTGATGCTGCTGTGAGAGCGGGACGGCAGCAGTCGGCACCCACCAGAGCTCCAGCCGGGACTGAGGTCCTGTTCTGCTGGGTCTGGATCCCAAAAGCACTTACTGGAGGAGCACTTCCACCACTGTGTGATGGGGACACATTCGGCACATGTCCCTGTCCGGTGGGATTCAGCTGGTGCAAAGCATTTCCTTAAAAAGGAGTTTGGCTTTGCATATGTCTCTGATGTCAGTTGTGGATTGCTGTCCTCTAAAATTTAGTGCAACTCAGTTAGCGTCTTCCTGGCCGTTGCCAAAAACGGGAGTCAGCCCCGTCAAATTGATTTTCACTGAGTTGTTACAGTCACTGAAACTGCTGAGGAGGATCGCAGCCATGTGGCACAAGGTGCTGCAAACGAGGTCTCCTGTGACACAGTGAGCCGTGGCTGGAGATGTGGAGCTGACACGTGCAGAGGTCATGGGCCTGGAGCAGGGAGGGGACTGGGCACTGGAGGGTGGCACAGGAGGCCACAATAACCTCCCTGAAGGAGACAAAGTGATGGGTGCTTGTGGTGGAGGCCCTGCCACGTCCCCACCTGAGGAGGAGGAAACCAGGATTTCAGGTATTTACACCTCGGCGTGCAGACCGAGTACTTCTGCTCAGCACAGTGATTGGTGTCCAGGTGCCAAGGCTGCAAATCCCACGTTATTCCTTCAATTCCCAGCAAAAACAGCCTCTGACTGAGAGCGTTGAGGGACATGTCCCACGCTGCTCAGCACCTGTGGTTCCCCTTGAGTGTCCCTCGCAGCCGAGGACACGCCGATGGCTCTTGGCAGGCACAACCCTCCTTTTTGACAGACAGGCTGTGTGGTGAGGTCAGCTGAGGGCTGGTCACTCCTGGAGCAGTTAGGCACATGTGGGCAGGGAGAGTCACAGTGGAATTAAGTGATTAGAAATACATAAATATTAATTGCTTATGAACTCCCTTTATGACACTTGCAGGCAGAGGAAGTTAATAAATCACTGCTCGGATTAACCCACAGAAGGGCAATGCAGAGTGTATCTGAGATGAGACAGGAGTGGGGAAGGGGAGCTTTTCTGGAGAGGAGGAAGCACCATTTTGGGCCAGGCCCAACAGCACAAAGCTGTTTTCTTTTTCCCAAGGTTTCATGTCTGGAGTTTGCCTCTACGGTGACCTCGCTGTTCCAGTCCCTTTGTAGGAACCAGACATTTGGTTCTTGCTGGTAGCAGGGTCCCTGTGCAGATCCCCAGGGAAATATCCGCCCTGGACCTTCCCTGTGGTCTGGGTGTGAGACCAGCCACTGCCACCCTGGGCACTGGGGCAGCTTCAGAACTTCATTCATTTCACTGCGTGTTTCCTGGACATCCTTTGGTGGCTGCTGAGGAGGGGCAGAGACTTTTGCTCTTCAGTTGCATTTCTGGAGGACAGGCAGCAGTCTTGTTTTCTCAAATCTGGTACTTGAGTTTAAACTTGTGCTGGGGCTGTCTTGGTTTCAGTGGCAACTTTGCAAGGGTGATTTCTATAAATGGGTGCTGGTAGTGGATTGCTTGTGTGGAAATCTACCTTGATAAGGTGAATCTGTAATTTTTTGTAAAAATTTAATTTTGCCCAGAGCAATTATTGTTACCAGAGCTTTCTAATTATTTTTAATAGCCACACTTACACATGCTTGAATCCTCGCAGCAGTTTAGCCTAATATATTCATGCAAAAGCACGAAGGAGGCTTTTCTTCCGTTTGTTCTCCTGTCCCCCCTAATCCCCGTTCCTCTCTCCTCTGCCTTGCTGTCCTTCTCATCACCGTGAAAAAGCAAGGCCTGGGAAAAGCAGCAGTGAGACCCTGTGCCAGGATCCCAGCCATGAGGACACCCACGGGCTGAGACCAAGGGACTCTGCCATCCTGCAGGCTTTGGCAGTCCCAGGCTTGCTGCCCTTCCCGTGGGCACAGGGAGCTTTCAGGGAAGCAGGACCTGCTCCTCGCCTGTGCATGCAGTGCTTGAAGCCAAGCAGAAGGAGCTGGTCACCCACCTGCACCAGGGGAGAAGGGTCACCCCATCTCTCTGCTGGGGGTTCCATGGGAGTGAGGCAGCTTGGAGACAGCAGCAGGACCCGAACTGTGCTGCACAACAGTCACATCATCGGCATAACCACCGTGTTCTCCTGGAGCTAAACCTGTGATGTCGAGGGGAACACATCCCACACCTGTATCCGAACTTACTGCTTAGAGAAACACCTGAGATCCTGTTCCTGGATAAGTCTGTTCAGCCCCTACTGCTATAGAGAGGGGCAGATGATTCCATTTGATGAGGCAGAATAGACTTGGGCTCTGTTATCAGAGCACAGAGAGCTGGACTGATACAGAGAAGCTTTTGATTTACTCTGATTTTTGCAATGAAGGTTTGTACTGTGAGCATTGCAGGCTGCATGCAAATGAAGGTGGTGTTACCCGACTCTGGCTTGGTTGCTGGATTGAGGTTTAATGAAATTCTTTGGTTTGCCTTGTGTCAATCTGTTGTAGTTAAGTGAGATTTCTTCCCCCTACTGTGTTTCGCCTTTGATGCAATTTTGCAACACTTCTTGTACTCCTAAAAGGGCCTTTTGGTGTCTTTGAAAGTTTCTTAACACAGCATCTCTCTGGACACAGTAAATGAAGGTTAAACCTCGTCAGATAGCAAGAGAAAACAAGCAAATGTCTTTGCAGAATCAAAATGCAGAGGCAGCAGTGGAGGAGCTCCGAGGTTTGTGTCTTTTGTCTGGTAAACCAGAACACTTGAACAACCTTCTCCTGGAGCTGGGGGCTACTGGTCTCTCAGGCTGGGAGTCTCTGCTCTCAACTCAGCAGCTAGTTTTCATAAAATGTGCAGGGACCCCAATATCTGTGGGGCAGAAGGACACTGGGGATTAGGCACAACCGTCTCCAGCCCTGCCATGCAGCCTGGCGCTCACCAGCCTTTCTCCACTTGACTTTGTCTGCTCATAAGATCTCATTGCCTGTTCATTTCCATACTGTTTTTCTTCCTAATCAGTGGAATAAACTCTATAAAAACTCTATGATCAGTCTTCATTATGCCCAGGTTTGTTATGATCATGAATTAATAGACTTTATCTTGGTATAAGTTAGAAGGCATCAGCCTCTCTTTTCCCTCTTAATTTGCACAGGGATTAGTTTTAAATATTCTCTCTATGAAGCTGCATCTGTTGTTTTCTGGCTCTGCTTGGGTTCAGTCTGTTTCAAGCCTCAGTGTTCCTGCTATGCCTCTTTGTTATGAGTTCAGAGGAGGAGGCTATGAACAGAGGAGGAACGTGTTCCTGTGAACCAGGGTGCTCAGCAAGCTGGTCTTGTAGGGGCAAGTGTCCTCATTGTAGGGGCAAGTGTCCTCATTGTAGGTGCAAGTGTCCTTGTTGGAAGTTCTGGGGAACAGGCAAGTATTTAAACAGCTGCTGGAGAACAGCCCAGTCCAGCAAATCACCTGAGCGATTTCCTTTCATGTCTAAATTGAGGAATACAGCTGAGTGCTCTTCCAGCTGCAACCCACCTTTCTCCAGGTTGTCATGCTGTTTGCCTTTTCTATAAAGCTCTATAAGCTCATGGGTGTTGTGCAACAAATGGTTAAGTGTGTTTCGAGCCGTGAGCGATCTCTGCTACAGCTGGTTCCGTACATGGTGTTTCCAGCTAGGAGAGGTGATGGAGAAGAACAGCCATTCACAAGTAGCTCACACGCAGATATCATGGCAGGGCAGCACAGGAACCTGTGCCGTGCCTCTGGCTGAAGGTGTTCAGGGCTCGGGTGCTGCTTGGGCACAGGGGTGTCCCCAGCTGCCCCCACTGTGGCGGGGAAGGGGACACACCACTGGTCCCCAGCAGTGCCTGGGAACTGCCCAGGGCAAGGAACAAATACTTGGCACAAGCTGGTGGTGGATAAACCTGGGGACTCTGAATGGGAGGCACCGGGGACGTGGTGCAGACTGTCACGTTTGCACATCTGTATGATGTTGGTTCCGTTCCCTCATGGTCACGAGAACTGCTCGGCCCAAGTGTTGCCTTGCTCTGTAGGACCCTTGTGAGACACATCTGCCCACCCTCTGTAACTGATTCTGCTTCTTGTCTCTTCTCTCTGTTGTGAACAGATGAAATCCTCCGACATCGACCAGGAGTTGTTCACTGAAAGTTACTGCAAGGTGTGCAGCGCTCAGCTCATCTCCGAGTCCCAGCGCGTGGCCCATTACGAGGTAGGATGTTCTCGTCTGTGACTGCGCTGTCGCAGTTCCGCTCTGAAAACTCGGGATTCGAAGAACTGTTTCTGCTGGTGGCGTCTTACTCTGCCAGTGATGTCACTGCAGCCGTGTCTGCTGCGTGTCTGGCTTTTTCTTCTGTCTAAATTTGCCAAGTCAGGCTGCGATTTCAACAGGACTGAAGAAAACACTGTTAGCAAGGAGAGCAATTAAGAGTGCAGCAAAACGAGCTCAGGTTGTACTAAATTTGCTGCACTGTGCTCTGCTGAGTAGGAATCACTGATTGTGCAGAGAATAGATTAGTATTTGTGAATGTATTTAAGCACTTAAGAGGTGGCAAGCAATGAACAATTAGAAAGGATGGATTATTAGAGGTGCGTTAGAACAGCAATTAACAGCACTGCGTATCTTCAAAACAAACTTAAATACATTCCTGTTAAATAAGGAGGAAATTATTGAGGGATATGCTGCTGTAAATCCTTCAGGAAGGGAAACCCACTGCCTCTCCTTGTGTCAGCACCTGCTCCCTGCGCCGTGGGGAACGTGCTCCGAGCCAGTCTGCCGCAGCCTGGTGTAGATCCTGCCACGGTGAGGGGCTCTCAGTGTCCACCTGATGAGAGAAGAGAGATTTTCAGGTTCAGATGCAGAGGAGGTGTAGGGTCACTGTGTGTGGCTGTGCACAAGGGGTCAGAGCTCAATCCATCACCCCGTGCATGGCAGGAACTGTGCAGGGACTGTCCTGCCCTGGGGATGTCAGGCCGCAGAGGGACATGTGAGGTGGTCCAGGTATGTCTACATCATCTGTCTTTACACAGAGTGTATATACAGAATAAACTATGTTAACTTTGTGTATTTGTCATATATAGCATAGAGATAATATAGATATTTAGATAATATGGAATGATTTGGTTGGATTTGATGGTCTTGGTGGTCTCCAACCTAAACAATTCTGTGGTTGTGTGTGAGGAGCCAGGGGATGAGGGATTTCTGCACTCACAGGAGCTGTATTTTGCCCCTGCTTTTGGGCACTCAGTGTCTGTAGTGTTCCAACAGACGCGGAGTTTGTGCACAGGGACCTGGAAGATGAAGTTTCCCCAGACGTTTGCTCTGACTCAAGTGTTTTGTAATGGATATACAGTGGAGACATTTGTGTGGCCAGTGGAGACGTCTGAGCAGCTTAATGTACGTGATCCGAGGATGCTGTGCTGCATTAATTAACAATGGGAACAAGAACACACGTTTCCTTGTAAGGCACTTTACACGTCTGTTTTGGTGACTTCCTTAAGAGCTCTCCTGTAACTACTCCTCTGGCTGCCCGCAGTGTGCAGCAGAGATCCCTGGCAGCCCCTGGCAAGTCAAAGGCAGAAGTTTTAGGGACACCTTCCAGATCTTGATGCCGGGCACTGTGGGTGCCCAATTTTGCCTATAGGAGGCAGGAGCGTTGCTGCAGAAATGGGAGCAGCTCCTGGTGAGCCACGGAGTGCTCAGCCAATCTCTTCTCCTCTGCGCCTGCCACTGTAGGTATGAGCCGAATCATTAATTCATAGCAGATGTTTTTGAAATGTGGAAAATAACACGGTTTTCTGTTGTATATTTTAGTGCGAGGTGTTGTGCTCGTTTGTCATCCCCTGTGAAATCCCAGCAGATGCTGTAGACGTTTGGCACAATAATGTCATTCCCAAACCTTGCCTGTGGGTTGCATAACGTGGAGCAGAGGGATGGAGGGAGCGAGCTGGGGAGGCTGGTAGGGGTCCCCCAGGGTGGCCTGGATGCTGGGGGTGCCCCTGCCCCGGGGCTGTGCAGCCGCTGCTCTTGGTGAGGAGGCTCGTCCCTTTGGGGCGTCTGTTCTGGTCACCACTCCAGAGTGTGACAGTCATTCTCCTGGCACCTCAGCCTGAAGAACCCACAGGCACAGCCAGAGGCTGAAAACCTGCCCGGAGGTGTTGCAGGGAGGTGGAGCTGGTTGCTCCATCCTGCCTGAGGCTGCCAGCCCTTGCTGCGTGGAATGTAAAATTCACTGTTTCTTCCTAATTAACAAAGTAGCTGGTCACTATTTGCACACCTTTCTTTTTTCTTTTCTTTTTTTCTTACTTTTAAAAAGGGTTCTATAGTTTTTTTTGTTGGGGAAATATCAACTTCAGCGGACTTAAATTTTCTGCAAATCCGTTTTCAGGAGCCCTCCAGGGTGGGCACCGTGGCTGTCCACGGGCACTGGGGGCCCTCAGGGTCCGTGCAGCTGGGAGTGCTGGGGTTTGTTTTGGTCAGCATTGCCCTTACCCTTCCTGAGCCAGAGCCTGGAGAGAAAGGGGATTGAGCTGCTGCCTCGCTAGCGCAGTTGAGTGAGCTCTGCAGCCCTTGTGCCAGGGACTCGAATCTTGGCTCTCTGTGCATGCAAAATAAGACATTTCTCTGTAAGAAAATAGAGGGAAACAGCCTATGAAAGGGGGATGTTTTTATCTTGCCAAACAGGAATAGTCAATTCCAATCGCTGTCTCGTCTCCTTCTCCAAATCGCCAACCAATAATTCTCTTCTTCTGCACTACTTTGCCAGGATTAAAAAATAATTTTATGTGAGTCACGCAATATTAAGCGATATTATTTCCAAGGGCAAGTGTAGTGGAAAAATGACAAAAGGATCAGGGTGTGTGGCATATTTTTGCTTCCAACTTGACATACAGCAAATACTGCCCTTATTTCATGTGCTTGGTGCAACTGCATTTCTGGTTTGGTCTGATGTGTCTGCTGTGCCCTGGCTTTCCTTCCCATCCCAGTGAAACTGCCGGGTCCTGCCCTCCTCCCCAGGGTTCATCCCAGGACAGAGCTGAGCTCGGTGGCTGCCTTGGGATATTGGCTTGTAGTGACATTCCCGAGTGAGGGAACGCCTTGGCGAGCTCCGTGCCTGCTGTGGTGCTCAGGGTCTCGGGGCTGGGGGGAGGTTGATGCCGAGCAGCTTTTGTACATCTGTAAGAGATGAGACAAACCTTAGTCCATCGGGGTATTTCACACCTTCTTGTGTCCCACTGTCAATGTGCTGTGCTTGCTGCAATGCCACTAAAAGTCTGTGCCCCAGAGATGGGTTTTTTCTTTTCTGTATCTCTGCATCTTGTCTCCCTCTGGAGCCCGAAGCCTCTTTGCTGCTGAATTCTCTCAGGATCGCCCGTAAATTAACACTTCCTTCCATCTCTGTCTTTGAGAGAGGTTGTATCACTCTGGTGAGCTGCTCTGTAAATTAAAAAGCTAAAAAAAAAAACAAAAAAAACCCTAAGGTTTCTTAGTTAGCTCTGAGTCCTCGTCTCTGTACAGAAGTGTTCACAGCCATTAGGAAGATGTTACCATTTATTTTCATGTTTCCCCTTGAAAACGCTGCAGGAAAATTACCTCATATGCAAAGTTGCTCTCAGATTTCACCCTGAGCTGCACATTCATCACCACATTTGCTCCTCAAGTTGCTATAATGCTTTTCTCCATTGTAATCTTTATTGCTTCAGGTGTTCAGGTGGTGCTTTGCTTTGCCATTTAAAATGAGGGAAGACGCCGGGTCTGGAGGAAGAGCAGCCCAGGAAGGTGCTGTGCAGGTGTCAGCTCACCTCCTGAGATGAGGGAATGAAGCTTCAATGCTTGTGGTGGAGCAGCAGGGGAGGGCAGAGGCAAAGCATATTAAAATTCAAATGCACAGGAAACTGAGGAGAACAAATCAAGTGCCATGCCCTTTGGCTCCTCTCCGGAGCTGAGTGCTCTTTGGAATTTCTCCCTCTGTCTCCGGAGCGGAGCAGGCGAGTGATATCGACAGCCCCATCAATACTCCTTGTCTGCGGGGGCTGGAGCAGTGCTGGGGTTAATCTGCTTCCAGTTGGGCTGTCCTTGGCTGGAAACGGCATGAAGAGATGGCTTGTCTGAAGGAATAATAAACATTGTTTACTATTGGCACATTAGTGCCTTAAGGATCAAGATGTGTGTGCTCAGAAAGGCAATCCTGTGTCTGAAATATTAATGCACTGCAAGAGCACATACTCTATTTAACAAAATAAATGCTGTGCTAGAAAGCAAGGAGCTGGAATGTTCTGTTTCTGCTCCCAGCTCCCTGCGTGAGATGCTGCAGGCATTTCCAGGATGGAGGAGTGGAAAGGATGTGCTTCAGCTGGAAATAAAGGCTGCACAGGGCTATCATGTGTCGAGGCTCTGCTGATGTCAGTGATCATGGAAGGGAAGGTGACATTTGCTGGCCATGAGCTCTCTCCTATGTTCTGTCACTGCTGCTGCTCACCTGTCACGTTGTGTCTTGCTTTGGTGGCAGTAATGTGTAAATCCTTCAGAGGATGAAGGAGGAGGGGACATCCTACCTGTTGTTCCTGCGTCCTTCCCCACTGCTGCTGGAATCTGCTCTCCATGGTGTTCATGGTTTTTGGTGGCTGCTCAGCCATTACTGTTATCCTGCAGATTGTGCTGGTGTTTGGTAGGAGAACCTTGGCTTGAGGAGAAAAAGCTAATAAAAGCACGTTTGTGTTGCAGAGACGATGAAGGTGCTGCTCTGTTCTCTGTGTGCACACAGGCCTCCTGCAGATTCCTTGACACCCAGTTCGTGTCGTGGGAACAGCCCCAGTTAAAATCTGTTGAGGTAAATGTGGTCACCCACTCTATATGAGGGAGGTAGGTGGGTGTTCTAGGGCACGGGGCTTGTGCTGCCATCCTGCACACAGCCCACATGGACACGCAGGACAGCGGCAGCTGCTGGATCACGTGTGTGCTGCAGAAACCAGTGGAGATGGGGTGGGACTTTACAAGGCTCTGTGTTACTGCTCTGTTGTCAACATTTATGGCTGAACATTACTTTTAATGCACTCCCAGTGTCGAAATCTATTGCTAAACAGCAGCAACAGCAGAGCAGATGAAACCCTGTGCACAGCTTCCTTCCAGGGTACTTCTGTGCAGAGGCCTGTTACTGGCTAAAAAGAGCTGAAGTTCGAAGGTCCTTCCAGAGCAGGAGTAAAACACTCGGGGAATGGGACCCCAGGGTCAGCAGTAATGGAGAGGCACGAGGGGTGTCACACTGAGCCTGCATGGAATGAAAGCAGTGAAAGGTTGCTCTGCTACCCACGAGGGGCTTGTGCTGGCCAGCATCTCCAGGAGAGGTCCTGCAGCTCCTGGCTTTCCATGGCATTCCCTTCCTGCTCCTGCTGCACAGGAGGGCACCTCTTCATTCCAGGTATTCACTCCTGCTGTCTTTAAAATATTAAACTTGCAACCCGTGTTTGGGTGGGGGTTCCAGGTGTTTGACAGCAGAGCCTTTAGTTCTTGCCGCGTGTTGTGACAGACCCGCCCCCATGTGCGCAGGGCTGACGGGCTCTCAGAGTGACTGGCACTGTCGTGCTGTAACAGGGATTTGTTTCAGACAGTGAAGATGGAATGGGAACAGCGGCATCCCTGCTGGTGCTGCTGTGCTGCAGAGCCAGTGCTGGGCAACTTGTGTGCTCAGGAGATACTGCATTTGTGTTAACTCTTGTTGCCCAGCTGGTACTGGGCTGGTGGGGCTGTACCAGCAGTGAAGTCCACCCACACCTTGAGCATTGGTACCAAATGGCAGCGTGGCCTGAGCTGAGGAACCTGAGCTGCAGTTGCAGACAGGCAGGAAGGGTTTAGCTTGCTGCATAAAGCACGCTTGAGAAGTTCCCAGCTTGCTTACTCTGTCCCTGTGTCCCCTTTCTCGTGGCTTGTTCATAGAATCATAGAATGGATTGGCTTGAAAGGGACCTTTAAAGGTCTAGTCCAACCCCTGCCAAGGGCAAGGACACCTTCAGCTCTATCAGGTTGCTCATGGAAGTGCACTGGCTGCAAAAATGCCTTACTGCCGATGGAGAAGTAAATGCAGGGCTGTGTTGGTGTAGATGTAAGATCCACTGCAGAGGGAACGTGAAGGAGTGATGTGAGAAGGGACTTGTGGTAGGTTTGGGGAGGAGCAGATGCCTGTGATGACCCCAGTTGTGGGGGACAGCTCCATGGGTTCTGAGCCCGGCTCCTCCTGCCACGCTGCTCCAGCAACAGCCTCCAAGGAGAGGTGTTTCCTCTCTGCAGGATACCCAGCAGCGTGTTGGATAAAAATACTTTGATGACAGTCAAAATCAATAAAGGAAGTGGTGAAGTTAAAGATCACAGCTGAAATGGTGATTCCCGGGACAGAAAATTCATGCTCAGGATCCTCACCTGGAGTCAGCTTGGGAAGCCGGGAGGAGTGACCGCAGATGTAGGGAAGATGAAGAGAGCTGGTGGTTGCTTGGCTGAAGAGATCATCAGTAATTGCCTTTACATGTAAACAAATCAATGTCCAAACCAGTAATGTTCCTCTCTGTTGCTCTGAAGCAGCTGGTTTGAAGGGGGTGAAAATTCAGCTGAGCACTCGGGAATTGTGGACACATATTTGTGTGCCCAGGAAGGCACAAGCTCGAGTAGATGCTTTGTAAAGAATCAACTCATGGAGGAAAAAGGGGCAGTTGGTAGAAATGACCATAAATTATAAATGAGGCTTTGCAGAAATTACAAAGGAAGAAAAGGGACATTGACAACCAGCAGTGTCTGGAATAACAGCCCAGAGTTTGGCTCTGCGGTGAGCCACGGGGATCTTGACAGTGTTTGCTGGTCGCGTGGGTAGGAGAGGCAGAAAAGGGAAGGCGTTTGCTCAAAATACTTCTGCCCTCTATTTAAAAAATGCAGAGGATGTTGTTATATCACAGAGGGAGGAATAGATTGGTCCTTTTCCAGTAGAAATTTGGGAGTTTTTTAGGCAGCGATTATGAAATCCAGAATGTTGTTGTTTGAGTTGGCAGGTCCAGTGATTAATTCACAAGCAAGTGTTTGGAATGCACTGGCCACACACTCTGCACCATCACTGCTGACCCTCCATGGGCCTGGGAAAGCAGAGGAAGTTTCCAGGGGGGAGTGAGTGCAGAGCCAGGCATGGCAGCGCTGGGGGACCCGCGCTGGGAGCTGGAGCCCTCCAGCTTGGCACAGCTCCTGGACACAGCAGGCTCGGGAGAGGGGCTGGAGGATGATGGAATTGGGTTTCTGCATAAGGTTTGGAGAACTGGGCCAGCCAAAATAACTTTCTCTCTTTTGATGAGATTACAAGCAGGGCCAATACAGATAATAAAGTTGGTGTAATCATGTGACTGCATGTTGCATGGCAATTTAATTAAGAAACTGCCAGCACACAAAAAAATCAACACTGTAGACTAAAAGGATTAAAACCCTCCCGATGGGTTTCTGGAAAAGAATTTTTTACAAACTCAGAGAAGCTGCAGCCATTTGGGCTGTCACGGTGGTTCCTCCCTTTCTCTCCCACTCGTAGGACTGGTGGTGCTCGGTGTGGCCACGTGTCCCCCAGCGCTGGGATCCCTGGCCTTTGGCTGGAGAAGAGGTCACAGAAAAGGAGGAGCAGGAGGGGAAGGGCAGACCAACCGAAACCACGGAGCTGCCAGCACAGGAGGGAGCCAGGATTGATGAAGGGATCTGTGGGGAACAGGGAAATGAGATCAGATGCCAGCGCAGCGTGAGGGAAGCTGCAGAGACAGTTGGTTTGAACCTGGCGAGGGGGGACGGGAGGAAGGCCCTCACAAAATGGTGAAGTGTTTCAGACTGTCAGGTCAGCTTGAATCAACAGTGCAAAGTGGGAGCAGATCCAGGGCTGCAGTGGGGTGCTCAGCTGATGTGGTCTGCTTGCCCAGAGCCCTGGGCAGACACAGGGGAGGGGGATCTGTGTGTGTCTGTGCAACCTGGCAAGCCTTGGGCTACTGCCTCAGCTGGCAACCTCTGGCCATGTGAGGGGAGACAGGTCAGTCCTCCCCAGAGCTGCTGGTAGATCCCCAGAGAAGGGATGAGCAGCCCCTCCATCATCCAGGGCGAGCAGGACTGTGCATCCCAACCAGCCCTGTCTGCAGCTCCCAGGGCCCTGCCAGCTGCCCCTGCTCCTGCAGAGACCTCACTGCCTGCTCTCGCCTCTTGCTCCGGGCAGAGTGTGCTCCAAAACCTGATTTATGCAAGATCAAATTGAATTTCGTAGCACAGTTTAGCTCTGCTTTGCCCTTTTATGTTTTAGAGTTGAATTGCCAGAACTCTGCTGTCTCTGCCACAATCCTCTGTATTACAATAGATTTGATAGAGGTAGAAATGATCCATTTATTTACTTTTATTGATGAGCCTTGCAGTAGCACATGAGCTTGCAATGCAGAGCTCTGCAGCAGCTATGTGAAAACAGGCTCTCTCTGAGATCCCTGCGTGGCCAGGGCTGGTTATCAAGCCTAGAGTATTAAGCCAGACTTCGTGCCTTTGAAAGGTGCTGTTCCCACTAGAGGCAGGGAAATGAAGTGAAAATGCCTTTGGTATAACACTCTGTACAGCTACAAAAGAAATATTCACAGGCACAGAAACACCCTTATTGCGCCCAAGATGAGGTTGTGGTGGCTGTTGGAGGTGCCTCCACAGGCAGTGTGCTGATTCCAGACTGTGGATTTACACATGTGGCAAGGTTTTGTCTCTTCTGAGGCTTGTGCATGTGGTGTGACGGATCAAAATGGAAGCTGGAGGTGCCCTGATCCGAATTTATCCTGGTTTCCTGGCTCCTGTTCATGGTTCTTCCTTTGGCTCCGCTGTGTGTCTGGCACTTGCCCTCCTCGTGCCTTGGAGCTGCAGGTTTTCTTTGCGGGGGGAGAGGATAACCCACGGGGCTGTTTGCGAGCAGCACACTAAGAATAATCACTGTGCTCCTGCTGTGCTCCTGCCGGGGTGCTGGGATGATAAATACACATGTAAATGTAGGAAATACCAGAGATAAAATGGATGACAAATGGGCTGTGCTTCCTCCGCTCCGCAGAGATGCTCACCACGTACGTGCAGAGGCCAGGGATGAGTCTAAGCTCTGCTTTTATAACCGTAGGATAATGAGGCTGCATAAGGAGCCGTGTAGTTTTAGATTATTCCAAACGTAAGTTATTTCCTTACCTTGGCTTTTGTAAATCCAAACAAATGCGTAAGTAACGGTGAGAGGTGTTTTACAGAAGTCTGAAGCTTTGCTGCCTTTTAACGCCGACATTTGGGCATCCTTTATGGCCCAGCTGAGCGCCAAGGAGCAGAACCATAATAATGATTCCTCTTAACATCTTGCCTTTGCAGTTTACACAGAGCCAGCAACCCCCCCGCCCCCCAAACATTTTACCCTCTAAGCCGAGCAGGCTGTGGCTGTGTGTGCATGTGGGCATCGTGACGTGCTGGATGAACTCACCCGAGGGAAGAGCCTCGTGACTGTGGGGAGGATGACTCGAGGGAGGCTGGCTGCTGTGCGGGGTGTCAATGCTCAGGGAAGGAATTCAGCTGAAAAGCTCTGGCCACATCGCCTTCACAGTGTGTTTGACTCTCCCTGTGCCGTGCGAGGGACGCTCCGGGCAGGAAGCGGGACCGCGGCCAAGTGCCGGGGGTGACGTCGCACCTCTGTCCTGTGCATTTCAAACATCTATTTTGTCATTGCCTAATTACACTCTTGCTGTCTGGGCTGCTCATCTGATAGCTGGAGCTTTGGGGTTTCCTGCACTTAGCTCTGGCCGTGGCAGGTCACATTTGCTAAATGCAGCAGGAGGACAAGTTGAGGACAGATACTTGACGTTATTTATCTTGACTGATTTGCTCCGTGGATAAAAATTATTGTGTAGTCCCATTTCTGCATACAAATACAAATTATAGCTCCCTGCAAATTTAGCTCCAGGTTCATACCACAGGAAAAAGAAATTTCCAGGACATGCTAATGATAATTTAGTATTTTCAAGTTGCAGCTCTGTGATCTGAAATTATAATATTGCAGCGCTGTTGTTCTGTAGGGCAGTCAGAAAAGGGAGATTCGGAGGAAGCATTTGCATGATAACAGCTGCCCACATATCTGGACGCTGGGTGCAGGTATTTCTTGAGTGCAGGTATTTTGTGGCTGCAGGCTTTTCCTCCCTGCACCTGCTGGAAGACAAGAGCTGCCTGTAAGTCAGGGGTTTGAGGGTTTACGTCTGTGCTCCTGCTGTAGAAGCTTTAAAATCTTCCTTTGCATTTTGCCAGTCCCAAGGGTTTGCTTTGGCTGCTGCTGCTGGCACGACCAGGGAATCTCCCGTCCCCTGTGACCCTCACCTGCTGGTGACCCCAGCCCTGCCCAAAGGCAGCGTGAAACCTGCTCGCGTGTCCCTCACGGGAGGTTTTATGCCCCTTTTATATTTTATCATTCTGGAAGTGTAGGAGCTGTGGTTTTGGTCTGTGTGTGTGCCTCTGACCCCTCACGACACCATCCTGTCTCCACCTGAAGCTCAGCAACCCCATCTTTGCGTCTGCCCCGCCATGGAAATGGTCTGGTAGCAAACGCTGCCCTTCCCTCGCCACCTGATCCCCCCCATGTCTCGGAGAGGCTGCAGGCAGCAGGACTTCGGGGCTGGCCGGGGTGGACCATTTCTTCTGCTAATGGCAGGAGTCCCAATCATTTCAGCTCGTTGCCACTGGGTGCAGAGCTCTGTGAAACCTCTGTGAGGTGCAGATGCTCCTCGCCTGGATCTTTCCCCCTTTCCTGCTCCGGTGTTGGATACATATGTCAAGGGGATGTGGACTCTGACTGCGGGTTGCTTTAGTGAGCACAGCAAGAATCTCTTGCTCCTTGCGACTTCAGTTCTCCTTTTTCTTCTGTTTTTGTTTTCCAGAGTCGGAAGCATGCCAGCAAAGTCCGCCTCTATTACATGCTTCACCCCATCGATGGAGGCTGCCCAGCGAAAAAGCTCCGGTCAGAAAACGTGGGTATAATCCAAGTCCCTTTTTATTCGGCTGCTTTGTGAATCATT
This sequence comes from Oxyruncus cristatus, assembly GCA_013399855.1. Taxonomy (NCBI): domain Eukaryota; kingdom Metazoa; phylum Chordata; class Aves; order Passeriformes; family Cotingidae; genus Oxyruncus; species Oxyruncus cristatus. The sequence continues at coordinate 223,150 of VXAY01002832.1, read as the reverse complement.
GACTCTGGGCTACAACGCTCTCTCTGTTACAGGCGCAGACGATCAGGTGCCCAGAGGTAGCGTTTAGATTAGCTGAAACGCAAAGTAACCGGAAATAATTTTCAATAAACTACACAAGAATTATGTGCATCAGCAACAGTCATTGCATTTTTAGTTATTGAATGTTATTTCATAGGAAAAAATAACAAATGCCCAGGGCTCCCTCCATTTCAGTGTGGTGGCTGGGTTTGCTGGTGAGCACCTGGGGCAGGTGATGGGGGCGATGGCTGCGGGAGGCTCGTGCCTCCAGGAGTGGGGCGGTGGTGAAGTTCCCAGCACACAGCATCCAAACCAGTTCAGTGTGACTGGGGCTGAGCACTATTGGTATTTACTGAGATATCTTCTAATTAAAGGGAGAAGGGTGCGAATTTTGCCCAGGGAATCTGAAAGCTCCTTCACACAGTAATTAAAACGTTAGTGAGCATTTCTGTTGCACACGGAGTACTTGCAGATGCAGCCTGCCCCTTGACAACAAGATCTCACTGCATTTTTATTGAGTTATTAATGACAGTGTGAAAGGCTCAGTGGGCAGGCACACACAGACTGGGAACGTGATCCTCCAAGGGGTTTGATTTTGTCTAACATTCTGCCTGTGCATCTCAGCACAGGGACATGGAGAACAGAGAACCAACCAGACCTCAAACAAGTCCAAGTTGAACTATTTCCCATTTCTTTTCTGAAAGGCAACATGGAGAAGGAGTGTAATTCTGTGTTTGCTGATGCTTGTGCCAAGGAAAACCCTAGTGGGGGGTGGATTAATGCATCCTCATGCTCTAGGTGAATGCTAGGCTAGGCCAGACCTAAATTCTAAAATTATTTGTGTTATGAAAATATAGCAGGGAAAATCTGCCAATGTTTACAGCTCGAAGTAGGCTCGTTGCTGATCAGATATTATCCAAGCCTTTGCATTTAGAGAGAACAGAACTGTTTAGGACATCTCTAATGCTGCACAGTAACACCCCTGCCATGGACATGTGTGGCTGTGGTGCCCGATCCCAGCAGTGTCACTGGGCCACGGCACAGCAACTTCAATGAGTATTAGAAATAATCCATGAAAACCAGTTAAATTCCTGTAGAAGTATCTGCAACTTAAAAATTAATATTAGCCTTTTTTTTTTTTCCCCACCAAAGTGTTACGTGGCTGTATGGCATTGGGTTTGTGTCCTGCTGGCCACAGAACTGACGCCCTGTCCCTCTGCCAGGTGGCAGCAGGAGGGAAGAGGCAGCTGCAGTTGTGGATACTCGGTGCACTGGGATCAGAGACAGCATTTGCTTCCTGACCTTTCTGTGAGGCAAAGGGTAGTGTTGTGTGTTGTTTGAGGACTGTAAAAACACCCCGCATTCCCAAAGCACCCGTTAGCCCTTTGGAGTGAGAAGTAGGAGGCTTATACAATTAGTCTTGCACTGGATAAGGACTCGGTTGTTGTGCTCTTCATTATTGGTTTAATTTTGTGTGGAGGAGGGGAAAAACCTCATGGCTTGACCTTTCGTTTTAAATTTCTGCTTAACATTTCTGCTGAAAGTAATCTGAGAAGGTGTCAGGGCCCTGCTGAAATCAGGAGTCATTTCCTCAAGTCCCAGGATTGGTAAATCAGGTTTAATCAGCCTTTTCTCGCTGCCTTTAACTAACAGGACCCTGTTTATGATCAGAACAGACATGATGAAAACGTCTGATGTGTTATGAAACACATTTTTTGCTATGGGAGAAAAGCCTTCAAATCCTTTCTAGCCCTACTGGTACTGTAAGATAGTGAATTGCTTTACCCAGCTTCGGGAAAGGGCTCATAACTGTGAGGATGAATGGCTTGAGAGAAGGTAGCAGGATATTAGATTCTGTTGCTGAGGTGATGTGTGCCCTGCGAGGCGGTGCTGGGGGTGGTGGAGCCAAGGGCTTTTGCCTCTTGTTCCTCAGGATGTCCAGACTTAGTGTTTCAGCTTTGGGGAGCCATAAACTGGCTCTTTTCTTGTGCCATGAGAAAAACAGGCTCCAGAATGGAAATGGCCTGAATTTCCTATGGAGCGTTACAGAGAGCAGCTCTCTGATAGCAGCACCTTCATGCACAGAAAATTAACTCAAATTTAAAAGTTATTTTGCAGTGCTTTCAGTGCTGTCGTTTATACTGCTGTATTCAAGGGTTTGTATAATCTTTGCTTCTTAGTAAGACCTAGGAAATGAAGACAGCAGATTTGTATCTGTGGAATAAAAATCCGTACTTTTCCTGTGGATTGCTTAAGGAACATCCAGCAAAGGGCTGCAAGTGCCTGGCCTTGTGTGAGGATTATGCCTTTTAGCAGCTTGTTAACAGGCAGCCGAATAACTGAAGTTAATTCTGTTGGATGTACAAGACTGGCTTTGAAGTTTCTAATATTACAAAAAGAAGTCCTATAAATTAGGCTGGCCCGGCACAGCTACGGAGGCGGGGAAGAAGTGGGATGTCAGTTTTGGGAGGTGGATGCTCTGACTCCAGCCCGTGGTGTGCTCCGTGGTGCGAAGCTCCTGTGCTGCGTCGTGGCGAAGGATCGGCTGGAGAAGGCTACGGGAGCAACGGGTAGAAATATTCCGTGGCTGGGCCTGGCAGCTCGGGGTTGGGGAGCTGCTGTGTGGGGCTATGGCAGCTCAGAGGAGCTGGCAGTGCCTGCTCGCTGCTTCAGCCCCAGCTGGCGCGGGAGCCGGGCGGGGGTGAGGAGGGATGGGGGGCACATCCCGCGGACCAGGCGCTGCCCTGTGCCCCGGCTCGGGTGTCCTGGTAGACAAGGCGTGTGATTTCACCAGCTGGCTGCACAATCCTGTCAGCGCGGTGTCATTCAGCGGGTGACAAAAGACACCCGGATCGGCTTTCCCCAGCCCCTCTGGTTACAGGTAAAACAGCCGCTGACAAATGAGACGGCATAATTACCCTTCAGGGCTGGATCAGCCTGGAACGCCTCTGGCTCCGTGCAGGGCGTTGGATGGTGGAGGAGGGAAGGGAGGTGATGCTGCTGACGGAGGATACGACCACGAGTAAATGCCTAGTAACACCTGAGCCCAAACACCTCCTGCATCCTGCTAAGGAAGGACGGTTCTTGTGTATGAAACTGGCTGTTAGGGAGCAGAGGTCTGTTGTGTGTGGGCAGAGGGACTCACAGACCCACCAAGAGTTTGAGGGTGACCCTCCTCCATTGGTGGTGAACTCCTACTCACTCACTGAGGTGCTCACCCAGAGACTTGGGTGAACCCAGAGGAGCTGTGCAGCGAACTGTGGGTCAGTGTAAACGGGACCCTGGGCTCTATGTGAGATGTTGGAAGGGTCTTTGAGGGGGGTTTTGCTTTCTTTTTTTAACTGCAGTCTAGCTGAGAAAGTAGGTTGGAAAGGAAAAGGTGTCACTGAAGAGCAGCCCTGGCAGAGGAAGAGACCCTGGTGCATTAACACCGAAGTGTATCAGCTTTTCAAACGAGCTCTGTTGGAGGCTCTTTATATGTTGCCACCACTGATGATCAATAGAGTCTGGAAATTTTTTGCTCTGCTCTTAACTTTCAAGTGATTTCCCTTTGAAGACATAAAATATCTTGAGAGAAAGCTATTTAAAAGAAGTGCAAATTACACTCAGAACAGTACTAATCACCTCTTGAGATTTCTCCCTAAGGTTTAAGTTGATTTACAGTTATCAACAACAAAAAAGTGATGAAAATCAGTCTTTTTCTAATAGTGCTTTTTTGGGGGGGAAAAATGACCTTCAGTGGTGGGTCAGGTGGGTAGGTTTACCCAGGGCTGGTGTTGGATCCTGCTGTGGGATTCTGGCCAGTTCATTTGCCTCTCCCACCTGCATTGAGGGTTGTGCCCCCCAAGTCCGGTCCCCCAGGGGTTTTGGGGTCTCTTACAGAAGTGCCTCAGGAGCATGGCCAGGAAAGCTCCAGGTCTGTGTTACCTCAGCCGGAGAACGGGAATAAAGGCTGAGGGCAGGGAGGCTGGGGATGTGCCAGGTGCCCCATGGCCGTGGGGGACACAGTTACGGGCTGAGCTCCCAGCGCAGAGCAGAGCGAAGGTGCCGAGCAGTTGGAGGTGTCCCCAGGCTGGGCAGGGCTGGGACTGGGCAGGAGTGAGGTTGAGAGACACGAGGAAGGGAAACTTCTTGGCAGCCATGGCCTTGGCATAACAACCTGGATTCCTCTCTTCTTTCTCTGTGACTGTGCTTGGCGGGCTTATACACCTCTTTTTTTGTCTGTGTTTTTGTCTCCACCCAGGGCAGCGATGGTGACTCAGTGGATAAGAACAAATGCTGCACACTATGTAACATGTCCTTTACCTCAGCAGTGGTGGCCGAATCGCATTACCAAGGGAAAATCCATGCCAAAAGGTTAAAACTGTTGCTAGGGGAACAACCAGCATTAAAGGCCACAGGTGGGTCCAGAGGCAGCGAGCGCAGCAGGAGGGGCTGGCGCGGGGGGCAGGGGCTCGCTGTGCCGGGGGGGCTCGGGGTGTGGGCAGGAGCGGGCCCAGCGCGGATGGCGGAGTGGTGGCGGCCGGCAGAGGCAGCTGCTGGTTTGCCTTGCTGTCATAACAGCCTTTAAAAATTGCTGATGCTTGTTGTTGTCTGCTTTGTTCGTGTAGATTAGGGGCTTGTCAGCCGGGGCTGGCCCTGGTGCGAGAGCCCTATTTCTGGCTCCACGCTTCCGAAGGTTTTTGCTCGTGGAAGACAATGTCTCTGCTGGGCACAGATAGCCAAGCCTGGCTTTAATTATCAGCAGTTACTCGACAGCTCAGCTAATACGTTTAATAAACCTTTGGTGTTACTGTACAGAACAGAGCATAAGCTGCACTTACCTCAGAGGGAAATCCAGGCTTGAAAAACTCTTGGATTGATTGTCTCTTGATTTTTGCCCAGATGGGTTTTGTGCTTTCCTCCACAGCGATTCCACTAATGCGAGCCTATTAACTTTCACATTTAAAAAGTCAAGTGTTGGAATCGGATAATTTAACCATCTTATTGTTTGCTTAACCATAAAGTCCCTGGAAAACGCTGATAATCTGTGGGGGAAAAAAAAAATTCCTCTATGGTTGTGGGGACTGAGAACGCTCGAGCAAAGCACTCCCCTTCTCCAGGAAGGATCACTTGGCTGAGGTCCTGCAGGCAGATGTGACCCAGAATTGCTGCCAGTGGCCCTTCCTTCGTCACAAACTCCAAGTGCAGCTGTGCGTTCTGGACCCTGCCTCGCATGTCCATCCTCAATGGGATTAGGTAACGGGGGTTGCCTCTGTGTACGAGTGGTTTTGTTCCTTTTTTGACTGCACAGGCTGCAGGTGCTGATGCAGAGAACCGCCTTAGGTGGTGGCTTGCTCAGTGTAACGACGGTGCCCGGGCACCGCGTGTCCCGAGGGGGCAGCCGGGGGAGCTGGCAGCTTCCGAGCAGCCCGGTGAGCCGGGAGGAGGCTCTCACGTGAGCTGACACGGCCACGCACAGCTGACTCACCTCGGGCTCCTCAGGCTGTTCTCTGCAGCTGGCAGAGGGTTGAAAGGGCGCAGAGAGCAGCAGGGACTCGGCTCTGGTGTTTATTTGTCCAGTGTTGGAGCCCCATCCCTCATGTGCAGCCTGCCAGTGGCTCCTCCTCCAGCACCAAAGGAGCTGCCACAAACCCTCGCATTCCTGGTCAAGTCCAGTTGAGCTGAGGGTCACAGGAGTGCTGGATTTCAGGGAATAGCACATAGACTGATTCCCACGTAAGCTGACAATTTGGATTCACCCATGGGGACTGCACAAGCAGGTACAGGGACTGTGGGGCCTGGCCAAGGCAGGGCTTGCCAAGGGCTGCAGCCTTGTATCATGTTTTGGTCTCACTTTTGAATCATCTGGATCAGCCCCACAAGGCTCTAAGTGAGCCACACTTCTTGCTCCAGAGTAATGGGCTCTTCAACCATCCTAATCACTGGGAAGGAGTAACTCAAGGACTCATCAGCTCTTCCAGGCACTTGATCTGGAAGATGAAGCTGAGCTCAGAAATACATTAATAAGCATCTTCTTGCTCTCCAGGAGTTCTCAGAAATATGCCCTTTGGACACAGCATTTTTCTGGGCTTCTTAAAATCACCCAGCATTTTTTCACTGGATTTGTGTCCCAGTCCTTTTTGTCTGGCACCAGGGAGCTTTAATTCTCTCAGATAGAGCTTCAGAGACTCCAGTGCTCGTGAGTCTTGGGAGTCAACTAAGCACAGCCCTGAGCATGCTGGATGCTCCTGGGGAAGATATTCTGCTGCTTGATATTCTGGGGTTTCTGTCTCATCAATCCTGAAGAAAATCACATCTATTCTCAATCTCCTTGCAGAGATGCACCTTCCCCTTCACTGTTACCATCTAAATGGAACACAAATCTCTTGCTCTCTGCTAGTGCTTTCAGGAAAGACAGAAGTGCCCCAACAGTCGGGTTTCTCACAAAAACGATGTCTCATCATGACAGCGAAGTAGTTGTGATCTTTCCTGTTGCTCTGCTGTACAAGGTTGTACCCCTCAGAGGCTTTATGTCACTGCTATTGCTGACGAATTCCTCTAGTCATTTCCAACATCCTCTGTCAGCTTGCATCCCATCATCACCACGAGTTATAAACCAAAGAATTGGGGGGGAAATAGCTGCTGCCTTCATTGATCTGAGTGTGGGGACCTGCAGGGATCGTTCCAGGCAAGTGGCAATAGTCCTGGCTTTGGGACACCAGTGGGAACAGAGTAAATGGCTTTTGGATTTGGACACAAGGATCAGTCCAGCAGTGGCTGGAGTCTGCCTTAGTCCCAGATTTCTGGGATTTCTTCTGTAGAAAACCGAGTTTTCCCAGTGCCCCCTTGTAGTGGCTCAGTTATTTCTTGTCCTCATGCTGAGTTCCTGGAGTGTGCCAATGGAAAAGTTGGGTGCCATTTAAATCCAGCTCAGAATAAAAAGCTTTGGATGTGAGAAAGAAGTCAAACGTTAGTTCATCGCTGGAGTGCTAAAGTGTTTCTAACTTTGTATTTTGCCTCTTGCAGCAAAGTAAGACTTTCTCACTTCCCTCCCACAGTGAAAGAGAGCGTAAGGCAGACTGTCATGAGCTATTTAGCATTTTGAAATACTTGAAATAGTCAAACTCGCAGCTTTTATGTTTGTGTTTCAGATGGAGAAACATTTTTAACGTTTGACGTTTTGTGAGTGTTTATTATTAATTTTCATGTCGCTGCTCAGGGAACGATGGCATTTGCTGTTCTGTAGCAGTTATGTAGCGCATATCAAGTCGATGAATCCGCATTTGTAGAGAAGTCAACTTTCATCTGTTTCTCTTCAGGGGGATTTGGTAAATTTGGGATGTTTTCATTAATTGCCAGGCTAGCTCAGGGCACCTTAGGACTGGTGGGGGTTGTCAGTGGGACCTGAGGAACGTGACATTGCAAGGAGGTATTTTGTACTGAGTGCTCAGAGGAAATCCCTGCCTGTGGCAGCCCCTCTGTGATGTGGGCAGGGGGTCCCTGCCACGGGGCTGCAGCTCACGGGCTCGTGGGGAGCCAGATGTGGTGGTGGGCTTGCAGCAGGGCCAGGGTGGGCATGGGGGCTCTGGTGCCATCCTGCTGACAGCCTCCTGCACAGCGTTTGGGGGAGCAGAAGCCACCAGCCTGGAGGGCTCCGAGGCGCAACCGCGGGGCTGCTGGGCCGGCCGGTGGCTGAGAGCAGAGATGCTTCTGTCGGGTTCCCTTAGTGAGTGGGAGATGTAACTCCTGCAGACACCACCAGCTCCGTGAGCTTCAGCCTCCCTGGTTCCCCTCCGGCAGCAGGGAACATAGAAACGAGGGGAAAGCTGACCAAAAGGGTAGATAGATTTAACTTTATAGCCCGGGGCTTGCCGAGCTGGTCAGATCTGTCAGAGCTCCGGGGCTGCCGAGGTCGCTGGTTGTTTATAATGGTCTAAACATGTCTGCAGCTCAGTCTGGTGCCCCAGCACAGCTCAACCCTGTGCCGGGGCACTGTGGAGGGTTCCATCAGCATCAGTGGGGCTGTTCCCAGTCCCTGTGGCATCACCAGGGTCTGGGCATGGACCCCTTCCTGCAGGGAGGCTCCTTGGGGAGTGCAGGAACCTGTCTGCAATAGGCAAGCTGTGCTTCTTTTTGTGAGTCAAGCACCTGCAAAGTCTGGGTAATATTTCAATTCCTTAATTTTTTTTTCCTAATGGCCATGCTGGCCCCTGGCTCTGCTTTTCTTGTGCCTGCAGTTCTGCCCCGTGCACCTTGGAGGGGCTGGGCTGTGTCCCTTGTGTGGGGACTGTAGGAAAGAAGTTGTTTTTAGGAGCAGAATCCAGCTGGGCCCTGCCTGGCCCTGCCCCTGCAGCAGCTCTTCAGAGGCAGTGTGGTTGCCACCAGAACTCTGATACCTTGGCAGTCGTCACCAAAAACAATAGAAGCTTACAAACCCCTGGAAACCGATAAGGCTGTTAGTAATGTTATAGGCAAGATAGAATTTCCTCGAAGGAAGTTCATAGACGAGCAGGTCAGCAGAAGATTTATAACAATATTAACTTTCTCAAGCCGTGGAGTCAATCACAGTGGGCTCCAGGCATAATTATGTGCCTAAATATATCCCTGTGTTGCCATTCCTGGTGTCAGACAGTGAGGTGGGTTTGGCATTCTGTGCCCTGTGCACTCACCAGGGCTCAGCTGGATCACCTCCTGATCAAAGAGAGCCACCACGCGCCTCTCGCTGCCTCCAAATGTGCCTATTCCAGTGCCACGGAGAGAGCAGGTTGTTAATTATGTAGAGAGCAGACATTTCATCTGGAAAAGAAAAGGAAAACCACATAAAAGGGAATTTTTGAATGAAGTGTCGTAATTAAGTGCTAGTCATTGTATATTTTTGTATCTCAATGTTATCTGAACTTTATTTTACTTTAAACTGTTTTTCCATGGCTCTGTGACTGGTACTGTACAAAGTTGGGGAACTGTGTTGAACGAGGTGCACTCCATTATATACCCATTTTTATTTGGAATGGTTTGGGGGTCATCTTTGTCTTCCTGGATGGGCTGGAAGATGGAATTAAGTTAAGATCATAGGTTGCTGGTACCTGACAATTCCCAGTGGGAAGGTCTTTGAAGGATGGGACTGACTATTGAGTATTTTTTTTCATCTGTGACAATTTACAGTGACTACGGCTTTCCCTGTTCTTTCTGAGACCAAATAAATTAGAAAGTAAGAATCCTGAGATAGTGATAAATGTGTATCTCTATCGTCAGAAGGAGATGGCTCTGCATGGTATATTTATTCTCCACTGGTGATTTTTCCTTGGAGTAGCAATTCAGGCAGGATAAGTTTGGCAGATTTAGTCACAACAGTGGTAAGACGTGTAACTGAACCGAGAGCATCCTCCTTCCCCAACTACTGAAATGCAGAAAGCCAAGGAACAGTCCTGGGCTTTCCTTTCATGCTGCTTTTTTTAATGAGAAGTGGTAGATTTCCAAGCAGTACCATCCAAAATATCCACTGGGACCCTGTAACTGCTGCTAATTATTCCCCGTGTCTAATGTGGGATCTGCCTCGGGGCCCGCTGTTACTCAGGCAGCAGCACAAGCCTGGAAAGCTCACGTCTGAACGTTGCCTTTTCCAGAAGCCGCTCTGGGCTCCCTGAAGCCGCCGCACACGGACAGTGCCCCGGCGGTGCCGTCGCCGCCGCAGCGGAGGGACTCGGACCGGTACTGCCAGCTCTGCGCTGCCTGGTTCAACAACCCCATGATGGCACAGCAGCACTACGACGGCAAAAAGCACAAGAAGAACGCGGCCAGGGCTGACCTCCTGGAGCAGCTGGGCAAGACCCTGGACCTGGGGGAGCTGAGAGGTGAGAGACCGGCACGAGGAGATCAGGGATCCCCGTGGGATCCAGTGGCCCTTGCCCACTGCCGTCACTGCTGCCCTGCTCCAGTGGTGCAGGGAGCCCAGGGCCCTGTTACTGCTTCATGAGGTTCCCACTTCTGTGAAAAAAATCCCCTGCTCCAGGATGCCAGCCTGCAGTTTTAGCAGCATCCTTTCAAAGTTGTTTCCTAGGTATCTCTTTTGCCTCCTCCTAAAATAGTCCCTTCCATTAGCACACATGCCTGTCCTCGAGCAAGTGTGGCCCACCCCTGGGAGAGGAGAACACGCTGGAGCGCTTGGCCCCACGGGGGAGCGGGAATGGGAAGATGTTGCTGGAGGCAGAGCACTCCCTACATCTCCCTGATGGAGAGCGGGACGGAGCTGTCTTCTGTGATTTAATTAGCACTTGTAAAACACTGCGGTGGCCCTGGGTCCGCAGCAGCCAGAGGAGCTGAGCATTTGCTGTGGGGATGTTAAACACAAGCTTCCTGTGTTCCTGCAGAAGGGAGAGCAGCCCTCCTCTGTCTGTCTGTCTGTCCATCCGTGCTGGCCCCACGGGCAGGGGCTCTGACACCTGTAGGTTCCCTGTGGGGGCTGTGCCCTGGGGTCACACAGATTTGGGCCTTGCAGCCCTCTGGGAGCTGCCCTCGTGCAGAGCAGAGCCACAGCCACAGCCAGGCTGGTGGCATCAGCACCAGAGCCCCCCGGCACGCCCAGGCCCTGCCGAGCCTGTGATGGAGAGCTGTGATTTGTGCCGGCTGAGGACGTGTCCAGGACTGAATCCCGACAAAGCACACGTTTACTCTGAGGGGTAGGTACAGGAGAGGCACGAGCCTCTTGTCTCCGAGGTCTGGGCTATGATCCCGTGTGCAGACCGAGGCAGCTGAGGAAGAAGGGCAGGTTTGATTCAGAGAGGTCTGGTTTGATGGTGAGGCTTTGCAATAACATTTTAAAATACCTGGTTTTTTTTTCCTTGCTAAATGGAATAATTTTCCTTTAGATACTAATGACTATACAGTATACTGTGCATTTCTTGATCTCCCATAAACCTTGTAATGGTTATCCAGATCCTCCTGTGCTACCTAGTGTGACTCACGGTGTCATCAATGATTCATGTGGCTGAGTCACTGCCCGCTGCTGGAAATTTGCGGGAATAAAACCTGGGACAATAACATGGAAGTGCTTAGTACTTTGAACTCTGCCAAGCTCAGGAGTGGCCGAGGATGTCATTAACTGTAAATAAATCAATTGTGAAGTGTTTTATTCATTTAGCTTGTGCCCCGGAGAGTTGAAATTGGAGGCCCTCACAGCCTCATCAGCTGCTGGGTTTTACCTTCACGGTGGTGCTGTGCATGGCTGGGGTTTGCAGCTGGATCCAGTGTGGTCCCTCCAGAGTCTGTGGATGGCAGGAGGGGGGACAGCAGAGCTGTTCTGGCTGTATGTGTGCCTGGTACGGGGGAACAGCTCTGGTCCTCTGGTTGGGCACTTCAGGGGGCTGTTTTGGGGGCTGCAGTCTGTGGTGCTCCCCAGCACCAAGGAGATGCACAGCTAGGGAGCCGAGGAGGCTGTCCCTGAGCCTGTCCCTGTCCGTCCAGAGATGCTCTCCTGGACGCTGTTAGCTGCCAGCTGCCAGCCTAGAGCAGATCTTTACAGGTGTTGAAGGCAGTGGCCAGCACAAAGCGAGGTCTGCCTTGAGCCTGAGCAAACAGCCTCACCTTGGCAGGTGACGTCGTGTCTGACTGCAGGGTAAGGGTGGCAGCTCAGAGATCCCTGTGGTGGCTGTCCCAGGCTGTCACCTTGTCTGACCAGCAGGTCGGTGTGGCCGGGGTGGGCACCGTGGCCCCGTGGGCTCCCTGCTCCACACCACCTTTGCTGCCTCAGTTTTCCCTGGAACGCAAAGTCATCCCCTTCCCATGCATCCCTGGTTGCTTCTCCCATCACAGCTTAAATATTAATTCTATTTTGACTAGTGTGGGAGACGAACATTTGATGCATTGTGTGAGCCTGGAACAAGCAGTGTCAGTTGAAGTACAACATTTCAGCAGCCTTTGATGTTGTGATAATGGCTGTAATAAAATATTTATTGATAAATATGAATGTGTATTTGGAGAAATAAGAATAGAGATGTATTTTTGGACAACTGATATTTATAGGAAACAAAAACATTGATTCTTCTCACCAAGTGCTCATCCTGCAATTTTGAAGTCTTATTTTCTTCTCAGAAATGAGAAAGAGGAAAAAAAAAAAAAAAGGAGAAATGAGCACCATTTCTGCAGTGTATGGTGTGTGTTGAGTTAAAGCTGCAGCACAGGGGAGTGCACAGGCACATATTCCCTGTGGAGGGCAGGGTCCAGCCCCCTCTCTCCAAGCAGCTCCACGTGGTTTTCCAGCCATGGCACAGAGCTGCTCCAGGTCCCTCTGCTCCCAGGGCTGGCCTGGAACCCCCTCTGCTCCTACTGGGCAGGGAAGGATGTGGACATACACTGAAAGAGGAAGAAATTAGGAGTTTTCTTCCTGCAGAGCTGCCTTCCCTGAGCCCTGGCATGGGTCATAGAAGGACAAAACCTGGTGGGTACCAAACCTCAAATTCCAGGCTCTGCCCCAGCAGTTTGTGCCTGTTCAGCAGCAGGAGTGGCTGTGGCTCGGGTGGAGGCACTGGCATGGCTCCATCTGGCAGCTCTCGCCCTCCCCAGCCTGTGCCAAGCACAGGGAGGAAGAATGGCAGGTTTTGTCTGTCAGGTCACATCTCACCAGTTTTAGTCCATGTCTGGGATCCCCCATGGCCGAGCTCTCCTGTTCCCTCTCCAAGGCAGGTTGGCTCCGCAGGGGCAGGTGGTGTGTAATGGACTCTGCCTGGTGCTGGGGCTGAGTCAAACTCTGCAACAGGTGCCCCGAATCCCTAAAATAAAGCACAGCAGCCTCTGCAGTAACGGGACAAGGGCACAGGGATGTTGTCACCTGGAGCCTTTGTGTTCTCGGGTATATTGGCGGCGTTGCAGATGCTGTCTCGCAGAATCAGGCAAAGAGCTGAGTTTCATTTTCTATCTCAGCTCATAATTTCTTTGTATGCCTTATAAATACTTCTCGTTCTGTGCTGTCACTTGTGGTTAGTAAAAAGCAGTTTAACAAGAACTCCCCTGGAATGGGTTTTAATGCATTTTATGCAGAATGACATTAATGACTTGGCTTGTTAATATTTCATTTAATGGGGATAGGAGGACATTCAATTTTACATGAATGCATGTCACGCTGCAGGGGAGGGAATGCTGATGTGTCATGAGGATGCAAAAGGGAATGTGAACACAGCCAGAGCCCAGCAGCTCCCAGCACAGACTGCTCAGGCTGGGACCACCTTCCCACTGTGGATGGCCCATGGGGTTGAGCTTGAGTTTTATGGAACCGGTTTCAGCCAAGTAGCAGCTTTGGTGAGCTCCAGTGAGATGAAGTTCTGGTGGTGTTGATACCCTGGAGTAGTTGTTGCCTCACACCGTGGCACACCGAGCCAGGGGCCTCGCCTGGATAATTAACACTCTGGGTTTTCTTCGCAGGCCTGAAGCGCAGCTACACCTGTAACATCTGCAGCGTCACCCTGAACTCCATAGAGCAGTACCACGCGCACCTGAAGGGCTCCAAACATCAGGCCAAGTGGGTATTGTTGTGCTTCTCCCTGGGGGCTCCCGTCAGGCTGTGTCTGCTCAGACGGAATTGCCTCTCGTAGGCTCCAACAGCCTTGTCAGCAGAGGAGCTCTGGGGGCTGGGCTGTGCTCTGGGGGCTGTGAGAACACAGGTACCAGGGGCCCCTCCAGCTTGAGGAGCACATGGGCTTCCTGGAGTCTTGCTGACTTGTGGTTAATGATACCAAGTTTGCAGCTTCTTTCATGTGTGAAACCTCAGAAGAGACACCAGGAGTGTAATGGGATTAGGTGTTTCCCAGTGAAACAGATTTAGGCCAATTATGCATTACCCAGCTCTGAGAACTGGGGGGAGTCTGCTCTGTCAATTAGTACAAATTATTAAAATGAAGTGATGAAGATACATGGTACCAGAGAGTAGATTAATAAACTAATCGCTCTTAATGCACTTACATGTGAGCTTTGGGAACTGTTTCAGGCTGGAGCACTCAGGACTGCCCAGATTAGGAGAGAAGTGTAAAGGGATATACCTGAAGTGCTTCAGGTAGCTTTGAGGGCCATCTGAAAGGTGAGCAGGATGAGCAGAACCAGGAATAACCACTAATGGCTCATTTGGCTTAAGCCAGCAAAGGATGAACCCAGCCCTTCCCCAGATGGTGTCGGACCTTCACAGATTCCTGATATTATTCTTGTTAGTTCTGTCCTATTTATTCAGGGATTTTGAATGTCTTTCAAATGTGGTGATCCAGCACACCTGCCAGTGTAGGCTGTTGGGGAGCAGAGGGCTGGGGCCAGGCAGGTGAGCTGTGGGTTTGGGCTGTGCCAGGAGCAGTGTGTGCCCTTCAGCAGGTCCTTTGCTGCCTCCATCTCCCTTTCTCCTCCAGCACATCTCCCTGATGGGTGATCCCTGCTTGGCCAGGTTACACTGGGGACAGTGTGGATGGGGTTGGGGTCTGTACCCAGTGCAACAAATTCCCATTGCTGGAAAACAGAGCCAAGAGCTCTTCCCATTGGAAACCTGGAATAAGAACATCTGTGCTGTGCTGCCTGGGCCCAGAGCTGTAATTTATCCTTCCCCTGCCAGTCCTTCTGAGGCTGTATGATTATTGCTGTGGTTGCTTCTGGTATTATTGTGAAGGATAAAGGAGTTCATCTCAAACCACAGCAGCCTCATGGATGGGAAATAGAGATGTGCAGAAAGATGTGCCACCACTGTGCAGTGAGTGCCAGGAGGGTGCCTGGTCCTCTGGGTTATCCCCACACCTGCTCTGCTGTGCAGTCTCCTGCAATTAGCAGAGATGAAGAAATCTTCATTTGTAGTGCTGTGAACGAATACCTTGGGAAGTTAATTGTGCCCTGGCTGTTGTAGGGAGTGCCCTGGCTGTTGTAGGGAGTGCCCTGGCTGTTGTAGGGAGTGCCCTGGCTGTTGTAGGAGTGCCCTGGCTGTTGTAGGGAGTGCCCTGGCTGTTGTAGGGAGTGCCCTGGCTGTTGTAGGAGTGCCCTGGCTGTTGTAGGGGTGCCCTGGCTGTTGTAGGAGTGACCGATGGCACGCTTGCCCTCGGCTCAGCCCATTCCCAGAGCAAAGGGATGTGCTGGGCAGCGCAAACAACGGATTTTGGCAGGGCTGCATCTATGTTTCTGTAGCTTTCTCCGAGCAATTACCTCTTCTATACAAAGAAAGAGAATTTGGAAACCCAGACCTGGTCCTTTGCCGAGTTTCCACAGCCATGATGTCCCACTGGGTCATTGCAGCACCGTGGCTGCCCAGGGTGCTCTGCACTGGGGGACGGGCGAGGATCATCCCCTCCTTGTACCTTGGCCGGTGTTTTCCCACTGGTTTCTACTGTTCTCATTATTGTTGGTTAATGTCAAGACTGTCCTCTGCCTCGTAACTCAGGCTGAAGCCAGTGGACTGCAGTTGCCAAGGCAACAAAACATTTTATGTAGCTGTCATACTTCATATAATTAAAAACTAAACAAACCCCAAGAAGGGGGCAGCAGTTTGTGAAGAAAAGGGATGAAGGGATCCAGAGATTTTGCTCCTGGACAGGTGAGTTGGGAAGATGATTGCATGGTAGAAGCTGGTACCACCCAAAAAATACTGGCCAGATGAGTCTGCTGGAAAGCTGCTTCAGGAGAGAACTTTTAGGAGGAATGATCTGTTTTGTGGTTATTTATGATCCTTCGTGAGAGCTCTGCAGAGAGCAGCACACAGAGAGCCCCAGCTAGAGCTGCCTTTAATAACCCACCATACACACCGGGAGCTGCTGTGTTCCCAGGACCCTGTCACTGCCCCTCACGGGGCTGGGGGTCCTGCAGCTCCAGGGGCAGCACAGAATTTGGGGCTCATACCCTGCAACTGAGCTGCTCTTCCTTGGGCAGTCTGGTGGGCAGGGCTGAGCTGTTCACAGGAGTTTCAGGGGCTTCCTCGAGTGTTTCTGACTACATTTGTTTGACCAGAACACGGAAAATAGGGCTTGGGA
The DNA here is from genome assembly GCA_013399855.1 of Oxyruncus cristatus. NCBI lineage: Eukaryota > Metazoa > Chordata > Aves > Passeriformes > Cotingidae > Oxyruncus > Oxyruncus cristatus. The sequence continues at coordinate 207,170 of VXAY01002832.1, read as the reverse complement.
GGGACGCTGGAAGTGTCTTGGCTGGCATTTTGGTGTTGAATAAAAGATGCAGGAGGAGGGAGCTAATACTGAGGCAGTCCTTATCCCTCCGGCCAGTGAATATGCAAAGCAGTTACATCTGCCAGCTCCCATTTTTCCTCCGGGGTGCAGGTACTTGAGCTGTGTATTTGAAAATTAAGGTAAAATGCTGCGTTGGATGTGTGGGAATGTGCTCTGCTCGGGCTCTGACGGGTGATGCACAGAGCAGGTTTTGGAATGTGGATGGACTCTGGAACATCTGCAGGGGGGAGGAGCACTAAACCTTTAATTAGGGATTTATGAACTGCGTAGAGATGATTGAGTCATTGTTTGACTTGCTTTCCAGAAATAGATGTGGGTTTTTTTAATCTCCTCTCTCCCTCCCTCCTCCCCCCAGAGGAGCAGTGGAGCAGCAGTGCTGGGCAGGGTGCCAGGCAGGGGCCGGGGCCGGTGCCCGCCTCGGCTGAACTGCGGTGGGCACCAGCAGCTCCGTCCCATGGGGACCAGCAGCAGCCAAAATGCCAGCTGTGAAGGCTACCTCTGAAGGACTGGGAGGGAAGCATATGCCAGCCTGGCTCCTCACTGCTTGCCATGGGGCTGGCAGAAACAAAACCTCCCTCTTTTCTGTTTTATGTACACTATGAAGATGAGAAATCACTGCTCAAAGTGATTTGCAACAAACAACAGGGATTAAAGTCCCAGGTAGTTGTGAAAGGAGCCAGAGGATCCTCAAATTCCATGGTCAGTGCAATGCTTGTGTGGAATGTTTACCCTGGGGCTTTGCAAAAAGCGTTTTCCTCCTGGGGGGGCCTGGGGACAGGCTGGGGACGGGTGCTGGGACATTGCTGTGGCCAGGAGAAAATAGCTGCGTTTGGGGAAGATGCTCCAGAGGGCCTGGATCGGGGTCTGAAGCAACTCCTCAGGGCACACGGGTAGAAGGAGCAGAGGTGGTGTTGGCAGACACAGAGCCCAGACCCACATTTGGGGTAAGTCCCGTCCTGGGCTGGCTGTGGATCCATCACACGTTGCAATAACATGCCAGAGAGCTGAGAGCTGTGAGCTGTGAGCTGTGAGCTGTCCTCCACCACTCGGGCTGTCAGCGATGGGAGGCTGAGATCCAGCCCTAGTAATTAAGAGTCTGACTATGTGGGGATAATGATTACCACTTCCATAAAGAAGAATTTTATCTTCTTGCCTTCATTTTGTCTCTTTGATCAGCCAGGCCTCTCTGCCACATCTAGAGCTCACAAATGTATTCCAGGGTTTTATAACCACTCATTTACGCTTTCACAGATGCTAATACACGCCTGGGTTTCCCTTTCAGACTCTAGATTCCTGATTAATTTGGGGGCTTTTGCAGAGAGGGGACCCGATCCTGGGGTAAAACCAATTTAGTGGTCAAAATGAATTCTAAAGGGTTGAGAATGGTCATGTGCAGTTGGGGAGGTGGCTCTGCAGCCCCTCCTGCACAGACAGCCCTTCGTTCGACTTTGGGCTGCACCCTGTGAAAGCCCAGCTGGTTGATGTCCTGCTGAGGAGCAGGGACAGCAGGCTTGGGCCTGGGCGGGCTCTTTCCTCTTCCCTTTCTTTTGTGGTTTTTTTTCCTGGTTGAGAACACAGATGTCTAATTGGAACAGGGTATTTATCACCATAAGCTGCTTGGCTATTCGGGAATCGGAGCTAATCAAAATATTGTAAATACCGTGCCTGGAGAAATGTCAGCCTTCCCCATGGCTGCATTTCCATCGCTTCTCCCATCTATTTAGGAAGGTGTGAACAAATATTGACAGCCTGTTGTGGCTGAAGCACGTCCTGGGATCTGCGTGTCTGGCACAGCTCTGGGGGAGGCTCTGGGGCCGCCTGGCCCAACTCCATTTGGGGCAAATTTAATGCCAGACAGTATTTCTGTTTCCTCTGGGTGTTTCCAGCCCTGTCTCTGGTGCCAGAAGGTTGGGCTCCTCCTGTGCATCCTCACTCAGAATGAATGGGTTCTTTGGTATAAGATTTCCAATAAATTTCTGGAAATTAGAGTAAATACTTCAGTTGTGCCATTCACTACACACCCAAGCCAAATGAGTTTGCTCTTCCCTTGGTGGCTGCAGCTTTTATTGGTAACAGTAACAGTTCCATGTGCTTTCTGTGATATGTAGTGTCTGATGCCTAAAGAAGCCTTTAGATCAATAGCAACTCCAGAAGATGAATAGTTATAAAAGGTAGATAGAATTGAAAGGCATTTTAATTTGTCATTGTTTCGGTTCCAGAGAGCAGCTGAATAATTATGCTGCCTGTGAAGAGAGTGTGTAATACATTCTCTCATTATAGGTCTAAATTGCCTCCCTTCCCTTTTAATGTAAGTGAAAATAAGATATCTCTGATATCTTTTGTTTTGATCATAATTTGAAGGCCCCAGAATGGCCTCTGCAACTTTGTGTCATGGTGTCAGGTGTACAGATTAATTATTTTAGTGTAAAGCCCGAACACCAGGCTGATTGCTCAAAGCACAAACCTGAGCTTGCCAACACCAATTCCAGTGAGGAATTCCTCATCAGCTGGGCCATGGAGGGGGCAAGTTGGGCAGGGTTTGTGAGGCTCTTAAATTCAAGTTCAGAATCTAGAGAAAGGATAGCTTTTCCAAATTGCTATGGGCGTTTTCTTTTACAAAATGCAAAAAGTGTCCTTGAAATTGCAAATATGCTTTAGATGGAAAGCGTTTATTTATATATATTTTTTTTTTAGATTTGAAGTCTCCCCTTGGATCACATAACACATTTCTTTAGTCGTTCTGTGGAGAAATGTGGGTTTGCCCGGTGCTGGGTCCCCTCAGCTCTGCCCAGGCACGGGGTGACAATGCACAGGCAGGTCTCCAGGGTGGGACAGGCGCCACCAGGATGGAGTTGACTTTGGCCTTGGTTCTCTCTTGCAGCCTGAAGAACCAGTAGTAGCTTGTCAGTGGGGACGAGGACAAGCACCGATGCTGCTTCTGCGGAGAGGAGAGGGTCAGCAGGAGAGGAGGCTTTCTTGGACAATGATTCCGTGTGGATTCAATAATTAACATGTAACTAACCTTCGCTTTGGACAAATACATGGATTTTTTTTTTAATTTTGTGGTGAGTTAAAATATTTCGATGGATTTTTTTACCCTTTCAAGACAATATTTATTCAGCACAGAGTCTAGAGTATGATAACTATCCTGTAAATACAGCACTTACTCATCGGTCATCTTCAGGGACAGTGGAAACAAACTATTTTACTTTTTCATATTTATTCTTAGATTTCTCCCAAGAGTATAAGATTATTCTATTACATTATCCATGATAGTGATGTAATCAGTCTTCAATCAGAAATAAACACACTTTCTTCACCTTCTCCAACATGGTTTGTGTCAACACATAAAGAGCAACAGCAGTGAATCACGGGGATTGTGTAACGGATGAGTTTTTTCTTCCCTCTTTGTCTCTAGAGAAACAAATGGTTCCATGAGCAAAGAAAGCTAAAATGAAAGTGTAAATTCCTTTCCCTGCTGGTGGGATTCCTGCAGGCTCGACAGAAGCCGTTTGCTTTATGGACTTTGATGCAAGCCCGAGGCCGGACGCTGCTGTGCCCAGCAGCCCCCGGGGGGCCGCGGGAGGGACGGCGGGACCGGACCCGTGCAGGTAACGCTGCTGCCCGTGGGTTACCTGGCCCCGGCAGGCAGGCGGCAGAGGGGCAGAGGGGACACAGAGTTACCCCCGCACCGAGCCCGGCTCGGACCCTGCGGGGCACCAGCCGGCAGCAGCTCGTCCCCTCTGCCTGGTTTGGGGGACTGAGCAGAGAGAAGGAGCCGAGTCAGAGGACTGACCTTCGCTGCTCCACATCCCGGGGGCTGCCCAGAGCTCTGCTGGTCGGGAGCCTCGGCCCCCTGGGCTATGCTTGAGCCTCTGGTCCCGCGAAGGGACGGTTGGGGGGCTACAGCATCGCCTTGTTCGCTCTGTGGGGACAGTGGGAGCCACTGCAGAAACTCAGTGTGATTAATTTGTGCTCTTGCATCGATGCCTTTCGTGTGCGGAGGAGAATGGGTTGTTCACAGATGAGTAAACATCTCCTTGGGTTTCATAGCTGTGGGGTGGTTTCATTTATTGTGTTTTGGGTAATAACACAAGCCGCCGGTGTTCCTGAAGCTAAACTGCCTCTTTACAGAGAGAATGATTTACAGAAATAGGGCACATCAGTCATGCGGGTGCAGCCTGACTTTTCTGAGCCTCCTTCCCCCAAAGGAGTCCTCCCCCAAGCGGCACCCAGGGTGCTGCAGAGGCGTCTTTGTCAGGAGAGAAAACCAAAAATCTTCCAACTGTGTGCTCTAGTAATCACTACAAGCTAATTGCAGCAAATTAATTACAGCACAAACACAATTTCTTTCCTCAGGCAGGTGTGGAGACAGCTCTGCAGTGAGCTTGTCAGACCTGGCCTCTCCTCCCAGCCTGTGTGAGGCTGGCTGACCTTCTGCCCTGGCTCTGTGACCTGGCCCAGAGCTGGTGGCTTGCTTGGTCTAAGAGAATGAGTAAAGACAGAGGAGCTGTCTCTAATTTAGAAAGATCTAGACTTTATGCCACTCCAGCACCCCTCGGGTAGGTGGTTTGTCTTGTGGCCCTTCAGAGCAGGAGGGTCAGCGCTGCCAACGGGGTTCCCATGACCCACATCCCACCTCCCACACCGCCCGGCTCTGGTGAGGGAGAAGCAGGTGAGTGAGAGTGAGGTGGCCCATCACATCGCCCCGGCTCTCCTGCTTCCACCTGCAGCAACAGAGAAGTGCAATATTTGCGTTTGTTGCCAATATTGTCCTGGTCCAGTCAATCAGGCTTTGGTTCCTAAATCCTTCTAATCTCTTGCTTTTCCTAAGTTCATTAGACCTTCAAAGGAAGACATAGAAAGACAAATCTCCTCATGGTAAGTCAGTGATCCCTGCAGAAATGCCGCCAGATCTCTAATGTGGAGCTTGGTCCAGCCACCCCAGGCTGAAATGCCGTGAGCAGATGTATCAGAGAACTTTGAAAATGGTTCAGTGCAACCATTGCATCCCCCAAGGTTACTTTAAATTGAAGGGTGAAAACATTTGCATGTATTTTCTTAATTAAAAAAAACCCCAAACACACACTCTGCATTTTTCATGCATATCATCTCTCTATACATTACAGAATTTAGTTTTGTTCTGGCCAAATGCTTTCCCATCTTAAAATTCCATGCAAGATGTTCTGTAGAGAAAGTAAATCTCAATAATTTGTCACCAGTCTGGCTGGGTCTCACCCCACTCAAACTTTACAGAGCAGTGCTAACTGGGATAGCGCTGTCACTGGGGGACAGCTGGAAATGTGGCTATTAACACTGAAACTGTAATCTTTTAGATGTGTTTCATTAGAGTTTGTCGCCCGTGATAAGGCAGCTCTCTAGGCTCTGGTGCAGATGTGTCACGTTACATTTTGGGGGCAAGACACTGTGGTGCTTTGTGCTCAGACACAGCACAACACAACACTGTGGTTTTACCTGGCTCCGTGTGGAGGCAACAGGGTGTAAGGTGAGGCTGCCCCGAGACACAGCCTCATACAGAGATTAATCACGGCAGAAGAATGCTCCTGGTATGTAAGTGCTGCTTCCTTTGTTAAGTTCCTATTGCATCAACTTAATTAGCAAGTCCTGACCTTTAAAACCACCTTCCATAATCTCCAAATTAAGTATGTGGAAGTCTGATTCCTCCTCGGGGCTGTGCTGGCGGCTCCCTGCACCAGCCTGAGGTCACTGACCCGACCAACTGCCAGCCCTGTCCCACCATGAGAGGCTGTGGAGAACCCCCAGGGCTGGGGCACCTCTGGAGACAGGCAGGACCCGGTCTGGGGATTGAACATTTGGGATCTCAAGAGAGAGAGCAGATACCCATTAACACTGCACTGTGTTCCCCACTGAAGTTACTGCGCTGGGCTCAAGCGTAAGACTTTATGATAAATTTTGTAGTGGGCCACTGCTCCCTCATGGAGCCCTGTCGCCTGCTCATGGGTCTCTGACAAAAGCCTTTGTATAACATGTTTTTAATCAGTGTGTGCGTTTCAATTTGCATATTAATAGCAAGGAACTCCTATTACAGCTGCTGTTGATGAGATGCTGTCAGGCCCATCTTCCCATCTGAGGAAAGAAAGAAACTGCATCTATTGTATGAAGAATGACATTGGCAGAAAACATGTCCATTCTTTGCCTCTATCTTCCTTTATCTCTGCCTTTATTTTGCTCTTAATGGCTCATATGGATGCATTCATTAATCTTTTCTTTTCCCCTTATAACAAGGATCATTTACCAGGAGACTAAGACAGGATTTCGCGCCTGTTGTGACAGCTCCGAGCTAAATACCCTGGTTTTGTTCGGTGTTTTTGACTTGTAAAATGGCAAAAGGTGCCCCCGGTCTGGGAGCTGTTTGTTGTAGCAACCCAGAATAGTTTAACGTGCCACAAGGAGCCGTGGCACTGCCTGCTCTCCGGGGTCCAGCCTCTCCCAGCTCCGCAGGTGTTGGTGTTGCCATCCATCCCAGTGCCGGTGACCAGCTGTGGTGCTGGAGCTGCTTCCCGAGGTCGGAGTGGCAGCAGGGGCAGATGGAGCCTGGCTGCTGTGGCACAGAGGATGTGCAGGAGGAGTGGGACGAGCGAGGGCTCGTGGAATGGCTCAGAGCAAGCCCTGAGTGAAGGGAAACTATAGAAATGGGAAATGAAGAAGACAATTCCGAGGAAAAACCAGCCCGTGGAAGGAGCTGGAGGAAGAGTGAGCCCTGCAGCGGGGGGTGCTGCTCATGCACATTTAATGAGACCAGTGCTGGTCTTAGCAGACAAACGGCCTCAATTCACTCACCGCTCGGTGCTATCGATTCAATGGCTTCTCCTAATGAGGAAATTATTATCTGTGTTAGGGAATGTGGAACCCAGCAGGTGCACAGCATTAACTAATGAAAAAACCAGCTTTGCTAGTGCCAGAAACACGATGGTGCAGTGCCAGGGATGAGTGGGGCCCTCGGATGGATGCTATGAGGAGGCTGCCTTTGTGTTCAGCATTGCAGAGGAGTTTGTGCCACTGGACATTTTGGTTGGGGCTGCCAGGAGTGGGGCTCTGGTTCTGACAGGCACCACTGTGGATTCTTGGCTCAGCCTGCCCTCGGAAGCAGCGTGAGGCCCAGGCTGCTCAGGTGATGCCTTTGGCTGTCCCCGCAGGTTTGAACAGCCGCACATTTGGAGGGGTCTGACCCGAGTCCAGCTCAGGTCCTGCGTCTCTAAAGCACCAGAGTGCTGTGCGATTGCTCCCACCATGACTCGCTTTCTAATGCAGATTTTTAGTTCATCAGTGCAGTGATGGACCTCAGTAAAGAGGCAAAGCTAATGTAAAAAATGCATGTGTCGGACCTGCAGGACTTCAGGATCCATCCCTGGAACAGACCGAGGGGTGACTGAGTCACTGTCGTGTTCTGCTTCATTCCCGATGGAATTGGGTGGGGATTTGTGGTACGTTACTCCTGAGTCAAAGGAAAAGGGAGGATGAGACCTAAAGCAAAGCAACCTGTAGGGAAAACCAACATCCCCACTGAGCTAAAACTTTACAGAGCAGAGCTAAGAGCAAGGTGATGGGCTCTTTCCTGGTGCTCTGACTGGGTGGGCAGCGAAGCGCAGCTGGTGAGCAGGGCAGGGGAAATGGGGGAAGTCTCTGATACACCCAGCACTGAAGTGACCTGGAAAGCTCCTTTAGCCAGGATATTAAATCATCTGCAGGGGAAAAGCAGACAGCCCCGCTTCCCCAGTGTGAACCAGCACTTTGGCAAGTCTCATCTTTATTTTGGATGTTGTCCGGATTGTCTGTGGCCTCTGACCAGTAAGTGCCTACAGGCTCTGGAAACAGGAGGGCCAAATCACAGCCTCTGCTCTTGTGCCCCAAGGTTATTTCCCTCTCCAATGCCCCGGCTGCAGCCTCACCCCAGCACTGCTTGGGCAGTTATTTCACCCTCATAATTAGTTCTATGTAATTTCCTATTAGTATTGTAGATAGCGAGGATCTAAGGCCATAGGCTAATTAGGTTTATAGTGAAATTAGAGTATCCAATCAATAGATTTAGAGACTGGACAGGCTTTAGGACAACTGATTCTTCTTTGGGTCTGGAATAGGAACAACAAGCTCTCAGCTAGATCCAGACTTGAAAAAATTCAGCTTCAATGTAATGTAATTATGGCAACAAATTAGAGAGTTTGGAGGGAAAAAGTAGTAAGTCCCTGTAAAATTAGGTAGTATAAACCTCATTTATTATTTCAAATTTGCAAGCTTTAATTAGCATTACCACCATTACCTAATTTCACAGGGTTTGAAATAAATCTGTTGTTTCGCATTGGACAGAAAGTTAAAGCTGTCGATTGCCAGCTGTGATTGTACATGTCATGGGTTGTATTTGGGGCTTTGTTCAACCCTCTGTTGCCATTCAGTGTCATGCACTTGTATGTGAAAATGCCCAACCCGGTGATTTCTGTTCTGAGAACAGGATATTTGTGTCTGTGCCAGTTCTAAAGCGAGCACAGCCATAGACATGCCTTGCAAAAGAAATGATTTGAAGCTGCAGTTGGATGAATTTTGGGGTCTTGAGGATTTATTTCCGTTGTGCCTCTTTTCCCCCAGCCAAACGCTGTTCACCTCAGCGACGCTGTGGCACAGCCTGGTGCCTGTTGGGGTCACACCAGCCTTTCCCTCTCCCACCTGCCCCTCTCTGAGGTTTCCTCTCAGAGGTTGTGTCATCCCCGTCCATCCCAGCCCTGCAGGGAGCGGAGGCTGCTCCGGCGGTGTGGTGGCACCGGCCAGGCCCCGCCACGGCGCAGGGAGTCACTGGCTGGCGAGGGCAGAGCCCAGGGCAGTGTGCCACTGCGAGGGGACACGGGCAAGCACTGCTGGGAACAGCAAATGGAGCTCAGGAAACAATCCATCACCCGCCCAGCGCTGAGAGCACCGTGGCAAACGTGCTGACAGCCCGCCTGGCCCTGCCTCTCCTCTTTGCCAGTCGCCTCAGTATGTTCATGGTGAGCAATAAATGTAATATTTTAAGTTCAAACCCAATGTCTCTGACCCATTTCTCTGCATAGCAACACCAGCTTCCTGTCCCAGGAGGGGCATTTGGAAAAGCCTCAGAGACATTTAGCAACATTTTCTCTTGGAAGTTGATCTCGAGAACAGCTCTGGAGCCATTCCCTGTTGGCAGGCTTCAATATGTGTGTTTTAAATAGTCAGCTGCTGTGTGAGTTTAATATAAAACACGAGTATTCTATTTAATTAAACACGCAGTTAAAGAATATATAGTGCTTGCAGAGTGGTGCTCTGTGACTCCTCTGCACCTCAACAGGCCACAAATGGGAATCTGCAAGTCAGGTGGCTTCATCATGAGAGACCCTGTGGAAATTCAATGTATTGTTGCTGGTGCTGTCACACAGGCAACACGGATGCTGGAGGTTACAGCCCCTGAAACTTTGGCCCAGACTGGCACCAGGCAGGGTGGCAATGACCCAGCCGGGCTTACAGGGGTGGCTCTTTGCCTGAACTGCAGCAGAACTGTTGAACTCACTGGTTTCCTTCAGGATGCAGATTCACTGCTCTGGCTTCTCCTCTGGAAACGTACCCAGCACGTCCCTGGCTACTCCAATCCCATTTGATAATCAGCAAAGCAGAAATAGTGCTTTTATGCTTCCTACATATTAGGTTGAGTGACTTGTGTAAAGAAAATATTGGCCAGAGAATGAATCCAGAGTGCAAAATGTGCTGGTTTTTACGTGCTGTTTGTGCTAGTGTTTATCCATGCCTCAACCAAAAATAGCAGGCTTTGGAGATTATTTAGTATTTTCCTCCTCATCAGCTCGTAACATTCCTGCTCCTGTTGTCTAGCAGGAGCTGTCTGAGCTGCAGAGCCGTTTCTGCCACCCTTGGCGGCTGTTTTCCTCTTGGCAGGTGTGAGCTTGCTCGGTGCTGCTGCTCCTTCTCGTGCCCTCTGCAGAGCCTTCCTTGTTCCTCCTCCTCCTGGAGCCTGGGGAGGGTGCTGGGGTGAATGTCTCCCTGCTGCCTGAGTACCCCCAGGGCTCTTGCCTCAGGGCCCAGGTTTCCTTGAGTGTTCCTGGTGGCTGCCCTTGTTTAGTGTCAGTGAGGTCATGGAATAGAATTCCAGGGAAAGTTCCCTAAAATAGTGAATTCAATTCTTTCCAGCTCAGGGTTTTCACCATTCCATCTCAGAATTTCAGGTAAAGCAGCTCGATCCATGAGCTCTGCCATAACCTGTGGTTCTCGTTTTGCCTCCAGTGATAATGTGACCTCATTTTGAAAGGTCTGAATAACTTGCATTTGGCCCCTGGATATGACACAGAATCTGACTCCTTCCCTCTTTATTATACCTGTGGCAATAATAATTCTTTCTCTCCAAACACAGCGTTTTCCTCTTTATGAGGGTTTCTTCTCCTTCTCATTTCCATTCTGGAAGTGCTGGTTTCTGTTCTACTTTTAATGGAAAGGCTGGAGGGCAAATGCAATTAAACCACAGTGTATGAACTGTAACTTGTAATAGTTTTTTAAAAAAACCCCAAACCACCTTGTCACTCACAAAGGACTGGCTTTCTAATCTGGGCTCCATCACAAGTCCAAGCTTCAGTTCTTGTGATCAGACTAAATGAGACCAGATCACAGAGGATTTGTGGGGAAACGGGTTGAATGTGTTAACAAAGGAGATCTGGGCTCCAGTCAGCCCAGAGCTGGAACTGGGGGACAAGGCAGCACTCGGGGTCACTCCTCCTGGTCTCATCGGGGTTTTGATGGGGAGCCTGGCTGTGTGTGAGTGTGGAGCTGTTCCCCTTGCATTTGGCACCTAGAATTATAAAGATAAATGTGCTGTTGCCACCTCCAGTGTCCCCTGTGGCCACAGGTGTGGGACTGTGGCTGCCAGTCCCCTCCTGTCCAGCCCCTGTGTGCTCATGCCATGGATAAGGAGGCAGCTGGGGAGGATGGAGTGACCTGCCATTATCTCTAATAGATAAGATCAATAATATGAAATGTATCATCCTTCTCCATTTTCTCGTCATGCTGGAATTGATGCCCTGCCTGGCTCAGGGGCTGCTGCTGAAGGCTGAGCTCATCGGTTATCACTCACCTCCTCCTGATTTACACCGAATGTTACATTTCTGCCATGTAAAAAATGGGCCACGTGTCAGTGTTGCTGATCACATCTTGGGCTCAGTAACCTCAGAGCACCTGCTCCAAAATTATTCCATAAGAGCGTCTCCTGCCTTAGTGATTTATCCCGCAAACTGTGCCGTGATGACTCAGGATGGTTGTTTCCTGCTGCAGACAGTGAGGAATGTATGGAAGCTTCACTGAAACTGTGCATTTCCGTGAAGAAGTGTGAAATTATTATTAAAAAGTAGTTATTGAGGCATAAAAGCTCAGCAAGAGCTGGGAAAAGCACACCTCTTTAAGTTACTGCATTGAGCTCGTGCTCAGCAGAATATCCAGGATCTAAGGGGGAAGTTCCTTGTGGGAGTCAGGACCGTGGGTCTGCCTGATGGGAACTAAAATGAGAGACCCACCATTTCCAGTGGGGATTGCTCCTGATGGTTTCTGAAGGTGCCGTGGTGGCTGGTCAAATTCTGACACATTTAGACAAAGTTAATTACCAATTCCATAAAACTTTTCACATCAAAGGTTTAAGAGTTGTACTCATTTGATAAGGAGTCACTCGTAATACCTTGTTACTTCTCCAGTTCTAATTATGCTTATCAGTCCATGCTGATAATTAGCGTCGTGTGCAAGGCGAGAGCTGGTGCAGTGCCCAGGGAACAGATGGAAATCTCCGGCTGTTGAGGCTGGAGAGACATTCCAGGGGCAGCACAGTGACACCAGGGGACGCACAGTCCCGTGCAGGGGATGCTTTGCTGCAGTGCAGGTGAAAGGCAGAATTGCAGGAAAGTAATAAACTGCCCCATTTACCAGCCGATTAAACAGGTATTTAAAGCCTGACTTGGCTGCCCAGGCAGCAGAAAACAAGGAACAAGTCAGCACAGCCTGGAACAACTGCTCGGTGGCCATTCTGGCTGCAGCTCTTTGAAAGTTGAGGTGCTGTTAATCACCAGACTATGGTTTCATCTGCCTGGAATAGCTGCTTTTTGCAAGTTTTTCTAATGCTTATTAGATGTACCTGTTTACTTAAAGTTCACAGCATTTAAATAATATGTTTGAGCAGGTTAAAAATAGCACAAGATGCTGCCTCTCTCCAGGCTGTGGGAAAGACTCCAGTTAACAGGAAAATCTCCCTGTCCACCCTGCAATGCCAGACTCTCCTCTTGCTGTAGCTCATGCCAGTTCATTTTTTTTAATTGGCAGCTCACTGAAATTAAAATATTGTGTTTGCATATGTTGTCACTAGCATTTAAGCAGCTCATCTCTCAGAATTCTGCCAGTTCTCCATGGGGCAAGCGTTGGGATCATATCTGGGGTCCCTGGGAAAAGGAGCTGTGTGTTGTCTCATGCTCTGTAGGAGCAACTGGGAACTAAATTCATGTATTCCTGAATAGAGGCCATTTCTGATGGAGCTGGTGGTCTCGAGAGGGAAGTGCTGCTGACCTAGTGCCTGGCGCTCATCTCTGAGCCAGTTCAGTCTTGTTAATGTGTTTCTTCCCTCATAATTAGCCTTTCCTGTCGTGACTCGTGGCAGATATATTGTCCCCTGTGGGGCCTGTGGGCTGGAATTGGTGTTTTCCTGCTGGCAATGCGGCTCTGCTGGAGTGGGATCTGTGGGGGGAGGTCTCCTCGGGATCAGAAGCTGCCAGAACTCAGCTGCCTCCACTCGGGAAAAGGGCTTGGAGGGAAGGATGTGCTGGGAAGCAACTCACACTGTCGGGTTTGGAGTCAAACAAAATAAAACTGATAGCTTTTAAAAATTCATGGGTGTGTTAATGCACTCAGTCGAGTGTAATTAAATGTAGAGACTCAACAGATTCATATAAACACTCAGTGGGAGCCTGTCAATCTTCCAGGGTAATGAACCCCCAAACAAATGTACAAATCTTTAATATCTGTGGCAGAGCTGAGGGCTGTGGAGAAGCATCCGAGGATCTCTCTGTGCCTGTGTCTTCCCAGGAGGACGCATTACCTGTTGGTCTGGAGGGCTGAGGAACAATTCCTCACACCTGCTGTACACACTTTGTGCTGCAGTGCAGACCCACAAATCCGGGGCTGTGAAAAGCAGGATTAGCGATCAGAGCATGTCCTGGGCTTTGAATGCCAGCAGATGGAGATGCTGTGCCTGGCACTCAGCTGCACTCCCCAGGAACTCCTCCTGCCCCTGCCTTGTCCTTCAGGAGCTGCTGGAGGTGCTTTGCTGTGCCTGGACCTCTCTGCTCCGGTCTGGACAGAAAACAGTTGTCCCATATTTAAAATCTGGGAAAACAAAAGGACCAAACAGTGTGTGGGGAAGATGCCGAGTGATGGATGGCTGACTGATGAAGGAGAACATCTCCTCCAAGGGAGAGGTTTTCTCCTACAAATCGTGCCTCATCACCGGTAAGGGTTGGAAGTCAGGTGTGTGCACAGGGCACTGAAACCCAGAGGAACCCACCCGGGCCCTGGCCAGCTCCTGTGCCACGGCGGGGGCCGGGCAGTGGTGGGTTTCTGGCAGCTTGTGGGGGCAGGACAGTGCCCTGTGCCCCCATGTCTCTGTGTCGTGCATGTCGAGGGCTGCAGTGCATCCTCTGGTTCCTGCACGTTAACCAGGGCACTTCTGGAGATGTTTCTCCTAAATTTCTTCTTAGGAACTTTTCTCTTGCCATCAGCAGAATTGGGAAAATCATCTAAAGCAGAGTGAGAAAGGGAGGATCAGACAGTGCTGAGCTATTTTTTTTCTCATTTGTGTTTGTTTTTTTTTTTCTCTTTTCTCAATTCTCACCTTCTCACAACAGTTGTTGCATATCACTGTAAACTTCATTTAATCCTCTGTGAAATTACAGTAAATACACCTGAAAGACAAAATACATGCTGTACTTGATGTAAGACTAATGACACATCCCCCAATTATCTTCAGCAGTGGTATAGCTATAATCAAATTTAGAGAGCAGCTGTGTCGCTCAGCACCGTTGACAGGGATGCAGTGAATTAGAATTGATGCTGCCTCTCGTTAATGCAGCAGCAGCCCGCTGGTCCTGGCAGGGCTGTGCTCACCCAGCCCTGGCACAGCTCCTGCTCATCCCAGCAGCAGTGCTGGACATCGCCAGAGTCTGCTCTGCCCCTCACCTTGGCACTGCCCCACGGCTGATCCTCTGCCCCAGAGCTGTTCCTGGCTGGGTCCTGCACATCCCTCAGCCTGGTGGGAAGTGAGCTGGAGCTTCCAGGCACCTTCTCTCTGCTGGGCTGCCACACCCTGCTGAGCCATCACCTTGCATCGCCCGTTCCCAGCAGCTCTGGGGGAGCAGGGAATTTCTTCTGTTGGGCTTCAAAACCAGCCAAGCACCTGAGGTACTTTTGTTTTTATTTTTATTTTTTAGCTTTAGCACAAGCGGGTGTTTGAGCAGAGGACTCGTTTCAGCAGTCAGTTTTCTCAGAGAAAAAACCAGCTCTTTGCCTCCCTGCTGTCCCAGCTGCAGCAGGAGATGTCCATCAGCAGCAGGGGAGGAACCTGGTGGTTCAATAACCCCAGAACCTTCTGTGGTGCTCTTGGGTTTTCACAGTCAGTGTAATAGTGGTGTTCAAAATAATTGCTATAGAGCGAAACTGTGCCTTATCACAGGGAGCAGCATGTGGACAATGGAAGCGTTTCAGAGCATATTTTTAGGACAGGGGAAAAAATCAATCTAAATCTTATGCTTTTTTATCACATGCCTTGAGCAGTGAAAGGGGGGGAAAGGGATCAGCGTTTTTGCTGGTTGGATAAGGCTGTGAGCAGCCTGGTCTGCTGGACCGTGCCCCTGGGGACAGCGGGGTCAGGGCAGCAGATGCAGCCGGCAGGTGCCTCAATGCACCACATTGGTTTTGCCTCTCCTTGGTGCCCGTCTGGGAAAGTCAAACGTTTATGTGTAACCTAAAAGAAAAGCTGTTCTGCTGGTGTGAGCTATTGGGTAATAAAATGGGGAAAGGCACTGCAGTCAATAAAAGTAAATTAATAACTAGAGACAACAAACCTTGCTTCCCTGACTGGCATAAAGCAATCCTGTGCTGTAAGAAGGAAAAATGTCACAGTTTGTGACGAGGCAGGTCGAATCCAGAAGGAATGGGCCACAGAATTTTGTGGGGTATTTGTGATCAAAATGATTTCTTCCTAAACCTTGTGCGGTTTATTCGTGCTGTGCTGCAGGCAGAGCCGTAGAGCAGCATCCTGCTGAGACAGGACACACCAGGATGAGGGAAATGGGGTTTGAAGGCTGTCAATCCAAGCTTTGGGAGGCAGCCCCTAGGACTGTGCAGCCCAGGGAGTCCCTGCTTCTCCCCATTCTGAGCACTGATGTCTCACAACACCTGAAAAACTGCCCCAAGAACTGATCTGGGGCTGCTCAGGCGATGCGATGGTGCCCGTGGTGCCCTCATGGTGCCCTCACGGTGCCTGCCCAGCGTTGGGGTCCATGCCCAGATCTGCCCTTGGCTCCAGATGAATCCCTGGCCCAAGTCAAGCAGCCCCGTGGTGCCAAGGGGAGCCAAAGCCCCTTGGCGTGGTGGGTGCCACCCGCCCACAGCCAGTGCAGGGCTGCCCACACCTGCCCTGGCAGTTGTGCTGCTCATGCAGCACAAATCAGGAGGCTTAATTATTTCAATAGAGGTTAATTACATTAGTCACTACAGCAAATCTCCAGTTCATGCCATGCTTTCCACTTCATTTAATTCATTACCCCCTGTGACAGTAGATTTCTGCACAGAACTGCTCATTTGTATCCCTTGTCCCTTCCAAGAGCAATCCTGCACGTCGGCCCTTCGCTTGCTTTTGCTCTCGTTCCTTTCCGTGTTCCTGGTGGCAGTGACAGAGCGGTTTTGTGGGAGCAGCCTCAGCCATGCCCTGCCCAGGGGGAAGGCTGTGGGTGGAGCAGTGCTGTGCCCAGCTCAGCAGCGGGCTCTTGCCCGGAGGGACAGGCTGTGCACCCCACACTCTGTGTGTCCTGTGCTGTAGCTGAGCAGAGGGTGACTCTGGATGGTGCACCTTGTCCCCTTCCCTGTCTGCGTTCTTGCTCAGTACCTGGATTTGCAGATTTGTGTCCTCTCCTCTCTGCCAAGTGTGGTGCTGTGCTGGTCTTTGCCCATGAGTCCACTCTGTCCTGCCTCCCCTGTGTACAAGACAGTCCATCATGGGAAAAACCCCAGCCAGTTGTGCACCCTGTGCAGTGATTCTAAAAGAGCCGCTCCTCACGGTTTAATGTTTCTGTAAATGGCAGAGTAAAGCTCCTGGATGGCATCTAATTAGTTTTACCAAGCCTTCCCTGCTCGGCAGAGATGTATCGTAATAGCTGAAGGATTCACACAAAGGCGTGCTTTAATAATCAGAAGTTCCAATGCCAAACAAGACAGAACAAGAAAGATCTGAAAATAAGCACAGAATTTTTTAAAGTTGCCCAGGTGAGGCACACAGTGCTGCTCTTACAAGTAAACGGAGGAACTGCTCTTGCACCCAGGTGTTCGTTGTTCCCAAGTCTCCTGCTCCTCCAGCCCCCAGCACACACCGTGGGGGGAGATTCCTGCAGCCATGTAGCCCCAGTGCCCAAACTGCAGCCGCTGACACGTGCAGGGGGGAAGTGAGACATTTCCCACCTGTTCAGCTATTTTGTAGCTTGGTGGGATATTTCCTATTTTTAACCGTAGCTGCATTTAAAGGAATAAACTTGTGAAGGCAAACATAAGGTAACAACCAAAGGAAGTAGTTTTTTACGTGCAGATCTGTCTGATTTAGTACATGGTGAACATTTTCTTGAGCATAATGATACTTCTTAGGGTGCATGATAAAAACCTGTAGTAATGAACAGACACAATTCTCATTGGCTATCATTAGCATTTTGCTGTCGTTAACCCGTGCAGGATAAATTGCTTATAAAATAGATATTTCTTTGTTGAGTACTTGCAGGTTTAGTTGTGGGGAGGGATGAGGAATTCAGTCTACAGTTTTGCATCATGAACATGAACTGTGTGTGGCTTTGAGACTGGAGGTCAGGCCAGTGTAAACCCGGGAAATATTTCCAGATTTTAATCTGAATTGAGGAACTTAAGGATTTAAAGATATTTGAACACCCAGGCAGGGCTGGGTGTCACTTTGGCTGGGAAACAATCAGCCTTGTTGTCTGCAGGCAGAGGGACCTTCCACAGGTAAGACTCTGCCCTCTGTCCTCTCCTTTCTGACACTTTAGCACTTCTCCTCTGGCTGGGCTTTTGGGGATGCTGCTGGTGTGTTTTCGTCCCCGCTGGCCGCTGGCATCCTGCAGAGCCGGAGCGCGGCCGGGACGCTCGCTGGGATGTGCCAGCCTTGGCTGGGAGCGCTGGAGGGGCACACGGAGAGCTTCGGCTGCCAGGAAATTAGATTCATTTATTTGGGAATCTGTGGCACACAAAGCACTTTAATAACCACATTCATCTAAAGGCCACATCAGGAGAAACAGTACTGCCTGTTCCCTCTCGGATGCCAGTTAGTGGGGAATGCTGTTGTTAACATTTAGCAGGAGCTCCAGGTCACCTTGATACAATGGAGGTAACACACATTTTAATGGCTGTTTAATTAGATTTACCATAGGGAAGATGCCATGGAAGAAAAGCTGCATTTCTGCTTCCAGCACTTGAGTTGGTGGCTGGATTCAATAAAAATGCATATAAAAAACTGCAAGTGATAGACAAAGGTGAGGTGTTTTTTTTTTTTTTTTTGCCCCTGTTCAGTATAATTTTCCAGCCTGGTCTGGGTGATGTGTCTGCTCTCACACCCTGGCAGGACAGTGCTCGTTTCTGCCTGCCACAAAATGCAGGTGCTCCTCAACAGCTGGTTTGCTTTTAGGTGACCTTACCTTTGAGCACATCGCTGTGAGGCTCCCACTAAATCATTCCTCAGAAGCTGCCCCCGTGTCATAAGCAGGATTGAAGCAGAAGGGAAGGAATCCATCTGGTTTCCAGCAGCAATATCCGAATGTTGTGGCAAACTGGGCCCTGCATTAGAGAGCAAATAGCTCATGTCCATGTCCCATCAATTTTGATTCCTGCATGGGGCTGGGGGGGCACTCCGAGGAGCATTTTGTAAAGCAGCCAGTTGCTCCCTCATAGCAAATAAAACATTGAAACATATTGCTATAAAGGATATGACACCTCTCCTGAAGGATTTATTAAGAGGACCCCAAGAGTAACGAGTTATAAAACCCGATCCAGTCGGCAGTTCCAGCTGTGTAATTGATATCCATTATTTCCCATTGACTGCTCTGCAGGACTTCGCTTTCTGTAGCATCAACAGATTCTGCCTCTGAGCTGCTGGGGCTTGGCAGAGAGCAAAGCCGACAGCAAACCCAGAGCATGAATCCCAGGAGAGAGCTGAGTTAGTTTTCCTCGATTTCTTCCCATAAATACACACCTTTATCCTAATTTATGCTGTTTCTCAAGTCACTGCACTTTCACGGGGCAGTAGAAATCTGCTGTGGCTTTGCTGAAGCAGACACTGGGTGTCAGTTTGGTAAGTCTGTGGGCTGTCTCACAGCAGGCAGGACAGGTAACAAAGAGAAACAGTTTTCTTTGGTGTCTTTAATTCCCTTGACTTCTTTTAGAGGTCCAGAAATGGAAAACAGTAGAAGAGCACTGCTGCTGTGCCACAGAGCCCGTACCACGGTGATGGCACTGGGGATGTGGCCTCAGGCTCTTCAAAGCCTCTGCAACTGCCTCTGGACCTGAACTGTTGTGACTTTGTGTTGTCCAAGGTCTGTATAACTTCATTGTTTTCTAATAGCCCCTGCATAACAAGAGTACTAGAAAGCTGTAGAGGGGGATGTTTTAAAGTTAAACTGATCCCAGTCATGGTTTCCTTCCCCTAGAGCAGTTTTAGTTGTAAAGAAGATGATAGATTATGTTTGATTGGCAGATTTAAACTGGGGCTTCTTTCTGCAGCCTCCACATCCATGCTCTAAATTGGAGGCTTGGGATTAGAGCCACTAAATTACTTAGTTTATTGAAAAAATAAAATATCAGGAACAGATGAAGAGAGAGAGATGCAAATTGAATGAGTGTTAAAAAATGATTAAGGTAAGGTAGCAAATGAAATAGAATGGCACTAAAACTGGATGACATGTAAGAAATTCTCTCCAAGTGGCAGTACTGGGGAGCTGGGCTCTCAAAACGTGGAGCTGTGGCATTTCACACAGGTGAGTTTGACACTGCTCTTCCTCTCCCAGCACATGCCCCAGTCCCAGGGGATGTGCCTCCAGCAGTGGGTGTTTACAGGGGGGTTATTACTGGCCTCGGTCCTGCCTGCAAGTGTGGAAGTTCCCATGTCTCCCCCAAATCCAAGAAGAGGTGGATTTCCGTCTGCTGGCTTTGGATAATTTCCTGTAACCTCTCTGAGTCTTTGCACTGTCTCCTTCCCTCCTGCCAGTAATTACACACAAGACCATGGAGAGAGATCAAATCCTGTGGTCTCCTTTGGATTCTGGAAACGGCCTCTTAAGGCACCCTCGAGCCTCTTTAAAGGAGACAAATCAAACTGCTGCACCAGACAATTGCAGGCAAAGCTGTACTCCTGAAGACCTGCCTTTTCCAGATAGCCCTGTGTATGGGGAGTGAAACATTTCCAGGAGATTCGATTCCATCTGGGGTCTGGGGAAATTCTGCAGCTCCACAAACAATCCATCACCACTTGTTCAGGGAGGAGCAATAAATTAATCCTCTTCTTCTGGAGCAACTGTCGGGATTGCAGGAGGAGCAGCAATGCAAACTGCCTTCCCTGTACCTGGAGAAGAGCCCAAATTGGGTTAAGGGAGCAGCTTTCGGCCTCTCCTTCCCCTCCTGCCGTGCTCCATTTGAGCCCGGCTGCTCTCCCAGCAGCTCTGCTCGCTCGTGCCTGTGCAGCTGCGCTGGCTGGCAGGAATTATTGCTGGTTTCTTCACAGCCTTTGCTTTAGACTCACTGTGATGGTGGCTGTTATGTCCCTAGAGCAGCAGTGAGTGTCCACTCAGGTGCTATGGGTATGTGCATGGTGACACGTGCAGCCTGACTCAGGCAATGTCACTGTTCTCAAGAGCAACTTGCCTTCAGGTGACCACGGGGCAGTCCCAGGGCAAAGCTGCCCAGGAAGAAAACCTCCTCCTTCCTCCTCCTCCTCCTCCTCTCTGCAGGGTCGACTCCTGGGATCACCCACAACTGGGCACCCATGAGGGACTGGATCTCTGCAAAGTGCCAGGTGGCATCCACAGGGAAGAGGCAGATGTTGCTGGATGACACCATCAGTCTGTGGCAGAGGGACAATTCCATGGCCACCAGCAGAGGGACAGGATGGAGATCCAGCCTCTGGACTTGGTTTTACGCACAAAGGGGAGAGTGTGGAAAAGTGGTGTAAGAGAACAGATTCTCTCACATTAAATCACCATTCTGGGTCCTGTTGCCATTGGCAGCCTGAGGGATATTTTGCAGCGATGCTAAAACACATTGTAAATTAGGAAAACAAGAGCAAAACCAAACCAAAACACCATATTGTGTAAGATCACTTCTCTTGATTCCAGAAAAGCTTTTCAGAACAAAACCACCCCATTCATGTTTAGCTTTGTTTGGGTTTTTTTATTTGAAGAATATCTCATTTCTGTTTTTCAATAAAAACAGCTGTTGTCATTGATGTCCCCTTTGCAGCCTTGCCTCGCTACCTGCAGAGGTCAGCACTGCTGGAGTCCCTGTGGGATGTGGGCAGCCCTGCTCCTTCCCAGGCTAGGAAAAGAAGAGAAACACTTCATGATCTTTAAACTTGTTAAATTTTATACTTGAGAAGTCTCAGAGAGGCATCTCAGCAGCCCCAGGTAAGTTTTCTTCGGCCAGTGTTGTTACTTCTCTGCAGAGAAAGCGAGTTAAGGATTCCAGCCCATCATTACTGAATTCCAGTCCATAATTCCTTCAGGAAACAGCAGCAGTTTGAGGGAGAGCACTCCGGCTCACACCAAAAGGAGAGGATTGCAGGTATTTTCCCTTTTTGATCTGTTATAGGGGAATATGCAAAGAAGGATTTCAGAGTGTGGCCACCCAGGGAGCCCAGCAAAAACAGTGGGGACATTCATGTGTCCTCAGCAGGAGTGAGAAACCTGAGCAGTGCCTGGGAGCAGCCCTGATCCCCGGAGCAGCCCTGATCCCCGATCCCTGATCAGCTGTTCCTGTGGTGGGAGCCCCCAGGCAGGAGGCCGGGCGGGTGGGAGCCACAGGCTCCGGGGAAGGGAAGGGCCACCCAAATCCCAGACATGGTGACCCAGCCGCAGGTCCCCGGCCTCTGCTCTCCATGGCAGTGAGAAGCTCTGCCATTAGTGGTCACCTCCTGCTGAGAGCTGCTTAATAGACAATGGCTGAGGCAAACTATAAAATTAAAAGAAATGGGGTGAGGATACAATTAAAAGCAGCATCTCTGAACTGGAGCTGCTTTGCCATGAATCGAACGCGCCTAAACCTAGTCATGGTTGAGCAGAGCTATTCCACTCAGCGTTGGATTAACTCATCAGCAGAGCGCCCAGAATCTGATTTAATTTGAAAGACTACAAAATTATATTTCTCTGCAGATTTTCCAGGTGGCAGGATTAGACGCAGAGCTTTTAGTTTTCCACTACTCCCTTTTAACCTAATTTGACAGAAATGGCTTTCGGTACAAGGCAGAATTTGCTGGGTGCTGCATCAGGGATGAAGGAAACATCAGAAAAATGGCAAAGCGCAGTTGGGGGAGATTGTTTCCCTCTCTCCGGAACATGCTGGGTTTGATAAACTACAAAGGCTGAGTTTTCTGGAAGAGCATAAACCAGGGAAATTCGCAACTCTCATGAAATATTTGCCGCCTCACCAGAGCAGCCCCTCTTTCTGGGGAGAAAAAGGAACACCCAGAGTTGCATATTTGGTGTGTGCTGGCCCTCATGAGGACACAGAGAGGGATTGTTTCATGGCTGGCACAGGCATGGCCACGGGCACGGCAGCTGCAGGGGAAGGAAGGGTGGTGGCCCGGGAGAGTGCGGCCGCAGGGACGCCCTGCCGCGGCGTGCGGGAACGGGAGCTGCCCTTCCTCCCGGCTCTGCTGATTAAGGAGCTCCTTTTCTTGGCAGTTAGAGCTGGAATTAAAATATTGCTGGGAGAGAGAGACCCAGGGGCAGGCGAACAACTTGTTCCCAGCTGGCTCAGCACTTTCCTGTTTGCAATTCCACCTACCAGAGCTCAAAAAAGGCTCCCTGAAGGCGGCCGGGTGCCGGGCTGGCAGCCCTGACAGCCCCCAGTGCCCCTCAGCTGCATCAGCACTCAGGGGGCATCTCTTCTCCTCCTCTTGGGAAAGCAGTGGGGCTCTTGGTACGTATCCAGCCATAGCAGTGTTGGAACAGAGGTGGAGGCAGGAGAAGGGTGTGCCCAGGCTGGTTTGGAAGCTGTTTTTTGGCCACTGATGTTGCTGGGTGCTTGTGGGGATCCTGAAAGCTTTCAGGGCTTTGTCCCCTTTCTAGGGAAGAAAGGGGATTTTCAATCTGACCTCCAAACTGCAGGAGCTGGGGAAGGGTCTGCCCTGGAGGGGCACCAGCTGGATGGTTTAAAGGCCAAGCTACTCGACTGCTCTTGTTTTCCCTCCCCACGTCCTACACCCCTCTGACTGCTGGAGTGATGAGGCTCCTCTTTGCCCCGGTAGAAGGGACAGACCCGGGTTAATGACCCCGTGCACGACTCCCACTGCTCTTCTCCTGGTCATTTTGCCAGGCTCCAGTGGAATGGTTTGCCTGGGAAATGGTCTGTGACTTTGCAGGCAGTGTGCTTGTGAGAGGCAGGTTTCTAATGACTCCTCAAACTGAGATTTTATCCCTGTAAATGCAACTAGGTCTCAGTGTCCCTGATTAGCTTCTTGTGACGAATTCCATCTGCCTGCCTGGGAACAACAAGGACCTAAAAAACCTGAGCACCAGCCATTCAGCTGGCTGCTCCCATGCTGGGCTTTGTCATCACAGGAAATCACTTAAAAACCAGGAAACTCTTCCTTGTTCCACTCAATTTCTTGGGACTATTTGCCTGAAATGTCACCTTCACAGATGAAGGAATGGGATTTATCACAATCGAGGGAGGCTTTGACATGTCCCTCTAAGTGAATCAAGGATGCTTTTAATTCTGAATCTGCAGGGTTTTGTTGGTGCAGTACGAGTCCCTTGCATTTTATAACACTCACAAACAAGCACATTTTCGGGCAGTGGTGGTGTGATTTTGCTGCTCTGGGCAGCGTGGGCTGCTGAGGCCAGTGGAGCGCATTGATGGCACATGGCTCATTGTTGGAATGCTGGCTCCAGGCATTCCTCAGGAATGCAGAGAGAGAACCCTTGTGCTGGGTTATCGAGTGATTGAGCAGTTTTTTCCCATGTTTTGAGATATTTTTTGCATTGTGACTGTAACACATTGTATATTTCATGTATCACAATACAGGAAACATCTCACCTGCCTCACTGCCCTCGTCAGCCACTGCATTTCTGGAGAGCATTTTTTGGGCTGTTACATGTGACAAAGAGGAGCTGTCTGTGATACAGGTTCTGTGGCAGGGGTTCTGTGGGTTTTGGTTCTGTGGCAGGGGTTCTGTGGGGTTTGGTTCTGTGGGGTTTGGNTGCATTGTGACTGTAACACATTGTATATTTCGTGTATCACAATACAGGAAACATCTCACCTGCCTCACTGCCCTCGTCAGCCACTGCATTTCTGGAGAGCATTTTTTGGGCTGTTACATGTGACAAAGAGGAGCTGTCTGTGATATTGGTTCTGTGGCAGGGGTTCTGTGGGTTTGGGTTCTGTGGCAGGGGTTCTGTGGGTTTTGGTTCTGTGGTAGGGGTTCTGTGGCAGGGGTTCTGTGGGTTTGGGTTCTGTGGCAGGGGTTTTGCTCCCCAGATGCTGGTGCAGCGATTGCAGGGTCCTGGCATGGTGCGGGTGCTGGTGGTGGGGGGCTCCCAGCTCCCAGCAGAGCTCCCCACCACGGCGCCACAGCTCCCTGCTGCTCTGGCACCGATGTCCTCGTTCTTCCCTCTGCCCTTCGCCTGCTGTTCCCGTTCCTCCTCCTTCCGCTGCGTCACCAGCGCCGTGGCCTTGGCCCCACGTCCGGGGAGCGGCACCTGCACCGCGCCGGAGTCTTTGCACAACGTCTGGTGTGGCCGTGAGGTACCCCCGGGCCGGTGCCCGGGGCTGGGTGGGCTCTGCCCATCGCTGGGCTCTGGCCATGATGCTCCTTCTGTGCCATGCCCGGGGTTTCCTCAGCCACCGGAGTTGCTTCAGCAAAGGGGGATTATGGCATGAAACACCCCGCAAGAATGTGTTGCGTTTGCTGTTGCCATAGCACTCGTAGGAAACCTGGAACCCGGGGAGGAAGCCGGTGAGTCACTGGGGTGAAGCATTTATCCCAAACCCCCTGTCCTGGAAACCTTTCGGCACAGCTGAACTTTACCGATCCAGCAGGCTGCGGTGGGAGTTACTGGGACCAGCCAGGGAGTTTCTGCCCAGGCTGCTCATGCCCACCCCACTGTGGTGTTATCTGCTGCAAAGTAATTTGGAAATCACCCGCGCTACCAGCAGATATGTTTTTAATGAGGCTCCTTGTGATTAATGGTCAACCAACCGCCCTCTCGCTGCTGAGCCCGACAGACCAAAGGCAGCATCATAACTTTGGGGTTTGGTGACTCAGTCATGTTCTGCCAGATTTTGAAGCTGTTTTTGTTCCAACTCGAGCAGTTCTCTGACCACAGGAGGGCGGCACTTCCATGAACTGCCAAAGTGATTGTTCCAGATTAGTTTTGCTGGAAAAGTAAAATTAAACAACAACAACAAAAAATTACCATATATGTATATATATATATAAAATAAAATGAAAGATAAAACTGGTTAACAGGAAGGAAGGGGGGAACGCTCAGACACCGGCCCCAGTCCTGGGGACAGACATGCTGCTGTGGCACACAAGAGTCGCCCGGCCCCGCGGAGCCCTTGTGCGAATCCCGGGGGAAATGGTAATTACTTTTCCAAGCAAGATTTATCCCTAAGTCAGTTTTTAGGTCTCAAGGGAAGGCCAGACTCCCATGAAGTGACTAGCAGAAGCATGCTGTTTCCTCTGAGGGCTGGCTGTGGGACCTTTCCACGCTGTAAGTTTGCTGCAGGGGACTTGGAGCCGACATAACGCACTATTCACTTGCAAATCATTTCCCATTTTGAATCCCTCTCATAAAGGGGGAAAGATTTAATTTGCTGGCTGTTTTGGTTGTGTTTACAGCAGCTTGGAAAATAACTGAAAGAGAAAATGAGTGCAGTGTGAACGTGGAGGTCCTGGAGTCTGAGAGACCCACCCTGGCTCTCGGCAGCAGATCTCTCCAGGTACAACCATCATGTGTCTCACAGGGCTCGAGCCACAGAGGAGCCACCAGGGTGGGTTTAAAGCCCCTGCACAATCCTCCTGCTTTTCTAAATAAAGGGAAAATTATATAAAATGTGTTGAAATGTGGAATTGCTGGCTAGATGCTGCCATGGTCTGCAGCTCTCAGCACTTGGCTGATGTTTAACCTGAAATCCTGCTCAGGTAAATGGGATTTGCCTCTCTGAGGGGTGTGTGAGGGTAAGGCCAGGCCAGGCCAGACTCAGTGGTGTTTTCCTCAGTTGAAGATAATTTGGGTTTGCTTGGTCAAAGCTCAGTCAGCAGCAGAGTAAGGGCATTACCTTCCAAGAGGGCTTGTTTGGTTGGTTAAAGTGAGATGTTTCTGAGAAGTGACTGCAACTACTCAAGGTTAAAATAAGAATTGGCATAAAGTGACAAGGGGCAGCATTTAGGACTCAATACCTGAACTAGCCAAACTCTGAAGAAACAAGTACAAAATGGAATTCTTTTATTAGCTTTCTCCTGGAACTGACACCTGCAGACTTTTATCTGCAGCTGTGTGGGAAGAGATCACACTGCAAATGTAATTCCCATAGGATGGGACTTTGGGGAATCAGACTGTGTTTGAACCCACCCTGGAGAAGGACCCAAACATGACTACACTACAGATTGCAGAGAATAGTGTTGCAACAGACATTAACATAATCAGAGAAGCTGGAGTAGCATTTGATCTAAAATAAGGGAGGTGAGCCCCGGCCTCTGTCCTTCACAGGTCTGTGATGCAATTCAGCATTGGAAGCTACTAAAATATACTGGGACACTGCTCCAAGTGCCAGTACAGATTGAATTTTAATATCTTATAAAAAACAGGTTACATTATTCAAAATTAAAGGGTCTCAAAGTCACAGCAAAGCTGAATTTCACTCTATAACAGCACCTCAGGTCATTGCTGGGTTTAGTGCCAAACTCAGCCAGGTTCTGTGAGGAGACTGAACTCTGCTCTGCCCTGTGATGGGGCAGGGCTGTGCAGCTCCAGGCATCAGCTCCAGGCAAAGAGCAATAACTGCCCCCCTAAAGCCAGGAGGATCTTCCTCATCCCCTGCAGGGGGACCGGGCTCGGGTTGGAGGTGGAGGAAGGTTTCCCCTCCATGCTGCCGGGAATTAATGGGGCTCTTCATTTTGCTCAATTACTGGGCATCCACCTGAGAAGCTGTAAAGAGTAGAACAGTAAATCTTACAGTCAAATATTAAATTATACCTAATTTATTTACTTATGGCAAACTCTAAGCCCTGCAATCAAGCGTGTAAGGGTTTCTGTCACAGGCACTCCTGGGAGCGAGGGCATGTGTCTGGCAGAGCACCGGGAGGGCTTTGCCGAGGCTCGCTCCGAGGGGGGCACAGGCAGGGACTGATTGCTGCAAACCCAGGGTCTCCCCGCTGCAGAGACCCACGGGCAAGCAGAGGGCACCTTGCCCTCCGCCTCCTTCGTGCTGCACAGCTTTGCTGCCTTAGGCACACACCCCTGGGGTGGGAGGAAGGAGCTCCTCGAGAATCCCGTCAGCCCTCCAAAGCCCCCCCCATGTTCATGCCTGCCTAAAAATCAGAGGCACTGGCTGTCCCCATCAGTGACCAGTGGCCAGTGAGCCCAGCTGTCACCTCTGAGAGGGGTTTGCCCACGCCAAGCCTGGCTGCAGGTGGGGCCTCTCGGAAGCAGAATAACCCTTCTGCACCCCCTGACTGCTCTGCACCCCTGACCCCTCTGTACCCCTGACCCCTCTGCACCCCTGACCCCTCTGTACC